>JABSTQ010011265.1:0-417958 GCA_013358835.2 Ixodes persulcatus
GGTCCCGAAAGCGCTTACGAAACGCGGTCTAAAACAGAACGAATCCAGCACTTCGATCAAACGCGCGCGTTCGCTCCGAGTGTGAACAGGTATTTGCGTGGCTCTTGCTGACACTCTCGTGTTAAAACGTGTCTTTTTTAACGTCGACTCGCAACTCGCAGCAACTAATACCGCCGTGCCAGAAGCGTGCTCGCGTGTTGTCGTGCATAGAGCCGCAACGAGAACGAGCTCACTGTGGCCAACTACGTTAGGCTTTCTCCGCCAAGGCTTTGCAAACGCGTTCAGGCCTAGGCTAATGGACCTTTTCCGAGAAGCGTTCTGCGCACGCGCGAGCACTCGATGCCAAGCGGCGGATGTCGGCACTAGAAATCGAGGAAATTCAGAAGGAGGCTGTGGATCAGCAAGTAGAACACGTAATTGCAACATATATATAATTGGTTACACAAAAAAAGAAAGTGGACGGAAAGAAAAAACATGACGTTTGGGTGGACGCCACAGGATCCCCTCTTTAGAGTCGCCTTAGGCACGTGCCGCTGCTCGGAGAGCGAAGAAACTGGTAGCGTAGCTCCCATTATCGATTGGTAGCGCAGGTAGGTCACTTCCTCGATTTTTAGTTCGTGCAGCCACCGCCTGGTTGCCGTCGGTATGTGAAAAGGTCCATTCTGCCGGCACGCCGTATTTCCGCGAACGGCGCTGCTCCAATGCCACAAGTGATGTCACGAGAACCTCCCACATCCACCAGATGTGAAGTTGAAATCGTTTAATTAGGTTTAAAATTAGTTCTCCTGTGTTTTACAGCGCGATATTGATATTTCCGAGGTGATGCCTGTCCCTAGCCCATATTTATGCAAAAATCTGGGCGCTAAAATTTCGTTTCCGTACCCCTTTAAATTAAGGCCCCTACGCACATTAACGTTTGAGAGCGTTTGAGTACGTTTGACTGCGTTGCGGCTGCGAGAAACCAGGACATCCCTGCTGTTTATGTCGCGTGCCAAGCTATTCCTCTATTTGGATTCTACGCTTCATATGAAGCACAGAAGTGCCGATGACTCGCTTTCGTTTCGCGACGCAACGCAGTCAAACGCACTCAAACACTGTCAAACGCGAATGTGCGTAGGGGCCTTTATCTTACACCGTGCTGCAGTCTCAGCTTAAAGGGATACTGAACCAAGGAATTTAGTGTCCGTAATAAGTGGCGCACGTTCTTTCCACGAGCCAGCAGCCGCCGGTGTACGCGAGCGCACGCAACAAAAATGACGTCAAAGACCTCAATTCGCGGTTAAGATGACAGTGAAATGTATGGGCTTCGGGCCAAAGGAGAATAAAGACAAGTTTTTCATCTACACAGTGGTGTCTGGTGTAAAAGGTAAGCGATTAATTGGTCTAACAAGCACGTAGCTGTCTTTCACTGGTAGAGATGAAAAGCCTGTATTTATTCTCCTTTGGCCCGAAGCCCATGCATTTCAGGCCTTTGACGTCATTTTCGTTGCGTGTGCTCGCGCACACTGGCGGCTGCTGGCTCGTGGAAAGAACGCGCGCCACTTATTATGGACACTAAATTCTTTGGTTCAGTATCCCTTTAACGGGATATAAGTTATAACCACCCGTCGTCGACGGACGTTTCAAAGATGCAAACGCGCGCCCATGCCTGTCAGAGTATCACTGCACCACGGCGGTCGAGGACGCGCGGAGCATACATATTGGCAACTTCAACCCCGCGCATGCCTTTCCCCTGTTTTACGTTTCGACCGCCAGGACGTCCCAACGCTTGAATAGGATAGAGTTCCTGTATATAGCTAGCCTATACAGGAACTCTAGAATAGGAGCTGCATAGCACCCCGCTCTTCTCCTTCACGTTCTGTCCGCTGGGTGGCGTCGCCTCCTTCGAAGTTACGTAGAAGACCTAGATTTAAGAGAGGGAGCAACTCAAGCCGAGAAGAACATTTGCAATTTAATCGTTGCGTTGTAGCGCGGTAAGGGGGGAAGTGTGTAGAGAATCTTTAACATTTTTTTTTTTCCTATCGAAAGGTAGCGCGTATGCGTTTCATGTACAGACCGCAGATACAAATGCCGGCTCGTACGCACAAACAAATGCGGCTTCGAACGAAAGCAGAAATATTGACGACACGTTCAAAAATTCGTTCAATATATAATTAATCAATAACAACGGCGTGCACCATTGTATTCGGAAGGGATTGCTGCGATTCATCGTTCTAAGCTATCGAAGTGCGAGATGTATTTTGGGATGTTCTTGAAATGGACTGCTTCATCGAGGATGTTGCACGCAGTCCACTAAACCTCGCCGCCTCCCAGCTCGGTGTTGCTCCTATGTTCGCAGCCCTGGGTGCGTTTGGTAACTTTTTAGACAGACGGGAACGAATGAAGTGCCCGAAGAGTTCTCGTTGTACTTGACAAACTTACTCCGAAACTATAAAAAAAAAAAATGACGGCAAAGAAACTCAAAAGTGGAATGAACACAAAACGATTGAACGGTAAAAGGAAATCAACCCTCTTTTGTAGCGGCACGAGGTCTTCGAAGTAATCGAAATCTAATCTGTTATAATGGCAAGAAAGTGACACGTTTGGGATATGGACAATTTGTATTAAAGCTCGGCACAACAAAATCTAATGAGATCGCAAGTTCTCGCAAGGAAATATTTTCTGTGCACGTTTCTTGCTATTTTAATTGGGTTCTTTAATTGAAAGAAGATTGAATGGGCAAGCAAGCTTGTGGTAGCAAACATAACTAGATAATGAGACTACAAAAGGGACGCGAAAGCATTAAAAAAATAGTCACCGGCCCATGCCTTCTACACGGATATCTTTACGCGGGACGTAAAGATACGCCCAGGTTTAAATCGCGTTTTAATTTCGTTTAATTAAAGTGTAGACTTCCTGGTGTATTGCAAATTTGAATACTTACAAAATGCGAGAACAAAGGCATGCCAGTATAGCAGTCTTTTCCAGGAGTTGAAACGCATTAAAAAACGTGTGCGTGCGTGCGTGCGTGTAGTGTGTGTGTGGTGTGGAGGGGGGGGGGGGGGTGCGTGTGTTATTTTATCATGTGTGCGTGGAATTCGGGCTACGCGAAACTCATTCTTGAATCTTGTGCTAGCCAACATCCGATCAGGAGCGTGAAGTTAAAGGTGCCTGGTGCGTTTTCACACTTGCATAGCATTCATTAATTTGTCTGCAAGTTACCCGCGTTACATGGTAATGCGTACGAAATTGATAAGAGGTGGTACATTACTGTATTGGATACAGAAAGGAAACGGAAGAACATTTAATAATTTAATGCACGGGAAGAAATCCTGCAAAGTAATACTGGTCTGTATACATAAATGGATGCACAAGCCTAGTTACAATAGCTTGAAAAATGATAAAATTAATTGGCACTTTATCGATCTCTTTTGACTTCGTTTGTGCACATAGATTGCTGCAGGTCTGACAGACTGACGTAACCCTCGACGTAACGCCCCCCCCCCCCCTTTCCCTCTTTCCCAACCAAAAGGAAATATTTTTTGCCAAACCACCGAAAAGAGGCGTGGGGTGTGACCATAAGAAAGAGAGAAAAAAGCTTGCTCTAGCAGGCTACCCTAATAAAAAAATAAAAAGCGGCAAAAAAAAATCTCGACGACTTTGAGGTGTTTATGGAACGGAGAAAAAGTGTAATGCAAATAGCCGTAACTAAACCCTACACACGTTACCGGTGAGTGTTACTCAACAACCCCGTAAAGGGCACGGTACGCATACTCTACGTATGTCCTGATCGTAAGCGTCGCCCTGTACGCGTTGCGCACACACGAGGGCATAGCGTGAGTCGTAAACGAAAGAGAGTACATTATCGTTTTGTTTTTTTCGTTGTCATTAGTCCCGAGCGGGTCTATAACGAGACCCTCTATAAAGCGATCCATCCGACGCACGATGAAGACGTGTACACCGGCTGCATGCACGGCAGATACCGGTAGCCTGGGCAGGATGCAGCGATGGCCAGGTGCGAGTCCGGTTGATTCGGCGGCTCACGCGGGCAGGGAGCCGGTGCCAGGCATGGGAACGGCGTGCGGCTCGGGGCCGGCCATCCATCATTCTCGGGGGCATTAGGCGTCGATCGGCGCTCACGACGCGGCCATCGTTCGAGCCGGATGGGCTCGCATGGCGATTACGGCACACGCTCCATTGCGCACTCTCTGACGACGCACTTTTGGCGCCGTTTCATTGGTACAGAGCGCGACACTGTTAGCGCGAACAAGCGATCGCCAGTTTTTTGTATTTTTCTCTTAGAACCAAAAAGCTGTCATCAAAGATATCATTGTTATAGAAAGAGCTCGTCTATGGCTTTAATATAAGGGGTAAAATTGTGTGCCCACTAATACTCTTTCATGATCAAATGCGAAAAAGCGCTGATGTCGTGTTCGCGCTAACAGTGTCGCGAGGTGTACCTTTCGTTTTGGTACCTTTCGTGTCGCCGACGTGTTCTCGTACTTTTCGTGTCGCCGACGTGTTTCCGCTCAAGGACTTTGAAGGTCGACTGAACGATGAGGCATATGAGACGTTCGCCTTAATAACAGTTTTAGAAAGTAGGGGTACCCCAACGCGTTGGGTCAGCTGCCAAGCAGCTTGGAGTGTCGCACTGCGCCTGCGCAGAACTTCTGCCCATGTCCGCCCCAAGCGATGCAGGACAAAGGTTTGAGGCCCTCTATAAGAGGTATTCACTGGACGCCATATTTGAAGGCGACGTTGAGAGCGAATATCAAGATTGCCGGTCTTAGCAGCCTGTTATTATGAGCTCGTCCTGAGCATGCGCTCTAAACATCGCCCTCAAATATGGCGTCCAGTGAATACCCCCGAATCTAAAACTCCCTAATGCTTCGGGCACTCGCCACAAAACATGTTTCGAATGGGCATCGCGAGCTCCCGATACCAGTATCGTTCCGCGGAAGCACAATCTCCTAAAACTCCCCGGTGTCGTTGTTTTTTTTTGTTTTTTTTTTTTTTTTTTTTTTTTAATGTTGTGTTTATTAATATATATATATATTTTTAGAGCGCAGTTTTTAGGTGTTTGTTTCCGGCTTGAGCGGCGTCGGCGTAATTGCGCGTTGCATAATGGGACATTTCCCATAATGACGTCTGTGGGATGGTCACGGGTGGTGGTAACCGAAGGGTTCAGCGGCGGTCTCGAATCAGGAGACGCCAAGCCTACTCCCACACCCCGCAGCTTTCTCTCGAGAACACCGCTACGGGCGGGTCCGAACGTCAGCCGCACAACTGATCGCTTCTCTAAAAAGGAGGAGCACGTACCACAATAGGACTGGGTCCAACGGTGTTTATTGGAACACCAAAAGACACACTGTCCCAAAACCCCCGCGCCGACAAGGTCAGATGAAAGGCTCACCCTGTCGACACTGTCCCGAGAGCGAAGTCCAGAGCGGGCTAAGGAAGCCCTTCGCAACACGTCCGATCTCTATCGCATCCGCGGGAGGAGTCCCCCACGTTCCCGAAGTCGGGCACGCGCGTCGACCTCCTCCCCCCGCGGGCGTCGTCCTCACCCAAAACAACTAGGTTCCCGGATGAGCGGGGGGACGGAAAAAGGTCCCCCCGGGAGAGAGTGAGGAGGAGAGCCCCCCAAGCCAGGCAGCTCTCCTACGCTTCACGAACAGGTTGGAACTCACGGCAGCCAGGACGAGCGTTCCGAACCACGGCCGTTATACCGGCCATCGGGGAAGGTCGACCAACGGTCCCCACACGTCACACGTGACGTCACGTGTAGCGCCACTAGGGTCACTCGTGAAGTCACCGCGCGTTGCGTCATGGGTAAATTTCCACGCTAAATTTAGCGGAAAAATTTCCCCGTTAAATTCAACGGAAAAAATTCCCCGCTAAGTATAGCGGAAAAAAATGTTTCCGCTAAATTTAGCGGAGAATTTTATCCGCTAAAATTAATGGGAAATTTAGCGAAAATTTTCCGCTAAATGGGAGAGGAGCAGGAGAGGAGGGTACGGATGAGGAGGAGGGCCATAACCCCCTCTCCGTACCTTCCCCTCCTCCTCCTCAAGAGCTGCGCTCTAATTCGGCGTTACAGAAGATTGTAAACGTCTTTAACATTTTTTTTTTTCCTATCGAAAGGTAGCGCGTATGCGTTTCATGTACAGACCGCAGATACAAATGCCGGCTCGTACGCACAAACAAATGCGGCTTCGAACGAAAGCAGAAATATTGACGACACGTTCAAAAATTCGTTCAATATATAATATAATCAATAACAACGGCGTGCACCATTGTATTCGGAAGGGATTGCTGCGATTCATCGTTCTAAGCTATCGAAGTGCGAGATGTATTTTGGGATGTTCTTGAAATGGACTGCTTCATCGAGGATGTTGCACGCAGTCCACTAAACCTCGCCGCCTCCCAGCTCGGTGTTGCTCCTATGTTCGCAGGCCCTGGGTGCGTTTGGTAACTTTTTAGACAGACGGGAACGAATGAAAGTGCCGAAGAGTTCTCGTTGTACTTGACAAACTTACTCCGTAAACTATAAAAAAAAAAATGACGGCAAAGAAACTCAAAAGTGGAATGAACACAAAACGATTGAACGGTAAAAGGAAATCAACCCTCTTTTGTAGCGGCACGAGGTCTTCGAAGTAATCGAAATCTAATCTGTTATAATGGCAAGAAAGTGACACGTTTGGGATATGGACAAATTTGTATTAAAGCTCGGCACAACAAAATCTAATGAGATCGCAAGTTCTCGCAAGGAAATATTTTTCTGTGCAACGTTTCTTGCTATTTTAATTGGGTTCTTTAATTGAAAGAAGATTGAATGGGCAAGCAAGCTTGTGGGTAGCAAACATAACTAGATAATGAGACTACAAAAGGAGACGCGAAAGCATTAAAAAAATAGTCACCGGCCCATGCCTTCTACACGGATATCTTTACGCGGGACGTAAAGATACGCCCAGGTTTAAATCGCGTTTTAATTTCGTTTTAATTAAAGTGTAGACTTCCTGGTGTATTTGCAAATTTGAATACTTACAAAATGCGAGAACAAAGGCATGCCAGTATAGCAGTCTTTTCCAGGAGTTGAAACGCATTAAAAAACGTGTGCGTGCGTGCGTGCGTGTAGTGTGTGTGTGTGTGTGTGGAGGGGGGGGGGGGGTGCGTGTGTTATTTTTATCATGTGTGCGTGGAATTCGGGCTACGCGCAACTCATTCTTGAATCTTGTTGCTAGCCAACATCCGATCAGTGAGCGTGAAGTTAAAGGTGCCTGGTGCGTTTTCACACTTGCATAGCATTCATTAATTTGTCTGCAAGTTACCCGCGGTTACATGGTAATGCGTACGAAATTGATAAGAGGTGGTACATTACTGTATTGGATACAGAAAGGAAACGGAAGAACATTTAATAATTTAATGCACGGGAAGAAATCCTGCAAAGTAATACTGCAGTCTGTATACATAAATGGATGCACAAGCCTAGTTACAATAGCTTGAAAAATGATAAAATTAATTGGCACTTTATCGATCTCTTTTGACTTCGTTTGTGCACATAGATTGCTGCAGGTCTGACAGACTGACGTAACCCTCGACGTAACGCCCCCCCCCCTTCCCTCTTTCCCAACCAAAAGGAAATATTTTTTGCCATAATTAACAGTTGAACCACCGAAAAGAGGCGTGGGGTGTGACCATAAGAAAGAGAGAAAAAAGCTTGCTCTAGCAGGCTACCCTAATAAAAAAAAATAAAAAGCGGCAAAAAAAAAATCTCGACGACTTTGAGGTGTTTATGGAACGGAGAAAAAGTGTAATGCAAATAGCCGTAACTAAACCCTACACACGTTACCGGTGAGTGTTACTCAACAACCCCGTAAAGGGCACGGTACGCATACTCTACGTATGTCCTGATCGTAAGCGTCGCCCTGTACGCGTTGCGCACACACGAGGGCATAGCGTGAGTCGTAAACGAAAGAGAGAGTACATTATCGTTTTGTTTTTTTCGTTGTCATTAGTCCCGAGCGGGTCTATAACGAGACCCTCTATAAAGCGATCCATCCGACGCACGATGAAGACGTGTACACCGGCTGCATGCACGGCAGATACCGGTAGCCTGGGCAGGATGCAGCGATGGCCAGGTGCGAGTCCGGTTGATTCGGCGGCTCACGCGGGCAGGGAGCCGGTGCCAGGCATGGGAACGGCGTGCGGCTCGGGGCCGGCCATCCATCATTCTCGGGGGCATTAGGCGTCGATCGGCGCTCACGACGCGGCCATCGTTCGAGCCGGATGGGCCTCGCATGGCCGATTACGGCACACGCTCCATTGCGCGCTGACGGACGGACGGATACGGTGCCACACGAGGTGCGTTGGCGGTTTGTTTGTCGTCGATGAGCGTGTTCAAAGAATGCTGCGGATCAATGATTACTGAGCACGTTGGCTTCGGTGGATCTTTGTTTTCGAGCGATATATATGTTGACAGTTATGAAAAAGGGTGGAAGAAACGAAGGGTGATCTGAACAAGGCCAGGGCCACCTGGACCACAACTCTCTTGGACATCCCTCTCTCTGCGCTCTTCTGCTAAATGCACTACAATAATAATTTCAACCAACAAACATCGCAATGTTCCCCAGGAATGTTTTACATGACAGTCATAAAATATCAGCAAGCGGCAACTCAACTCATATTTTGCACTGAATCCTGGCCGCGCAATTTCTGCTTTTCTCGACGAAAGATGCCCGAGTATCGTAGAACGCAAATCAATAATATTTTTTATATATATATTTCCTCGAAAAAGTTTTTTTTTTTATTTCACGCAATGTCCCAGAAAGCTGGCCACGAGATCGCGCATGGCCCGGCAGCTCTCGCTCGTACAAAAGACACGGCGTTCGCTGCACACACGAGCATTCTCAAAGTTTGTTTGCTTCTCTTCAAACATGCCTGCTGAGACACTTTTGTCTAAACACGCCTCGGACTTTTGTGTGACGTGCATATTAGCAGTATGAGTGTCGCTCTGGGTGCAGGCGCCTTGGAAGCGTGCGCGTGCATAAGAACGGAGCGTTTGCCAGAAATGCGAGCGAACCTTCGACGCACCTGTTCCGTGCCGAGGCGGTGCCGTTCAGCTTCTCCAACCGTGGTTGGACATTTTAGCGTAGCGTTACCGCAGGCTGCCGTACGGAGCGGCATATTGCTATACCGTGAGCCTCGAGCAGAGGCGTCGAAGCCTCCTACGGCCATTTCGTTTGGGGCCATTTTGTCCTGCCTCCTACCATCCCATATTGGTTGCGAAAACTACGAAAACAGCAGTGACCACGTTTCTGTTTTTTTTTTTTCCTCGTGTCATTTCATTCTCCTATCTTTTGGTCGGTGACCTCAAAGTAGCGAGCGGGGTTCACCGGCGGACGGAGCACTCAATCTTTTACACTGCGTTGTTATTCATAAATTTTAACGCACAATATATCGAAGTTTAGTTTTGCTTCACTCAAAACGCACTTATAGAATATGCCTATGGGATTATTTCCCGGTATCCTTCTACACAGAACTGCTCCTTGAAATCGAAAAACCACCATTTACAGGCTGATTTATTTCTGAAGACAAAGATGACTGCAACAGGCGGGACTAACCTTCCGCGCAGCAAGATTTTTGATGCCACTCGCGGATGGGTCCCAACTCTATTTTTGCGGCTTGACGCGTGCCGCGAACCAATAAGAGGCGCCGTATTGGGAGACGGGCGGTGTCATGACCACAAGCTGGGACAACTGCATTTTGTAGTAAACAAGAAAAAGTTCCTCTGTTTTATTTATTTTTCATCTGTACGTGCAGTTATACGTATAATGTTTAAACACGAAAGAAAGTTAAAAAAATGGCTCTTGTTACTAAAAAAACACGACGACGCTTAATCACCGTATCACTCATTCAGCACGACACGTACTTTTTTTTTGTGTATTGTTCATTCATCAAATTTTTGCGCCTTTGCCAATTTGTATGCAGACTTTGGACGGGAAATAAAGTACACGCTCGATTTCCGCAGGTACAGATTAATTCAAATAAACTTTTATTCAATGACCCGTTTGGTTTATACAAATGAGTACCAAAGATTCGCTCTATACTGATATTTCTTACTTAACTAAAAAAAACTGCGAGGAGTTACGTTTGCAAACGAACGCCAATGTTCAGACCGCTGAAGCAGGTGACCCGGGAGTCAAAGGCATCGAAGCCTGTTCAATCTGTGGCCGGAGGCAAGGATTATCTCGGCCTCGAATTGCACGCGACTTTGTAAATAACTACAACATTCCACCCCTCTACGCTTTCAGCTTGACAGCTCACACAGGCAGCTATCTTTCTGCAGAGGGGCACACCCAAATTCTCGCGTGCAAAGCCTTTCGAGCCTGGTCATTGTGTCCCTCTATCCGGGAGAAGACTTAAGTGACCTTCGTCTTCCAAAGAACGCTTTCTCTCTTTCCTGGCTGCCACAAGCACCCTTTTCGCTCTTTCCAGGCCGGAAACTAGCCCTGCATTTCTTTTTTTATTTGGCATGGGGTGCTTTTTCTTGAGAAAGCACGCTTCATAGGGATCTTCCCTAAAATCGGGTCTTTTTTTGCGAAAAGAACCCTTTTTTGCTCATTTGGCTCCTTTTTTTCCGAGAGTGTAAAAGAAGAAAAAAATATTGTATAAATAATTTAATCTGCTCAGTGCAATTAAACTTTTCAAAAAGGTGTCATTAGGTGCACTCCATTTTTCATACCAAATATTATGAGTGTGGGTTTTAGGAAAAAAAAATCTTAAACGATCTTTTTTTTTTCTTATACACAGGGGGAAAACGTCAAAAAACGTAGGGCTGACGCTGGTACTCACATACGGTACGACATAAAGCAAAAACGTGGAAGCTTCTATTGGGGAAGGGGGGGGGGGGGGGGGGGGTGCTTAAGGGTTTTTTGTTTATACCGCCTAGAAATCCAACCGACCCTATAATTGACATATGGATCTTGATGCACCCCCCCCCCCTTTTTCTAAAGTCATGGACATATATCCCAAGCAACCCAACTACCACAAAAATAGTAATAGTAATAAAAAGTTTTTGGATCTGTTACTGGTATGAGTAGAAGCAAATAGAAGCGTCAACCAGACGGGTTTTGCCGTTTTCCTCTTTGCGTAGAAAAAAAAAACTATTTTTTTATTAACTTACCTTTTTTTTCCCGGAAATCCGCATCTAAAGGCACTTCTGTAAAATGTTTAATTACACTCAGCGCATTCATTTATTTATACGAATCTTGTTGCGCTCGCACCCTATATAGTTTCAGGCTGGTATTTTTGTGCGACTCCTTAACTCACACCCGGTTTTCGAATACCCTATGTTGATGGAGAAGGTTGAGAACACTTTCAATTGTTTTTGGGGTATTAAACTGCTGACCAAATGCTAAAAAGAAAACATTCAATGTCTCGACGTTTTGACGATAATCGCTCTGTGAAACACTCTATGATCATTCAGGTCAGAGTCGTCCGGTATTTCTTGCTCGCATTGCATCCCACTATATCCTTCCCTCAACGACGTATTGATCGACAACCTATTTCACTCGGCTATCACTCGATATTCGACGCTATAGTCAAAGTGACGATTTCTAATTAAGAATATGGTGTCTTGACGAAGGGCCTAGCACCACCAGGTCGCCCAAATGATGAATTCCAGACAAAACGTTCTCTAACAAAACCGGACAAAACGCCCCTGGATAAATCTTTCCAGACAAAACGTTTAAAAAAAAGATTGTTCCTGAAAATATTAAATCCGACAAGATGACCCCGAAAACAAAAAAAAGGAAGACCTTACACCAAATGGTTTTGGACAAAATGGTCTTGGACAAAATGGTTGCAACTACAATCCCGTACAAAGTAGTTCTAAGTGAATTGTCAAGAGGATAATCTTTAATGTTTAGCGCGAATTAATTCACATACTATCAGTGGCGTATCAACTTGTTTTTGAGTGGGGACAAACCAGACCCCCCCCCCCCCCCCCCAGGGTCGGGGGGCATGCCCCATGGTATCCCTTGGCGCCGCCGGACAGCCTTGCCCAGTGGCGGCTGTTTCAGGGGGGGGGGGGGGGGGTGCAAAACACATGCCTTGCCCCCCCCCCCCCCCTCGAGAACTGGGGGGGGGGGGGGGGGGGGCAAGCGACCCTTGCCCCCCCGTTGGTACGCCCATGCATACTATCAATGTATCTTTGTAGCCAAACGTTCTGTGTTGTGCAGGACAAGCTCTTTCCACCAGAGCCCTTCCCTCTTTCCACTTTAGCAGAGTGAATGTTGGAGAGCAGGCGAGTCTCTCCTCACCTCCTCTCCAGCGTTCACTCTGTACATTTCATTCTTATAAAAAGCTTGCGAAAACCAGCATATCAATAAAACGTCGAATGATAAAAATACGTCCACCCAAGTTATATCAACAAGCCAAATTCTACATGTAAACATAATAAATTGGGGGGAAAAAAGACTCGAGGGACACCTACGCACTTCTTATAAGTTGTGAATGCGAAAGCATGAATGTCGTTATTGCGCGCGCTCTATCAAAATGGCCGAGCAGCGCTGACATCGGCCGTGCCGCCGATCCGAAGTCTGCCCGAGCGGGAGGCCCCGGCCCCGCAGCCAACCGCTTCCTTTTAGCGGCGCGCTGCGGCGCGGGCCCACAGCGCCATGGGGTGGCGCTCCTTGAAACTGACGCTCGCCGGCCAATGGGAGCCTCGTTCCTTGAAACTATGACGCGCGCCAGCCAATGGGAGCCTCAGCCTAGCCATAAAATTTCGGCTTCACTTCAGTCCTTTTGGAGGGGTGAATTTAGCTGCCGTTTTGCGTGGCTTTTTGCGCGGCTTCAAAGCTGGGGGGCTTCAGATCGCGGTTTCATTTCGCTCCATTTCAAGAGGAAAATTTAGCTGCCGTCTGGCGCGGCTTTTTGCGCGGCTTCAAAGCTGGGAGGCTTCAGATCGCGGCTTCACTTCGCTCCATTGGAAGAGGGGAGTTGCGTTGCCGTTTGGAGCACCTTCAAAGCTGATAACGTCGGCTAGCTCCATGAGACAGCGAGTTTTAGTAGACCGTGTTTCCCCCTCCGCTAAGCCCCTCCGCTACCCGGAACTCTACAGCCAAGGCCATCGGCGCGCAGGCGCTGGGGCGGTTTTTTCGTAGCGGAGGAGGGAGCGAAAACTTGCACATTTGGTTTGTAAGCAACACTGCACGTTTCTCTGCTGCATTTTCAGCGTTAGAGCCAGAGTCGGGTCAGAAATCGGTGCCCTGTCACGGGAACTCACTTGACTACCGTAATCTATTTGCAGTGGCGTACTAACTTGTATTTGACTGGGGGGGGGGGGGGAGCAAACCAGACACCCCCCCCCCCCCCCCAGCCAGGACCGGGGGGCAGTGCCCTTGGTATACTTTGGGCGCCGCCGGCCAGTGTTTGCCCTGCCCAGTGGCGGCAGGGGGCCAAACAAATGCCATACCCCTCCACTCTGAGCACTGGATGGGGCAAGCACCCCCCTTGCCCCCCCCCCCCCCCCCCTCCCCCGGTTGGTACGCCCATGTCTATTCGATTAGGCCCGTTTTTTCCCGGCGCGTCCTCAAGACGCGACCATGTAATGCTGACATAAACCGGCGCTTTTAGCGTTCGCCATACGCGACCATAAACGCGGCGCTGGGGCACCCCATCATGCATGAGACACGGTTATATACGTGTGTTTGTCAGCGTTGTCCCTCGTACGCAGACGCAACGGTTGAAACAAAAGTAAAGAAGTTAAATAAACAAAATAAGAGTGCAGCTCGTAACTTCAGCGTTCTATCAAAACGATAATAATGTATTATTGTTGCTTAGCGTTCGAATGCCGCGTCACCAAAACGCGACCTAAAATATTGAACTTTCCGCGCCAGGGGCGTTGTTGAGAGCTGCCGGTTTTTCTCATCGCGCTTCGTTCAAATCGGCAGACGATCTACAATGGTTCGACCAATAATTGTTGTGGGTATAAGTTCTAAGCAGACTTGTGCCTATCTCAAATACTTTACTCAAGATACTGTATTTCAAATACTTTTTGAAGTATCTTGGTATCTTGCAGATACTTTTGATCGAGAATATTTGATACTCTATTTTAATTACAATTCCGAGTATCTTGTACTCATTATCTCAAATACATTTTTGACATTCCGCCATTTTCCGAGTTTTTCGGTGTGAAGTGGTGTGGGCGTGGCACGAGCAGACGTGAACATTCTTTCGAGTAACCAAATCCTGTTGCTAGCTCCCATAAGCTACGGTGACTTTGGTAGAGCTCATGAAAAAAACATAGCTTTTTTGCCGATTGTGACTCATATCTCAGCCAAAAGTTCGTACAATGAAGGTTTTCCCCTCGCCTACCCAAATGCGCCTTTTGTTTCCTAGAGTTTCCCCCGACAAATCCTCAAACAAAAGGGTGATTTTACGGAAGTTATGATTGCCACACTGAGGCGCAGCACAGACCGGAAAACAACCTACGACAACAATGCAGACTTGAGTGTCAAGAAAATAAAATGAAAAAAAAAATGAGAAGTGGACCAAAAAAAAAAAATTTGTTTTGCTTGTTGTATATTTGACCCCCTACGGCAAAACGTTTTGTTTATTTTCTTTTTGTCGGCAGTCCGTCACTTATTGCTCTCGCGAACACAGTTTGTAAGCGAACATTGATAAGCAGGGAACAGGACAGGAAACGAACTAAAAGCTGGATGACCTCTCGAAATCCCAACAAAGCGCCTCCCCCAACGCTGAGTGCCTTTCTGAACACAAGTAGGGAGCCTTCATGTGCGCTTTGCTAGGGCGATGCCACCCTTTGTAATACCACTCGCCGACAAACCAGCAGCCATTTTGGTTCTCGGCGATAATCTGTGGGGCTTATAACCCTCCCGGAAACAAGCACCTTATCTCACAAGTTCGGAGCAGCGTTGTGGAACCCACGGAGGGAGGATTGGCATCTTCCCCCTCGGATGGGATTACCGATGGACACAAAGGCCACTTTCCGGCGCAAGGGGAAACAATGAGAGGAAAGAAATGGCGGTGGAAGAGGGTGTGGGAAAGGGAAACAGGCAGGCAGTTGGCATCACCCTATGCCAAGCGCACATGAAAGCACCCTAAACACAACCTCATGTCGTGTGATCGAGTTACGAACGTTCTACGCGCGGAACGTTCCACGCCGAATGTTTCAGAAACCCACGCGAATACAGAAGGTGCTCTGCGTGGCGGTAGCGAAAGCTTGCGCTGGGAACCTCCTTGGTTCGATCCCCACCACCCCCGCCGGGTTGGTACGGCCATGTCTATTTGATTAGGCCCGTTTTTTCCCGGCGCGTCCTCAAGACGCGACCATGTAATGCTGACATAAACCGGCGCTTTTAGCGTTCGCCATACGCGACCATAAACGCGGCGCTGGGGCACCCATCATGCATGAGACACGGTTATATACGTGCGTTTGTCAGCGTTGAAACAAAGGTAAAGAAGTTAAATAAACAAAATAAGAGTGCAGCTCGTGACTTCAGCGTTCTATCAAAACGATAATAATGTATTATTGTTTCTTAGCGTTCGAATGCCGCGTCACCAAAACGCGACCTAAAATATTGAACTTTCCGCGCCAGGGGCGTTGTTGAGAGCTGCCGGTTTTTCTCATCGCGCTTCGTTAAAATCGGCAGACGATCTACAATGGTTCGACCAATAATTGTTGTGGGTATAAGTTCTAAGCCCATCGAGCTAACCCAACATTACCTAGAATAATCAACACCTGTGAACAACAGTCTTCTCTGCCACCATAAAACGCTGTCAAAGGGTACCAAGCCTCCTTCGACATTTATGCCTGTTGCTCTCAGTGTTGCGGAGTTGCCACTCCAGAGTTGGAATGATTCCAGAATTATTCCGCCCTTCCGCGACCCCGGAAGCACTGGGAGGAATGGAATGGGAATGAAATTAGGTGTATTTTGCCCGGAATGGAGTGGGGATGAAATGGGCTCTGTTCCTATGCGAGATATGTCGACCGCCCGCGTTTCTTGAATTCGTGACTCCTCCCTTGCCATGTATCTCCTAGAAGCAGATGATATATACACGGTCCTTTTGTGAAGAAAATGGGGGGTTTTAAGTTTTGCCATTTGTTACGAGCCTCTTACACTTGGTCGCGCGATCAATATCTGCAAGCAATTTCCATCGGCGTTAAATGTGCGACCACCGCTCTGTTTAGTTGAGTCCATACTTTCGGGACGTGTTCTGCATATGTTTTTAGTTGTCTATGCGATTTATAACATCACCTTTATGCTGACGTTATTTGCCGGCAACGCTGTCAAGCGCCATTTTTTTACGGTTGGGAATTAGAGGAATGGAATGGAATAGTTGAGCCATTCCAGCTGTGGATTGGCCCAGTGTTTTCATTCCTAGGAGTTCGAAGGAATGGAATGATCGGAAAATCCAATTCCGGAGTTGGAAGGGAATGGGGTGCTTATTCCGCAACATTGGTTTCTCTCGAGCAGGGGGAGCTGTAGCTTCCCAAAGTTGCGCATTCATCCCCGTAGCGCCGGCTTTCCTGCACGTCATTCGGAATTCTGCGAATAGCGCTCAAATTCTGCGCGGCGCGCTCAAAAGCAGGGGAACGTACGCCGGCACGTGCAACGTCTACTTTTCTGCACGGCATTTGATCCGGCTCCTCACGTGATCGGATCTCGGCGAATAGCAGCACGGCGGCACGTGGAAAACAGACGCGCAACTCTGGCTCCCGTCTACGGGAGCATCTACAACGCGTACTACTACTACCGTAGGGAGCCTATTAGCGGCGAGAAGTTTTGGTGGCGCCCTCCTGTGGTTCCCCTTTGTGACGTCATTACCTTGCAAACAACAAGTTCGATGGTGTTTGTTATTAGCATGGTGGAAGCTTGAAATCATTGCGCTCTCAAAGGAACACTGCCAACACCGTCAAAATTAAAGTTCTTTCATTCCTCTTATTTCCGTCGATGAAAATCCCCTTTCCGACGTCATAGTCAGCGTTCGGCCAATCGTGAAAGGCCGACCACAGCGACGCTTTCGGTCGCGCACGGGGCTAATACAGGAACTCTAGACGAGACCAGAGCCGCACGAGACTTGGGTCTTTACACGAGACGCGACCAGAAAAGAGATGCCTTTTTGGCGTCCCATCATGCGCGAGCCACAGGCGTAAAGCAGCGTCTCTCAGCGTCTGTCCACGGACACTATACAGAGCGTCTGAAAGGACACAACGCGACGCACAACGGAAACGCGACCTACGTATATATCCGATTTTGCTTGCCAGGGGCGCTGCTCAAAACTTAAGAGTAACAGGTCTGATGCTGGCACAGCGCTGGTGTCCACTCTGTGTCTGCGCTCGATCTCACTGTGATGACGTCAAACTTCTATAGTCACTTTAAAAACAAAAAAAAAAAGAAAAACAAGGCGTGGCCCAAGCATCCGCTCCGCAGCCAATCAAAACGCCCAAGAACGAATTGTAAAGCAAGGTTTCTCGAGGTGGTGTAGGCTAATTCCAGATGCAACCCCCTGTCAACCGCTGCTCCTAGACCGCTGGTGGAAAGAGGTGAAGCTCTGCGCGCACGTGCCAGTGCAAAGTTTGACATGTCTGCTGTGCCGTGCAGTGCGGCAAAGCCGCGAGCGGAACCGCGTCGCAGACTTGTACGCTACTGATTACAATTCTCATCAAATTACTTATAATCGATTACATTTTTGGAGCAATTTTGTAATAATTTGATTAAGTTATTTAAGAAGTGATCACGAAGGTAATTTGATTACTTCTCGACGTAATAAAGTTACTTGTAACCGTTACAAATTCTCCCTCACCTTTCTAATGGCGCCCTTCGCGCAAGTTTCTTAAGAAGGAATCCTCGAACCAATGTCTCCGACATAAAGTTGGTTTACCAAAATTGGTAGATTAAGAGCATAATTAATTTATAACTTGTTGATTCGATCTAATTCAATATACAGCCAAAAATACCTGTTTTTAAAACGGAAAAAAAATCATGGGCCATTACACTCTGTGATGGTAGATGACCAGCGAAGCTGTCTAGCACACGACACAATTCCGCCCCGAGGGGCCGGAGGAAACTAGACACGCGTGATGGGACCGCCACACGACGGAAGGTATACACACCAGAGCCAAAGGGCTCCGAGACACACGCGACGTGACCGCCACCCCGTGAGAGCGGAAGGAAAGGAAACTATAGTCGGTGACAGGCCAAGAACGAAGTGAAAGCTCCTCCCACCCCTTTCCACTTCAGCGGAGCAAACGGTGGAGAGGAGGTTGCCTCCTCTCCTCTCTACTAAAGTGGAAAGAGGTGGGAGGAGCTTCCACTTCGTTCTTGACATGTCACCGACTATTCGCGACTCCAACTAACTGTAGGTGGTGCCACTCATTTTCCAAAATGGCGGAGATGCGTGCCGCTGTTGAGCCTGTCTAGTGTGCTGGCTTCACTGAACGACACAACTTATTTCTGGTAATACGAGGAAGCTAGGGCGTTATGAGCGCAGGTCAACTTTTTACCCTGAAAAGAAGAATGGTGTGCGTTTTAATTCTGGAGCGAACCCTAGCCATAAACAGCTTCGCTGTAATAACTTTCGTTTTAAAAATTGGAAGCAATCAGAAAAGTAACGGTTTCTTTCCCAAGTAACTGCCAATTACTCTTCTGAAGTAATCAAATCGAGTACATTTTAACAAGAGTAACTGTAATTGTAATCGTTTACTTTTTACGAGTAACGTGTACAAGACTGCTCCCACGTGACAAGCTATCCTCTCTTCTTCCCTTGACCCCACAGAGAAGCCCTCCCCATGGCGCAGCGGCCCGGCCGCCGGAGGGGGAGGGTGGCGCGGCCGGGCGGATATTCATTTCGCCGGGGTCCATATCACATGAGCGAATGACATTTTAGCGAACAGCGACATTTGAGCGAATTGACGTTTTAGCGAATAACGGGGGTGCGCGTTAACCCATCCGCCGCGCTGCGCTTACGCCGCTTCGCGGCGACAGTCTGTGTCGGCTCATTACAAAAATGTGAACCCATTTGGCCCACCCGAAAACGCCGCTTTGCGGCGTCCGACTATTCGCTAGTGTCATTCGGTGAAACGTGGGCGTTCGCTAAAATGTCATTCGATCAAGTGAGTGCCTCCCGTGCTGTGCCTAGGTTCGCTGGTTGTACATTGGGAGTCACGGGCGTGTTGTCTACTGTGGGAGCGTCGATCTCACTTCTAAATTTTCAGTTTTGTGGATTACACACTCGCAGCGTACCTTTGACTTCGGCGTGGCAGCCACAGCAGCCCAAAGGCGCCGGCGGCGTCTGCTCGCGTGCGAGGCTTGCGGGGGGTGACGGCCAGAACAGCCGGGCGCGTACCACGTGACTACAAGGGCCAATCCACGGCGGCCTTTCTTTCCCTTTCATCCTCGCGGCTCTGTACTCTCGGTGAAATGTATATACGCGGCCGGGGTCTGCCAAGCTCTGCAGAGAACTGTGCTGCAAAGCGGCCGTGGCGGCCGGCCTCAGAGCCACGCCGCCCGCGTAGCCTACGCAGAAATCGCTCGGCCGGGCTCAGCGCGGCGTGCAGCTTGTAGGAATATGCTATGCATACGAATGCTTTGCACCTGCTTCCTTCCAAATAGCATATTAGTATTTTACTACTAGAATATCGACGTCTGGAGAACTTCCAAAAAGGGGAGGGGGAGGGGGGTACTTTGGAATTGCGGGGCATAGGGCTGGCCACTATACCCCCACAACCCCCTGTATCCCTCTCTATGCAGTCGTGCACTAAAATCTCTGGTAGCGTTGCCACGAGACTTAACAAATTTCCTGCACACGCACGTAAACCCAAGACCTCACATCACTGTACGAAAGCATTGAATTTGATGGCGAGCTTACAGCATGTGGTACTTGATGTTTCACGTAAGCCAAACCAATGTTCGAATACGCTATTCAATATTCGTTCCCTTTTTTTTTTCTTCGGCAGGTCAGTTTTGTTGAGCGCGCTTCTTATCGAGCACGGGTGCACTGCGGAGAAGCAACACCCACAAAAGCGAGCTTTTTGGATGTTGCTACTCCGCAGTGCACCGGTGCTCGACAAGAGGCGCACTCAAGGGGGTAACCTGCCGAGATGAACACTTCGAAAATGTTGATGTCTACATTGCAGCAAACTTTTCAAAATCCAACTGGCTGTTGTGCGATATTGAGAGATGTCCCAACAACCTGCGTTCAATCAAATTGTTTTTTTTGTTTTTTTAATTTGAGATTAAAGATTTGGGTACAACAAGATTTTATAAATCCACTCAATTAGGCATAGCCACGACTGATCTCCACTAAGGGATTGGGTGGCGCATTGAGCACAGAGGTATGCAGCCACCGGAAGCAAGCGGTACGTCCCGGAAGTGAGCGCTTGACAGGCTTGTTATCTTTTCATAATATTTGTTCAAACAGCTTGCAAGGCACTGAAGAGAGCCTGCTTGCTGCGCAGTAACAGCACATGCAGACTCAAGAAGTCTCCTGGGAAGCCATTCAATGCAAAAATTGAGATTCTAGTTTATCAAGTGTGCATATGTCCCACAATCTAATGCCTTACTCAGGATTTAATACAAAACGGGATAATTAAAACCCACCAAAGGACACAAAACAGCATGAAGCAAAACACTGACAGAATGCACTAGGAAGTCCAGCAGACGCCGACTTCCGGAACTAGCATCAAACTTGGGGTGGCTTCACTTGCGCCAGGCTCCGGGAGCAGCTATACACCAATCAGCCCCCTATAAATGCAAGGCACATGGCTACTAAGAACGCATCTACGAACTTCATATTCTTGTAACTTTATCTGAACAAATTAGCCCCGTGCGCGACCGAAAGCGTCGCTGTGGTCGGCCTTCCAAGATTGGCCGAACGCTGACTATGACGTCGGAAAGGGGATTTTCATCGACGGAAATAAGAGGAATGAAAGAACTTTAATTTTGACGGTGTTGGCAGTGTTCCTTTGAGAGCGCAATGATTTCAAGCTTCCACCATGCTAATAACAAACACCATCGAACTTGTTGTTCGCAAGGTAATGACGTCACAAAGGGGAACCACAGGAGGGCGCCACCAACACTTCTCGCCGCTAATAGTCAAACCAAACTTTCTTCCCTAGAGCAGGTACATTAAAGGCGTTTTAGATCTTCAGTGTACAAATTCAATTCAACCTGCATCTGCAGTACAACACATGTCACCAGTCCACCAAAGATTAACATTTTCAATGGGCTCATTGCAGATGCTCATCATATATAACCCACAAATACTACACAGAACTCTGAAATGTATAAAGCTTCAATTGTGCAACAACTGGCATTCGAATCTCAACCGCAAAGCGGGTCCGCTCATTTTCATCATCAAATGCGCGTGAAATAGTGCCGAATGTTTAAACAACCACGTTCACAACCGCTTTGCGAATGCGACTAAACCGCTAGTGTATATGTGGTGTTACCGAGGGCAGGGAAATCCATCCAGTAAAGACAAAGCAAGGCTCGTGAGGACGCAATTTTTATTTCTCCGTCGGAAACTACATACATTTCTTAATTTCTCCTATATATATATATATAATATGTATAATGTATATATAACAAGTCTCTCATTCCAGTGGTGAAGGAAAAAGGGAAGGGCAGTTTTTGCTTTCTGCTAGACGACACAAAGTAAACAACCAAACTCTGAAAGAGGGGGCCTCTGCCTGTTTCCCCCCCAACTCGGACAGCCGAGGGGAGAAAGCAGAGGGCCCCAAGTGTGCCCAACAAAACGCGCCCTCAAGCACAACATGGGAATGATGCTACAATTTTTGCTAGCCTTCCAAAAAACAACAAAACAGGAGCAGAAAAAATGCTCTACCTTGGGAAGGCCCAAGCCACAAAGTAG
The DNA here is from genome assembly GCA_013358835.2 of Ixodes persulcatus. Lineage (NCBI taxonomy): Eukaryota > Metazoa > Arthropoda > Arachnida > Ixodida > Ixodidae > Ixodes > Ixodes persulcatus. The sequence continues at coordinate 21,880 of JABSTQ010011265.1, forward strand.
GACTGCTCACCACAAGAGCAAACTCTCTGCATTGTGCGACGGCTCTTTTCAACAGCCCGTCGTTTCCCGCGCAAACTTTAAAGAAAAAAAAAGAGAGAATAGGTTATACCATGATCTAAAGCTTCAATTAGACCAAGATTATGACAGGAAGAAAGCTAAATTTAAAAATTTCCGGACAGCTGCGCAAGATCTTTGCCCTCCACGCTTTCTACAGTCACCAATCTCCCTTCTTAAGTAACCTTTCTAGTATTACTTTTAATGAGTTACTTTCAAATGAACAAAAACAACAACAAAAAAAAAAGAACTACTGCTTTTTGGGCCCCTTCCCCTTTGCATCCCCACTTCTGCAGTCTTCTGCAGTCCGCACTCAAGAGAAAAAAAAAGGCAAAAAGCCCATCACACAACTGTACAACCGCCTCGTTAGAAAGAACGGGCGGCACAGACAACGGGACAGAAAGAGACTCGAGAGAGTGAGAAAAAAAACAAAAAACAGGAGTCCTTTCTATTTTCATTAAAGCGCTGTTTCCCGGCGGAGAGTGGCAGAACACGTGACCGAACACACACACACACACACATACGCGCCCTGAACCAGCAGGTTGGGATGCACAGCCCAAGCAGCAGCGAGGAGGAAAGGGAGGAGGGCGTACAGAATATGGAGTGTTGTCGCTGGGGGTGTGGGGGCGGGGGAAGGGTTCTCTTCTTTCTGTTCCGACGGTGGTGGCAGGGGAGAGAGTGAGGCAGGGCTGCACTACATGCTGTAGCCTTGATATCCCGGCATCGGTGGAGCGTAGCCTGGCGCCGGTACGTAGCCGGGCGCCGCCATCATGCCCGGGGGTGCTGTCAGCATCAGCTGGGGCTCAGGGGCTGTGCAGAGAAGAAAAGGTTGCCCTTATTCGTACAACGTCAACCGTGCGAAAGCGAATGTACAAATAGATTTAGAAAGAGGAACCTATTTGCTAAACAACTAAATACGCACACAGCAGTGTCGGCCAATTGCAAGTTTGTTCTATGGTTTGTCTGCAACCTATCAGTCTTCACGAGGCAAGTGTCAGTCTTGTCAAGGTTGGGCCGTTTGAAGAGTGTCACACTTCACTTGAGACAACAGAAAAACTGTCTCCAGATCTTTAAAAGCCCATGGATATATGAAAAATGAGGAAGGAGCCTATAGACATAACAATGCTGCTTATGCAAGTAGGGGTGGAAGCAAGCTTCAGCCTTCTGTAGCAGGTATGGGAGCAGCAAAGACGCCCTTTCGAAGAAGCTTTGGAGCAGTAAAAACTATTTTGGAGAAGCTCAGGAGGAAGAAAAGTAGAGTTTTGTTGCAATATAAGCAAATCTTAAAGCTGGTCACCCAGGTCAAACTTGGGGCTACAAGTGCGGAGGTGTTTTTCTAAATACAAAAATATAACAAGAGCATCTCCATGTAATATTCCAGAACCATTTCAAAACGTACCATTTCCTAAATAAAACCCAGCCCATCACGTAAGAAAAGCAAACAATTTAACTGAAATTTATCTGATTGGCAGCCATTGAGAACCATCCTGTTAGAGGGCTGGTTCCTCATAGATTTCCAATGAAACGAACGGTCAAAAAAAGCCTCATGAAAACAAAACGTTGTGCCTAAAACAAGTTCCACGAGTTGAAAACAAAACCATTTCAAGGTGCATTGGCACGGTATGAAATAAAGCGCAATACTCACTGACTAAAGTTTTGATTATTAGGAAATACAAATTTCCGAGCCCTTGTTAAGCAAACAAATGTATTCCAATACTCAAGTTAATAAAGTACAAATCTACTCTGATAAACGTATAATTGCGAAGTATTGAACTTCATGATATCCTAGAACAATAGAGGTGTGCGAATATTCGAGATTTAGAATATGGATCAAACAATTTCCTTGTTCAATTCATATTCTATTTGAGAATCGCATATTCGAAAATTTCTAAATATTCGGGCAAGGCACGAACGTTCGGGCAAGGCACAAACGTTCGGGCAAGGCACAAACGTTCGGGCAAGGCACAAACATTCGGGCAAGGCACAAACATTCGGGCAAGGCACAAACATTCGGGCAAGGCACAAACATTCGGGCAAGGCACAAACATTCGGGCAAGGCACAAACATTCGGGCAAGGCACAAACATTCGGGCAAGGCACAAACATTCGGGCAAGGCACAAACATTCGGGCAAGGCACAAACATTCGGGCAAGGCACAAACATTCGGGCAAGGCACAAACATTCGGGCAAGGCACAAACATTCGGGCAAGGCACAAACATTCGGGCAAGGCACGAACATTCGGGCAAGGCACGAACATTCGGGCAAGGCACGAACATTCGGGCAAGGCACGAACATTCGGGCAAGGCACGAACATTCGGGCAAGGCACGAACATTCGGGCAAGGCACGAACATTCGGGCAAGGCACGAACATTCGGCAAGGCACGAACATTCGGGCAAGGCACGAACATTCGGGCAAGGCACGAACATTCGGGCAAGGCACGAACATTCGGGCAAGGCACAAATATTCGGGCAAGGCACAAATATTCGGGCAAGGCACAAATATTCGGGCAAGGCACAAATATTCGGGCAAGGCACAAATATTCGGGCAAGGCACAAATATTCGGGCAAGGCACAAATATTCGGGCAAGGCACAAATATTCGGGCAAGGCACAAATATTCGGGCAAGGCACAAATATTCGGGCAAGGCACAAATATTCGGGCAAGGCACAAATACTCGGGCAAGGCACAAATACACGAGCAAGGCACAAATACTCGGAAGGCAATACGGCAAGGCACAAAATACTCGGGCAAGGCACAAATACTCGGGCAAGGCACAAATACTCGGGCAAGGCACAAATACTCGGGCAAGGCACAAATACTCGGGCAAGGCACAAATACTCGGGCAAGGCACAAATACTCGGGCAAGGCACAAATACTCGGGCAAGGCACAAATACTCGGGCAAGGCACAAATACTCGGGCAAGGGCACAAATACTCGGGCAGGCACAATAATTCGGGCAAGGCAAAAGCAAGGCACAAATATTCGGGCAATGGCACAAATATTCGGGCAAGGTACAAATATTCGGGCAAATAGTAATGAATAATCAGGCTGCAGGAGCAAGGGTATTTCTGCTGCAGAAGCAGTCGTCACTGCAAAAAGGAGTGCTTAGGAACAATTATTTTCTTGCATGATAATTTGCAATAACTGCATTAGCAGCTGATATCCGACTTGCTGGCTAGTCAAGGGCAATTTCAATTTTCTTAAAAAAGGTCACTAGCAGTTTGCGACAACATTACAGTTACATTTCTACATGCTATCTATAATCTGTTGCAATTCAAGAGCAGGGAAAGGGAAAGCAAGTCCGAGGAAGAGGAAGCAGACAGAATGCTGGAGAGAGGAGGTTTGCCCCCTCTCCTCTCCGAGGTTCGAATTCGAAAATTCACAACTTTTGATCACAACGCAGTTTCGAATTCAAAAAGTTTGAAGATTCCACGGTTTCTAAAATTTCGACAATTGTAAAAACCCGTCGTTCTTCCTCGCCCCTTCGGGAATTCATTTCTTTAAAACAAAGCATGCCAACACATTGAAATAAACGGCATTGTCTTTCATAAGGAACACAGCACCGCATGTAAAAATTAGAGAAAAAAAAATTACGAATGTACCTCACTACTTGAATTCAAATGAAACCGTCCGCCGGTCTTCCGAAGTTCGACGAACGTCGAACTTTTACCCTAAGAGTTCAAAGTTTGTTGAACTTTTGACTTTTCAAAATTGAAAGTTTGAAACTTTTAGAATTCTCTTCATAAATAAGTTCGAAAGTTCGAGAATTATCGAATTCCTTAGCGTAGGAAATTCGAAAAGCTTCAAACTTTTTAGTGCAAGAAGCTCGAAAGTAAAAAATTGTCAAATTTTTTGGTCTATCAAGTTCGGAAGTTCGACAAGCATCGAATTTTGCAGCGTGATAAGTTCGAAAGTTCGAAAAGGATCGAATTTTTTAGCGTAATAAGTTCGGTTCGGAAAGCGTCGAACTTCTTAGTTTAACAAGTTCGAAAATTCTACTTCTGTCGAATTTTACGATATAAAAGTTAGAAAATTCGAAATCTTGCGAACCACTTGATTCGATCATCGAAATTTTGGTTCGAAAAAAGTTTGCAGCATCCCTAGTTTTGAAGGTAATAAAGAAAGTATTTGCACATTTTCTTTCGTTATTTCTTAATGGTACGCACATATTTGAAAACATATTCGAAGCTATTTTTTTAAATATCACATTCAATTAGTTTTTCAAAACTCCAATATTCACACACCCCCGTAGAACAAGCATGACTGAATAGAAGAAAAGCTTGTTTAGGAGTCTGTTAAAAAAGGTGACTGACGGAACTAGCGAGACCACAAAAACGAAAGGTTTTCCTCACAAGTCAATTGCATGGATACGTTCTAACAGAACGGTTTAGAGTTTAGATCGCTCAGCAGGACATTCTCACTGTTCTGCTTGTCCCCTCACTGGTTTGCGGTGAGTGCCAGCGCGTGTATCCACCACGTACGTGTTTACAGATTTGTTTACAGGAAGTTTACAGGCAAGGCAACCAATTATCGCTTTTATTCTAAAGTTTACGGCACGGATGAGAAGCGCACAGGCAGTCTCAACAAAAGCAAACACCGACATCCTAAACACGCAAACAAAAAATATGCGAAAAGTACTTATCGCTTTCACCAGAGATTAGATGATAGGTGAACACGTGCCAGCAGGCTCCTAGATACGTTTATATACCGTAAAGTCCTACAAGAAGGCCCACCCAAAATGAAAAGATGAACGGTGAAAAATGTAAGGTAATGCTCGAGGATGCGACAGCAAAATTTTAGTAAAATATTGTTCATAAGCGCGGGTGCGATACGGATTCGCTATGAAGTCCCCTGTCATAGGTACGGCGGCAGTATGCAGACGCAGCGCATGCGCACTTCACAGTGCACTATACATGCAAGAATTCACTACAAACTCTTGTGTCACGTGAACGATATAGAGCGAGCAAATCATGAAAAAAAATGTGGGAATGAGTTAGGAATTGGCATGCCACAGGAACGGATTCCGCAGATTACGGACTTCGCAGATTTGCGGGTCACGGTGCGATAAGCACGAGGGAAGCCGCGGAGAACATGCCTATCACAAGTATTGATACCGCAGATTTCGCGGTTCATGCGACTCCCATCGAACATCGAAATCGATATCCGACGGGAATCAAGTGGAGGGGGGGAGGGGGTTCGATGTTTCAGAATTTTTATGTTATGGATATTCTGCCCAAAAAACGAAATGAATGACATACAAGACGTTCATACAAGACTTTACGGTATATGCGAATTAATGCATGTAAATCATGCTCAACGCCTTTGTGCAAAAAAATCAAACGACGAATTGATGCTCAATATACTTTTAACAAAGCCACCTATGCATATCCCGTTTTCGGAGATCACACACCTACACGTTGTTGGCCGAGCTGTGGCACTGAGGGCACAAAGCAACGCGGCCAAATAAGTGCTTCGGAGGCACTGGTACGGGGAACGGAAATAAACACTTATTGTGTGTTCATCATACTCGTCCAGAAATGGTGTACCTCTGAGAACAATAAAAGCATTTACTTTTCCTCGCATTCGAAACTGGCGACAACCAACTCGCGCCATTCTCTCGTGCTGCTGGCGCTTGAAAGCTCAACATGAGACCATGAAACGAAATTAAGCACTATTTACCTGGTCCGGAATAAATAGTCATTTTTGTTAGATGAAAATGGCACTTGGCACCTGTTTTCCTCAAACTGAAGTCAACTGCTTTGAAAACCTTAAACAATTAAACAAAAAAAAAAACTTTTTGGTTAGTTTTGGTGCAACATTGGCGTTTGGAAGCAGGATGGCACAGCAAAAGTGGATTGGCGCACAATGGCGTAACTGGCACAGAGCTTCCACTCCTGTGCAAGTTACAGTGTAGACCGCATATAACGTATGTCACGGGAGTCGCGAAAATCCGCACTATAAGCGGTACCGCGCTATAACCAAAACATGAATTTTTCAGGCCAAAATACATGCCATGAGACAACTTACCTTTGTAAAACAATTTATTTTATGTTAGATGGAAAAAAGCTTAGTATGAGGAAAGTCCTTATTTCACCAGACTAGTATGTATTTATCCGAAAATAGGTCGCCCACCCCGAAAATAGCCTATTTATGAACCCACCGAGAATAAAAATAAAATAATTCAAATATAGATATACTTTTTTTTTAGGAACAGGGGAGGTTAGGGCAGAAGAAAGAAACAAACCTTTATTTACAGCACTCGCGGCTAAATCGCAGGGCGATGCTAAAAACTTAATCATCGTCAGAACTTCCGGACAGGTCATCGTGGTCAGAAGCTTCGTCAGCTTGGTAGACATCCTCGCAAATTCGCAACAATACCCACTGACCCCGTTCGTTGTAAAATGACGACAAGAAGAAACGAAAGAAGGTGGAGACTGGCGAAGCGACGGAAGACCAATACAAATACGCGAGCAACGCGGAAGTTGCCATGAGCAACACGCGAGCCACCACAAGCAACAAGCTAAAGTAACCTCCGTTCTTTTTTTTTTGTGTGTGTGTGCATTTGCGAGGGAGAGGAATGGACTCTGGAGGGCAAAGTGCATGGACAAGGAGGATAGAAGGGTAGGAGAGGGCATGACGTCGGCCGCGTAGCCTCCACAAGCCATGCTCCCTTGGTGCCTCGCCTCTTTCTTATGTTCCTCCTTACTCTCCTCACTTATCAGCCCAACACGTGACCGTAGCTAGCCTTCGTCTAGCTATGATGTACTAGAATACACTAGTCTAGCCTTCGATCTGATAAAACCTACTGGACGGAGCGCGCGCAAGCCTGCAAGGAATCATCCTACAAGCAACCATCTATCTCGCACGTGACATGCCACGCGCACCAATCGCCAGAGAGATCTGCGGTCACGCTGGGCACAAAATCGTTGAAATTTTTTATGACTAGGCTTCACCAATATTGCAACGTGCCCCCTCCTAGTACTTCTAACCTCCTTGTGCATGGCGCATCACCATTTCCTCTCCCTTCCCTTGCCCAGCGAGGGGAACGCTACGGGCCTATTCAATTTGATTCAATAACCAATCCGCGGTGTAAGAAAGGAGGTTGGTGTTGAGTCACTCGAGCGAGGGGGTGAAATCGAAAGGGTGAAAGGCTTGGGGGTGGCTCGATGGGGCTTCAGAGCACCCGCGTGCGTGTGTCGGTCGCACCTAGCTACCTCGCTCCGTTGTAACTTGCTGCGTAGTCATTCGTTTTCGCCTCTCTTTACTTCTCGCTTCTTCGAGCAACCTCCTTGCCACCCTTGCCTCCGCGAGTGCCACTTGCGGCTAGCGCCGTAATCTAGTGTCGCACAGGGAAGCGTGCCTGCTGCGCCGGTCGGTCGGCGGGCTGTTCGAGAAACCGCACTATAACCGGTATTTGCCTTTGCGCGCCTGCATTTTAAGCGGTACTTAATACATGGAGTTGTATGGGAGGCGAACCGATGGTTGAAAAAAGCCGCGTTATACCCGGTCCTGCACTATAAGCGGTAACGTTGTAAGTGGTCTATACTGTACCTAGGTTAGCCTTAAAAAAAACATTTCTTGGTTTTTAGGTTAAAATATTTTTAAATTAAGCGCAGCTCCAGCATAGTCATTAATTTTTTTCCGGAGAACCCGAAAGGGTCCTTGAGGAACAAGCATCACTAAACTATGACCTTGCATCAATAAAGTATGACCTCGTTATCCAAAGTGATGCCCTGTCATTCGATCGCACTCCCGAAGAACACCTACGCTATTTCAATTTGGGTGCAATGAGAAGAACTGGCAGCCCTGCAGTAAAAGCAAGGGTGGAAACGCTCACCGTAGACAAGGGGCTTCTGTTCGTTCTGTGCAGACTCTTCCAGCCTCTGGTTCTCCATCTCCTCGAGCTTGTCAACCTGGACAAAACGAAGCACAGGGTGGAGCAGCAAGGCACGACAGGCAGCTATCCCAACAAATCAACAAAAGCAAGAACTTAATATAGAAAGTTTACCGTTAAACAGAGATGTATGAAATAAAGCATTTGTGGCCGAAAAAAAGAAAAACCCCGTAGTCACATTGCAATACTACAAGAGGATTAAACAAAAATATATTCCAGACATCATTTTTTAACTGCAAGCACAAACTAGAAACTTTAGTCAAGTGATTGAATTAAAAAAAATCAGTTGAACCTAAAGAGGCAAAGTGAGAAACACTGAAATCGGACCTTGAGTCTATGACAGAGCAAACAAATAAGGAAAATAACCTCAATTAAAATAAGCGGGACTCAACTACACAGTTGGAGCTCCAACAGTTTACTGGTCGCTGGTGGTCCAAGCCCCCAGACCTAATAGGACGCAGCATTACGATAGAATCGAATGTGCTACATACCAAGAAGTGCCTTCCGTTGATGAGACTAGTGCAAGTTTATCTGCACTCAGCTCCAGACTTACACTCCAAAGTTAATTTACAATTGCCCAATGCATTATGATCACCTGAGAAGTCCTTTCCCACGCCTAAAAGAAAAGGAACAATTCTCAACAAATAAAGCTATCATGGGCTCAAGGTGTTCTCCATATCAGCAATCTCTGCAGCAAAAGTAACAATTTAAAATTCTTTGAACAGACTTCAGAGCCCACTGCCAAAACTTGCCGCCGAACTTTCAGCCGAAGGCTCAAGGGTGCATCTTGTGGTCGGGTCACACGGTCAGGCGACGGCACTAGTCTGACGCAGGGGAGGGCTGGGAGAGCAAGGGCACCCACCTTGGAGACATACTCCCTCATGACCTGCACAAAGTAGGGCATGGCGAAGTCCATGATGCCGTGGCGCCAGGCCAGCTCCAGGATGACGTCTGGGTGCAGCAGGTCGTAGCACTGGAACAGGCAGGCCCCGAAGCAGGCATAGTTCTTGTCGTCCAGGAACCACGAGAGCAGCTCCTCCGCTGTCTCCGCCTGCTTCGACTCCGCCGCATACTCCATGGCGTCCTGCACACGTCGTGCCACCCCACTCAACAAGAACGCCTCGCCGCAAACCCCAATTCCTCAACAGGAGATGAGGATCAAAGGGGTGAAACTGGTCGATTTACCTTTTTACAAAAATAAAATTCAAACAAAAGACAGCTCTCCCTCTCAAGGGAGTTTACAAAAAGCATTGTAACATAAATTGTAACAACTCTCGAGGCCATTTTTGTATATTTATAAATACCACCAACCTGTTTTGGTGGTGGTGGCAAGAGGGGCGGTAAATTTTAATGCGCAAGAGGTTAGACAGAAGTATAATGAACTGTAGTACAAATGCAATATAAAAATGCTACAAAAAATACAGTGAACTTTTCACAGTCAGTCTTCCAATGTTCTACCAGAAAAATTGACTGAAGCTGAATTAATGCGTACTTTAGGCAAACTGCTCCACTCTTCTAGTGTTTGTGGGAAAAGAACTCTAACCCTTAAAGTCCCAAGTTATTTCCAGCAAAGCACGGCAAATATGCCAATATTTCTAGAAGCTGAAAATGTGTTTGTTTTTTTTCTTATTAACTACCCTGGTTTGCCTCCAGCAGGTAAAAGTGAAAAAAGCGCTGGTCGTGGCAAATAAGGCTAGTCATCGGCACTATTACAAACGCTTAGGACGAGTCCAGGTCTGGTCTGGGACAAAGTAAGTGCAACGAAAGTATGAAACTACTGCCCTATTTTGCAAACTTTGCGTAGCTCGGACCAGTTGGGGCAGAGACCTAATGGCAAGGAGACTGAAAATTAGGGGCACTTGGTCCACCCCGTTTTCCAGAGAGCTAGATGATCGCCCAACACGACGTCCGCACATTTCATTATTTACATTCTCTACCTCTGCGATTTACAAACTCCGCTTCCCCGAGACCCTTCAAAAATATTAAATGTCACGAAGCGACTCGTTTCATTCGACCATTTCCTCTTTGGCTCCCGCTCCTTTCTCTTGCAAGGCATTAAGGTTGCTGCCCATGCGGCGAGACTCGTCCCACGAACCGTGCAACAAGGAAAGGAGGATAAATGCTGGTTCACACGCACTTCCGACTGCTCGTGACAGTGCATCAAAAGCCTCTTGCGATCTCTTACAATGTGGCGCCATCTGGTAAGTAACCGTGGAACGCTCGCTATTTCCGTACATTACCTCCTTGCTTCATGGATCATTTTTCACTGGCTCGAAGAACCGTCGACAACATCATAAACAACCATTTCTCACAGAAAGCGTGTGTACATTTGATCTTACAAGTGCTGAAAAACTTCGACCCAGTGAAACCCAGTTCCAGGGTCACAGATAGTGCCGGCGCATTCTCTCGTGGCAAGAGATCGAAAGAACTCTGTCGTAAGCAAACGCAAGTGTGTGAACCAACCCAAGTCAAGGACAGGAGGCCCAATTGTTCTGTTACGGATGAGAACTTCAAAATGGTGAGGGGGGAGCTTTTAAAAACAAATTTGGGCAGAATCAACTATGCTGCTGTCGAAGCGATTAGCTGCAGACACTAAAAAAGCTGCGGCAGGTCACGCATCAATTTTCCCGCCGAATTTACTGGGGAAGCAGTTTGTGTATAAGTCACGTGACATTGTCATCCAAGTCATTTTTCCCGCTAAATTTAGCAGGGAAACTGAATTTGTGTTGAGGTCACATGACGCCGATTTTCCCGCTAAATGTAGCAAGGAAACTAAATTTTTGTATACCGTAATTACTCGCATAATGAATGCCCTTTTTTCCCCGAAAAATTCACACATTTGTGGGGGGGGGGGGGGGGGGTCATTACATGGGGTAAAATTTTTGCATTTACACACTTCGTGCAAATGTCGTATTAGGTGCCAATATGACAAGGCACGGTACTGTGGCACGTCTCCAGTGATGGAGGCACACTCACGGCTGGTCGGGAGCGCGCCACAATAACCATGCTTTATAAATTGCAAACCTTTTCGGGGCACTTTTGGGGTGCTTTTTGCCGAAGGAAAAGCGCCCTACGAAGCTCACTCAGCACGAAAAGTAACACGACCGTTCTTAGGCGATATATATTGCTAGTATCCGGCGGGCACGCTCAGGTATAATCCGCGACTACGCGTCCAAGAACTCGTAGGAAGTCCAACCCATGACCACCAAAGCCCGCTCGCAAGGATCAAGTTTCGTTCATGGAGACAAGAACTCCTACGAAGTCCAACCGTTGACCCCCAAAGCCCGCTCACACGGATAAAGTTTCGTTCACAGAGAGGCTACCAGACACTCGTAGCCTACAGCACAGCGTGCGCCTCACTGTGCCGTTCTGTTGCGGATTAAATAAACGCATTTACCTGGAGGCTTGCTAAATTGGACGAGATTCGAGACTCGCGGATCCGAATATTGCAGGTGCATTGATTACGGGAGGGAAAACAAAAAGTCAAAATATTGATGCCCGTTGTGGGGGGTGTGTTTATTATGAGAGTGCGCTTATTATGGGAGTAAATACGGTAGGTCACATGACAATGTGTTATGCAGCGTCATTTTCCCCGCTAAATCTAGCGGGGAAAATAAACGGCCACAAACCTACCTTAGTGGTCCGAAGATTTCAAGAAAGCTAATTGCTTTAAAAAATGCCACCGCCTTTTAAAGGCTTGGGGTTCCCACCTTGAAGAGGCGGTCCTTCTTGCAGAGCTCTACGGACTGCTTCCAGCGGTTGTTGCCCTTGTAGAGGTAGGCAGCCAGGCGTCTGAACTCCACCAGGTCGTGCTTCTCCAGCCGCTGGGCCAGGGCAATGTTGTCGAAGTTGTCGAAGGCGTCGATGGACGTGCGCAGCCCCTGGAAGTCCTCCTCGTCTATCAGCAGGCCGTTCAGGGCTTCGTTGATGGCCTAAACAGAGGAACCGGGTCATGCACCCACGCTCTTCGAAGCTCGACACTTCGTTGCACCTTACTGTAAACCGCAGAGAAGGGTACAAACCATCCAAGCCAATCAAATGCAGTGAGAGTCTCATCCAGACCTGCCAACCCTAAAATGCTGAAAATACTACAGGGGATGCCAAAAAACACTACAATTGTGTGAAGAAATACGAAAACTGTTGTTCTTCAGAAAGTTGGCATAGGTAAGAAAAATGCCTCAACTAGGGCACAAGCACATCAAAAATTGCACGAAATGTCTTATTCTTTAGAAGTAGAAGGTTGGGCCGACACTGAGGAAGTTTCAGCTTTTGCTTTTCTTAGGAAGTTCTTGTCAAACACTTGTTCTTGGCACTTTCCGGACTGGCTGCATCTCACAACTAACAACTGTTCAAGAGTCTTTTTCGACATGGAGGAGTGGAACTGCGTGTGTGTGCCTTCACTTTTCTGAAAACTCTTTCGCCTGTGCCTGGTTTAACGGAGACGTTAAAGAGAAATATTCTTGCTCTTTAACGTCTTCACAACAACCGCCGTGAACTGCATGTTGTGTGCGATTAAAAATGCCGTAAAAAGGCATTCTGCTCAGGTAGTGTCGTGATCCGTTGATCAACTAAAGTACCGTCCAAGCTTCTCGTTGGTTTCAACTAAATTTGCAAAGTCCTTGTGCTTTTTTGTATTCAGATGACACAGAATGTCCCGGCGACCAGCGTGCGAAATGTTGACGTCGCAGCGACACAGACTACAAAATGCGTACCTTTCGCCCTTGCGCGAAGTCTTTATAAATGGAAAGTCGGCTGAATAGCTGGGAATAGACACTTGAAAGTATTTTTTCCCGACATCTTGTAGCAAAGATGGGTTCAAGGGATTATGAGTAGAAGTTCCAGTAACACAACGCACAACGTTCGCCACAACCAACGTCGCCACAACAAAGGAGATTTCCTAAACAGTTTTGGATTAAAATGGATGGATGGATGTTAGCGGCTATTACAGCACTGGAGCGGTAGCTTGAGCCCCCTGGCATACAAGTCGATGTACCATTGTTAACAACCCCAACTTGTAAACAGGCGAAATGCAGCTTAAACAAAAGCTTTTTTTTACACGGGGTGCGGAAAATCATACAAATATTGTTGTTAATACGATAGCCGTAAGAAAGCGCTGGAAAGCGGACACTTTACGATAAAATCGTAAAACTTGGCAGGTATGACATGATCTTCGGGACGGACACAGCGATGTGTGGAGCACGTAGCAACGCGGTAGATTCATGGCGCTGGATTGGCTCAGATGGCTCGTAGTGTTCATACATTATTGTAATGTGAAACAAAGTATAGTATGGAATTTTCGGAAATGCTACATACACACAGCTTTTTGTTTAAAATTGACAAGTATGCACACCGACAAAAAAGATTAGACAGCAACTTGTGGCGCAATCTCCCCACAAAGTCCGTAACAGGAGCGTCTGCATGTGAGCAGAAAGCTGCTATTTTCAAAATTATACAAAGCAAAATTGTCCACTAGACAGCTTCAACGAAAATTTCAGATTAGAGTGTTCAGATACCGACTCTTGCGGCGCATTTTAAAGTGTGCCGAAATAATTGAGCCGTTAAGTGCTACAGCTGTTTTAATATTCTTACAAGATTTTATAAAGATTCAATCCGGGGGCCGAAATGTCAACATTGTCGGAGTTGAATCCAGTTTGACCCAACCTTGACCAAAAAAAAAAAAGTGTAGGGTGCAAGGACTGGGATAAAACTGCTTGCTCAAAAGCGAAGGCAGAGGAGAGAGAACTCTCAAGAACCCTCAACCCATTGGCAAAATACCAAATTACAACTCGACCAATTGCCTTTAAAGAACAGTACTATAAATGCGAATTTTGACAATGTCAAAGTATCTAGTCTGAAGAAACGCACCCGCTGCCTTCCGTCAGGTTTCGGCCACGCATGTGCAGTTTCAAAGGCAGAAACCTCGCACTCAAGTTAGTTTTTAATCTGTTGCAGGCTATAGACCCTTTCTAAAATTCAGACTGGTGAACTCAATAACTATTATCATCCAAGTGTGTCATCCATGCATGTTAATGGCTTCCTTTTGACGGCTGATGAAGGAAGAATTTAAAAACTGGAACCAATCTGGAGCCTGAACATTTCAAAAAGTCTGCTGATGTCCAAGGTCAGCGCAACGACTTGTAAGCTTCTGTGCACTATGCATTTAAGGGTGTCATGGGAATCCTCGAAATGCTTGGCTTTGGCACACCCCAGAGAGCTAAGAACAATAAAATTTGGTTAATATTTGAGAGATTTACTCGAGTAAGTGCCTTGTACAGTGCGATAGTTTCTTGACACCACTGAAACTGAAACGAATAAAGAAAGAACAGTACAGCAAAGAACGGCTGAACTTTTGTATGTTTGCCATGGACCAACAGACACTAGACCGTAACTGCCATTAGTATATGAAGATGTATGCTAGATGCTAGACAATTATGGAAGAGGCCTTCCATCATTGCCATCCCCAAAGAAGGAAACAGGAGAGTGTGGCTGGTGGGTCACCTTGTTGTTCAGGCTCTGGACGGAGCGCAGGTAGGGTTTGACCAAGGGCAGGTGGTTGACGCGGGCAAAGAAGCCCACCGACCGCGTGTGATCCATGCGGGGAGCCAGCACCAACAGCAGGTCGTTTAGCAGCATCGGCTTGTGGTCAAGGTAGAACTGGACTGCTCGGTAGTACAGCTCAATGTTTGCAACCTGCAGAAGCACAGATGGTGACCTTTTGGAACCTTTCCCTTCGATGCCCCCAAACAGAACACCGCGTCGGGCAAATGAAGTCAACGGAATGGCTGTGGCAGATCGGGCAAGTTAGTGGTTGCTACCAAAAGGCAAAATTAATGAATGGACACTGCTCCGCTAGTCAATCTGGTGGCCGTGAAAATAGCTGACACACAAGCAGACACGCTCTGCAACTGTATGCCTCCAAGAAAAAAATATATGCCAAAGTCCCACATTTTGACCCCAGAGTAAAGGGGACGGATGGACAAACACTGTCTACATTAAACAAGCTCAACTGCATCTTGGCTTAAACTTAATGCTAATAGTACGTCAAAACACCAATACACAGCTGAACAAGCAACATTTACCAGTAATGAATGTAGGCTCATTGACTAATAAGAACTCTAAAATTACCATTAAAATCGAGTACTTGTTGGCAACCAGATCATTTTAATACTTACCAGAGAAGAGAAATTAAGTTTCCCATTAAAAAAAACTAAAAAAATTCTTGAAAACGTTAGGTGAATAATAGAGTATTTTCATCCCGTGAATCTGAATATCACAATTGTTTTCCCCGAAGACGTAAAAAAAAATGTGAAAAACCTCCAACCAGTCGTTATGTCGCGAAATAATCTTTCAGCCACCAAGCGCGAGTCACTCGTGTGGGCAGCGCATGCAATCGCAAGCTCGCCAGGTACATTTCCTCGCACCAACACCAGTCGTGACCTCTTTTTCTGACCTATCTGAAAATAGCAAGAGTGCTTATGCTCCAGGAAGGAGGGGCTTCGGCGGTACTTTGAAAATAACTTTCTGCAGCCTCCATGCACCAAAATGAAAAATGATCAATATTCGTGATCCTGAAAGCCAAACGACGACTAAGCGTTTTTACTCAAATGCAGAACCACTTCAGTTTCCCCTTAACATGCAGACAAACCCAGCACTTTTGGCTACGCAAGGGGCCGGAGTGCACGCACCTTGGTGATGATCTCCTTGAAGTGAGCCTCCCTCCAGGCCTCTGTGGGGTGCTGCATCATGGTGACCACGGCGTTGTCGAACTCCTCATACTTGTCGTAGAGGAAGACTAGCTCGGCCCAGAGGTGGGCCTGCTCGGCCGCCCGCAGCACCTTGGGGATGTTCACCCGGGACCAGAAGAGCTCCAGGTGCTCCCGCATCTTGGCCGGCTTGTACTTGGAGTAGAGGATGGCCAACTCCGTGAACATGCCCATGTGGGCCCGCTCCAGTCCCAGGGCCGCCTCCAGCAGTGCTATGAGCTCCTCAAAGAAGCCCCGGTCCTGGTAGTAGTGGATCAGGTCCTCCAGCTCGTCCGCATGCACCACAATGTGCAGGCCGCACATCTGGGCCAGCCGGAACTCCTCGTTGTCCACGCACGCAAAGCACACCTCCTTCCAGGTACGCGTAGAGTTGGCCTTGCGCGCCGAGTCCACTGCACCCTGTAGAGAGAGCGAGGGGGACGTGCGGGCGGTCGGCGAGAGTACATGGCCGGGATCTAGGGGTACTCGCAAGTCAACTTTATAGGGCTTGCTTTTTTTGTAGCCGCCAATGCACAGCCATGGGGAATGGGCATAAAAAATGTCTGCACGACCTAGGAGTCAATCAAAAGCTCGCTTGCGCAACACCCATCAGTGACGAGATTGAGCAATACGAACGCCTTTTTCCACCCCGAACTCTGTTTATGGCAACAAAAGCAAACATTGCTTAGGTTCCATTTAGAAAAAAGAAATGGCACAAGACACAATGTGGGCACAAGCGCCACTTGTCTTCAGTCACTTTGATCATAAATAAATGTTGCATGTCTCGTCCCCACAGCCAAAGTATTTATCTAGAGGCTAGACAGTGATCTCACCGGTACCGTAAAGAGCCCTCGACAGATTTCGTGCACCTCGGCCTGAACTCTAATCAGGGATTCGCGTCGCTAATGAGCCCAAAACCTACCCAATAGACTGCACCAAATTCTGAGGTGGAGGCTCTCTCTCCAGCCAAATTTTCCCCCTTATATAAAAGAGAAACCAAGATTGCGCATACCGGCCTGGACACGCGCCCGGCAGTACACTGTGCACGCGAGCATCCTAAGGCCCTCCCCCAAGCTTATCTCCCGCTCTCTGCAGGGCCCACAGACCTGGAACTCCTTGAGGTGGACCAGGGTGATGGCCAGGCGTGCAAAGTTGGACACATTGTTGTAGAGCAGCTTGGCTGGCTCGTATAGGCCGTCCTCGAAGCAGCGGTCCCCGATGCGCTGCACGTCCGCATGGTTGGGGCCCGACACAAACTCCTCCAGGTCGGCCAGCCGGTTCGTCTTGGCGTACGCGTAGATCAGCTCAGACTCCACGTACGACTCCCGCCCCTTCTTGCGGGCCATTTGCAGGTAGCGCACGAGGTCCTCCCAGGAGCCTGCAGCAAGGGAGAGCAAGCGTCACAGAAGACCCAGACATGGGACCTCGGACGTTTGCGGAACAAACAGCGAGGGATCGTCTGTGGCTGCCGGAAGAAGCCCTGGGGACCTTGACTTGTCAAACACGAAACTGCGGCCAAAGTTTACGAAGCACGCCCACCGGACGCTCGCGACACCACTGCACTTTTGTCGTGGAACCCTAATTGGCGCAATCTGTAAGCTTTCGGCTTCGACTTTGCGTTCAACGTGTTTAGACACCCCGGTACAGCCACACATTTTGTTTTTGGAGAATCTCCGCTAGTAGTCGCCGGATGGGACGGGAACGGTTCGTCGTCCCACCTCCACCGCCAGCTTCCTACCTCGAACTACACTTTGCCAAAGGCAACGAGCACGGGCTGGAAACGATCGAAAGAAGACGCCCCGCCAGTCACGCTTTGTCGGGGACTATACATGCCGGCTATCAGAGCTGATCAAAGTGGCGGCAGAGACAGATTTTCTCTGCTTATTAAGTTTGCCGCTAAACCCCGCTCGGACACTGCTGCAACGTGCAGCCTACCTGTTCCTTCGTTTTATTTTCATCCAGACTTTTTACATCCCAGCAGGCTTCGATTATTGGGCTTCTACCATATCGTAGGGTGCGGGAAGATTCAATATAACGATATTACAGGGACACATCGCTGCCTGCCGAAACACTAAAATGAGTGGAAATACGCGAATTACTGAATACTAAGTATTCCTTGGCCAGATATCGCAAGATGAAGTCAACGGATTCCTACAGGATTACGAACAAAGACCCAGAGAGAGAGGAGGAAGAGTCTCCCACCAGTCTTGTGTGCGGTCTGCACGACGTCCAGGTAGGCGGTGTGGTCTCCCGCCTTGATGAAGGAGTCGATGGCCTCCTTGACCAGGCCCTGGCCCAGCTGGGCCCTGGCCAGCTGGCTCCAGACCCCTGGCTCATTGCAGCGCTCGGCAAACTCGTAGGCCCGGTCCAGGTTCTGGATGTGCTCGATCAGAACCTGGATGGCCGAGGTGTTCACGTCGAACTTGCGGAAGATGGCAAAGGCCTCCTCGTACAGCTCGCTGCCAATGGCAATGTTTGCAATGTCCGGGGCGTCGTAGTTGTCCAGCCGGTTGATGTACTCCATCACGCGGGTGCGGTCCGCCTTGATGGCCGTCAGGATCAGAAGGTTTTGCAGGTTCCTAGGAACAAGCACACAGGGTTAGACCGCCAGTCCCTCGCGAAAGGATGCGGCGTGGCAGTTGCTTCACAGAGCCAGAATCAAAACTAGTGATGGGCCAAACTTTTACCGAATTGAAAGTTCGGGGCCGAATCTTGGGATTCGGCAAGGCCAAACTTTTGCCGAACTTTTCTAAAGATTCAGCAAAGATTCAGCAAAAATACATTGTTACCAGACTTAACGTTAATATTCAGTTTTGGCACACACTTCTGAGCCAAAAACAGAATTGTTATAATTGCGAGGAGTGCTTTGAAGTGAATGCCTGCCTACGTTTGAACTACCTCGTTGTATCGCTGGAAATGTCAAATGAAAATCACGTTATCCAGAATGTACCGTGTCATTTATCACCAGCGCAGTGGACTGCGTAAATTACTAGTCAATCTTCTATTCTTGAGGCAGAACATATTGAAGAGAACCACACTCGCTCCCAAACGCACAACTACCGTGTTGCCTACTCCACCCCTCGCCGTAACCGCTGGTTGTACTATACACTGCACCACCGTGCTGCACGATGGTACGTACTGCACGACTGCACGGCGTCCATTTACAATCCACGGCCCCGTCGCGTTCTGGTGCGTGCGCCGACATTTACCGAATTTTTGCCGAATCCTTGCCGAACTTTCTTTCAAAAGTTCAGCATTTGCCGAACTTTGCCAAATTTGAAGTTCGGCAGATTCGGTCCATCACTAATCAAAACCAATCCCAAAACCAGAATCAATGATCATATCCACAATACACTAGAGTAGACAACCCCAGGTTTTGTACTGTCTGTGCTTCCCAACGGTGTGCCGCCTTCTGCCGAGACCCGCGCAATGTGCATGTGCGTTCTTTATGTGCTGGGTTGCTCGTTTACTATCTTTAATGCAATGCCTTCCAGTCGGATAGAAACAGCGATAGACGCTCCGGCAACCGTGATTCCACAATCTTCGCTCATCGCTCCGGACAGCAGCCAAGCGATCGAGCTCACATGCTCTGCGGCACGGGCAGTTCAAGCGACTCTTGCGCAACTCTGACGTATTAAAAAGAATTCTTTCCTTTTTTTTTTTTCATTATTTTGAGCCCTTTCATATTTGCGGTGAAACAATCAGACTTCACCAGCCAATTTCCTTATGCCACTGCAGCCTCTATGAATCGTGGGACTTGTCTTTTAACATATGGGCCAGCCCTGCTGTGGCCCTGTGGGAAGAGCACGATACATGCGATCTGTATTGCGAGCTGCCACTAGCCTCCTGTGGATTACAATTCTGTCGGCAGCATGCACGTGCTGAACAGGTTAAGGTCTGTCGAACTTTGGATGGAATGCAAACCACTGCATTCTGAAAAGAGGTCGCTTGGTAACACGAGTCAGGTGCACGAGACAGTTTCGGCATGCCGCGGTTCGCAATGCGGCCAGAGCTAATAGACCAATGTCACTAAGCGTTCCATGCATGTATGACACCGCCATAACTGTAGTCAGCAAGAGGAAGGTGGCAGTGCACAAGATGGCTTGTTCCATCTCGTGCTGTGCTCGTGCAGACTGTTGGCGCGGTCGTCGAGCATGCCGAAAGACCACAGCTCCCACGATGCATGCCGGCAGTGGCGGCGTAACAAAACTGTCCAGTGAGATCAGTCTATTGCGAATGGGAAGCATAAAAAATAACGCAAAAAATGAAACAACCGTTTTTATAGTGTTGCGGAGATGCAAGATTGTCAAGTGAGCTGCCCGTGGTGCAGAGCATGTGAGCTCGGCCGCTCAGCCCCTGTCCAGAGCAATGAGCGAAGATTGTGGAATTGCGGCTGCTGGAGTGGCTTCTATCGCCGTTTCAACCGGACCCGAGCAAATTGGCAGATAAGAAAGGACGCGCATGCGCCGTCAGGAAGCGCGGCGATGCAATTCAGTCGGCGCTCCGGTGCTATTCAAACTTTTGCTAAATGACAGTACATGGCAAAGTTTGAGGCAAAAAATAAAGCAATTTCAAAAGCAACGCTCGTACAAAAAAAATGTTCGGCCACAAAAGTTTATGCAAGGTCAAACATACCGCAGCGTTTTTACACGAACGTAAGAGTAAACACAGACATTCATACTTCTTTGGTTAAATAGAATCCTAATCCCATGGCAAAAGCGAGACACGGCTCATGGCCTTGAATTACTGCGGTGCGTTCGCAAGCCCCGAGGCCCAGTTTTCAATTTCCTCCAATGCTCACCACCGCTCACTTCTATAACCAACACGAGATACAATGTACGAACTAGCGCCAATCTCTGGGCAACGACATCGAAAACCGCGCTATCCCCAAACCCCGCTGCAGGGTAATTAGTACCTGTGGTCGCTGAAGACCGAGTTTTCGAGCACGATCTTCTCGAGCAGCTCGATGAGCTCGTTGGGCAGGTCGGCAGTCATGAAGGCCTTGACAGTCACCGAGATGTCTTCGGGGTCCTGGGTCTCCGAGAGGGCCGTCTGCACCACCTGGTCGATGAGCGGCCGCCGGAACGGGTTGCTCTCCGCCAGCACCTCCGCCCACAGGTCTGGGTCGCGCCGGCGCACCAGGTAGCGCGCCTCGCTCTTGAACAGCGAGTTGTCGTTGCACACCTGCAACAAGCAACAGTAGACGCACGGTTAAAAACTCTCATCCTTCAAAATGCACAACACGCTAAGAACACCGGCACTGCCACGCCCCTCTTCCAAGATATAAATCGGGAAAAGGGAGTGCGTCGTGAAGTTTGGTCATGTTTAATGGAGAAAAAAGGACACTCATGATCCTACTTTTGTTTTCTGGGATACTTTGAGCGTATCGATTGAAATTATGCAATAAAAAGAATCTCCAAAACAAGTTTAATGTTTAGTCTGATCTACTGTGGGACTAAGCAGCGGGCACGATAGTTAGCTCTGGAAGCGCAGGTGCGGATCTTGGAAAAGCACCTTTAAGTAAACCGTCTAGGCTCGCACCCTGCTTCCAAGCTTCTTAGCCGGATTCAGAAGTGCACTAAGCAGAGTTTAAACAGTTTGCATAAAATTTTTATAAGGATTTTCATTTACTCTAAAATATACTAGTCTTTCAATCTCACTTAAAGACCCGAATGAGAAGTCATTAGAGTCGGCGTCAAAGTCAGATTTTAACGAGTCTATAAACAAATATGTACGGCACAGCCTGCCCCCAGCCTAACCGTGTGACGATGCATGGAGGTAGGAAGCTTGTGGAGGCAACGCGACACCACCAGAGGTGAAGCCAGAGGTGTGGAGGGACACGCCCTTAACCATGACCCAAACCAAGAGATGCTATTGGCTCTCCCTTTTCCAATAGCGTCTCTTGGTTCTGGTCATTGTTAAGGGCGCGTCCCTCCACACTTCTGGCTTTCATCTACCGTATTTACTCGCAGAATGAACACACTTTTTTTCCCGAAAAATTGATGCAAAGTTAGGGGGGGCGTTCATTACGCGAAGTAAAATTTTTGCGTCCGTATTAACTCCCTAATGAACCGACCCTTTATCCCGAAAAATCTACTTAACTTCTTATCTCTTTGTGCGCGGCGCCGCATGACTCCAAAACCAAACTGAGATGCGCAAAAAAAAATGCTTCCCTTCATGTTTTTTTTTTTTCTTCTTGCTTCCGTGTTTTCATTTCCCCGCCTTTCGCAAGTTGTTTTGTTTGCCCACGCTGCCCATGCATTCGCGAAGTCGGTGTACCAGGATAGAAAAGTGCGTTCATTTCGAGGGCTTCTCGCTTCTCTTTCCAATGTGCGAGGAGGAGGCGAGGACAGGATGCCTTCATTATGTTCGCTTTGCTTAGGCAAGGGCTTCTCCGTTTTTCTTTCTATCTCCTTGCGGGCGACGCGCAACCCCGAAACCAAACTGCGCTGTGAAAAAGAAAGTAGAAAAGAAGAAAAGCTTCTTTATTTTTTTTTCTTTTCTCCTGGTTCTGTGGATGTTTTTTTTTTTTTTTTTTTTTTTTTTTGCCGCCTTTCGCAAGTTGTTTTGTTTCGCTTTGCTTAGGCGGGGGCTTCTCCGCTTCTCTTATCTCCGGGCGCGCGACCCAAAGTCCAAACTGCGCAAAAAGAAAAAAAAAAAAAGCTCCTCTCCATGTTTTTTTTTTTTTTGCTTCAGTTGGATCTTTTATTTTTTAACGCCTTTTGCAAGGCGTTTTGTTCGCCCAAGCTGCCCATGCATTCGCGACCTCGCTGCTCCAGGATAGAAAAGTGCCTTCATTTCGCGCGCGTGGGGGGGAGGGGGTAAAAATTTTGACGCCCGAGTTGGGGGAGTTAAGGGGGGAGGCTGGTCTTTAACTTTGTGTTTTTTATTTTTCATTTATCGTGCTAAAATTTAGTATACTGATGTATTTCTCAGTGGTGATTTCAAATATGCAATTAGTTTTCAGGTAGCTTTACTAGATCCTGAGTTATCAATAAATTTGTCATTTTAATTAGGTCCTTCTTACGGGCCGTTACCGTAAAATTCTTTAGAATATATCTGTAATATTTATAGAATTGAAATCGCCAAGACATGTTTCATGCGGTGATGCTATTTTTGTAGCTCTATAGCTCATACAATAATTTTAATTAATTAGTCTCAAAAAGATATAGCCTCACGTGTTGTGCAACTTGATTCCAAATGTCTTTTACCAATGTAATATCATTGAATCAGGCTTAAAATAGCATCACCGCACAAAACGTGTCTTGGTGAATGCAATTCTATAAAACTTTCTGATATCTTCTGAACAAATTTATGGTAATGGCTCGTAAGGAGGACCTAATTAAAATTATAAATTTATTAATAACTCAGGATCTAGTAAAGCTACATGAAAACTAATTTTATATTGAAATCACCACTGAGAAATCTACCAGTATACTAAATTTCAGCACGATAAATGAAAAATAAAAAAACAAAAAGTTAAAGACCAGCCTCCCCCCTTAAGGGTGCGTTTAATACGCGAGTGAAAAAAAAAAAAAAAAAGTCGAAATTTTGAGAGTTGACTTGGGGGGTGCGTTCATTAGGCGAGTGCATTCATTGTGAGAGTAAATATGGTAGTTGAGTCACGTGGCCTCCACGAGCCTCCTACCTCCATGGTGCGATGCAAGACCGACGAGCGACTGGTCCAATGAGACCCCCTGTTATCTTAAACGATAGACTGAGCACAGAAGTGCAAGCAAGGGGAGGGAGGTGCCCACCTGGACCAGCTCTCTGTCGCACTGGCCCCGGACCACCAGGATCAGGCCCTTGATCACCTCCTCGGCACAGTCCACGTCCAGCAGACCCCCCACCACCACAGGCAGACGGGACGGGTTCACCTGCACACGGGCACTGTTGCACGTCGCTCTCTTCCCGCAACTGAGAGGTTGGTCACCGGCTAAGCTAGCAAGCTCCCAAATGCCATCGCACTACAACCAAGCACAGACTGAACACAGAACTCGGCTGGGACTAGAGTTCAATCGGTGACGGGGCCCAGTCGCAGGGTCGACGCCATCTTGGTGCAACGAGGTAAGAGGGGGTTTTATCTGCAAACTACCTGATCTGGAAGAGCCATAAAGCATAGAGGCTTAGACTGAAAATTACGGGACATTTGGAGTCATTGAGAGGATGAGAACAGAAGGCGAGGTTTCGGTTATCGCACGTCCAGCGCAAGCTTCTTTCGATAAGACCGGCGTCTCGCGATACCCGAGAGGCCACACACAGCCAGAGCACCGTGGAAGGCAATGAACGAGTACTGAAGACTGGGCGTTAAAAAAAAAATCCCCGCTGTTCTGTCGGTGACCATAAAACATTAAAATAGAGCGTTGCACTGACTCGAATGCTTCAAGCTTCCCCGAGGACAGAGGCTTTGAGCTTCTTTAGCTAGTGTGCTAGGAATATGACATAGCTGTTGGGCAATGAGGAGCAACCTCTGCATCGGGCCAGCAACTGGGCTTTCCTCTGAGGAAGGGCTCGTTCCGGTCGAAACCAAGGCCGAAACACTACACAAGCTTTTTAGTCTCCAAAAGCCCAACTTCCTCAAACCTTGTTACTGGTACGAGTATCCAAAAGTTCCTCATCCTGAAGAGCCAGGTGGTATGCCTGCTAAGTCTGTGAAGTAAGAAAAATCTATATATCTAGAATATCCAAATTAAGCACTTGTCAAAATAACTGCTCCAAGCTTCCTAGAGAAGCTAGACTTGGTGTCTACTAAAATTACCAGGAGTTCTGTCCCTCAAATTCAGGCAGACGTTTTCATTAGAAAGCCAGGCAAGTAAAATAAAACTGACTAACACCTCCCATATGGTGCTGTACACATCTATTAGAAAGCTACAGCTGAGCCCCCTTACAGTTAAACCTCGTCAATGCTTCCAAACTGCCATCGAATTTGCAACTGATCCCAGAGTTCGAAGAGTGCCCACCTTTTGAACATAGATCTCGATGTACTTCTGCAGGCTGTTGCGGTACAGGTAGAGCACCAGGTCGTGGACAAAGTCGAAGCGATCGCAGACAATGATCAAGGGCAGCTGGTCCGTCAGCTTGGCCTCCTTGAGGAAGTTCTTGACCCGCTCAGCGTTGTAGCAGTTGCTCTCCCGACAGATGCGCTCCACCTCCTTGATCTGGCCCGTCTTGCAGGCTGCTTGGATGTACTTGAAGTGCACCTCTGGGTCCTGGCTGAAGTTCACGATGGAGCCCAGGAAGTAGAAGAGGCCCTCGTAGCTCTTGAACGACTCAAACAGGTCGATGAGCGAGGCAGTCGTCAGCTGCTCGTGGTACTTGGTGGCCACCTGCACGCTGATTTGCAGGTTCTGGCGCAGGTTGTGAGTCAGCATGGCCCGCAGGCACTCCAGAGAGTCCTCCACTGACAGGGAGCCAAAGTAGTTCACCAGCCACTGCAATGGGGAGGAACGCACAGGCCATATTGTGAACGCACAGTCCCTCTCCCAAGCCACAGGCAGGACCCAAAAAGTTTGGTAAATGCACGGTCCCTCCGCAAGCCCCAGGATGTTACAGCCTTGAACAAGTTCTCGCAATGTGGAGCCAAGGAGGGAAAGGCTAGCAAAATGCTGCATTTTATAAGCACCACCAGCAGCGGTCCTAAGGGAAGGAATGTGAAAAGCAGCGACACAAGAGTGGAAAAAGAAAGCAGGCGACGGGATAGGCATGTTCGTTCTGGTGAAACTGTTTAGGTTGTTTGATTATTTGTTGACGTTCGCTTTCCTTGATACAATGCATGCCACCAGTGTTTTTGCAGAGAGCTGTTATTGGCTTTTCCCAACACTGGAAATAACGTCAGTTGATACTGTAGTAGTTGTCGATGTAGGGCGTCCGTCGTCAATGTTGCCAAATCCTTGAAAAAGATTGCCTGCAGCCCGCAGGAATCGAGCCTGGGTCCACTGCATCCAGAACGGGGGCGTTACCACTGAGCTACGCCACAGTTAATAACCCACTCTAAACTTGTGGCTTTTGTAGTATCCAGTGCCCACTGCACGTGCTCTGGAAACAAAAGATAGCCTATAACAAAGTGTTGTCGTAGCACTGTCAATGCCAAGAGCTCTTGCCACCAAGATGCGCTTTCACGAGCTCCGAAACAAAAAGAAACAAAAGCGTGGGAACAAAACGAACCAAAAAAGCAT
Source organism: Ixodes persulcatus (assembly GCA_013358835.2). Lineage (NCBI taxonomy): Eukaryota > Metazoa > Arthropoda > Arachnida > Ixodida > Ixodidae > Ixodes > Ixodes persulcatus. The sequence continues at coordinate 47,745 of JABSTQ010011265.1, forward strand.
TCGGAACAAAGCAAAGGTTCATGAAGCAATACGAGTTTAGTCTCCTCCGACGTCAGTTTGCCAGACCAACTATAGACCAATCTCACACACGTCAAGCGAGCAATGGGAGGCCATCCCATGCAGCGATGACCCTGCCTGCCAGCATTTGCTGGTAGAGAGGGCCACCGCAGCGTTGGAGGCCAGTGGAAACCTGGAAGAACACCTTTCCTTTCCAATTTCTTTTTTTTTTTCTGAAATAAAAATGTTTTCAATCAATCCTCAACGAATTTCGAGAAGCTGATCGAATTCCAGAGAAGAGTGACAAAGTGTCGAGTGACGACGACGAGCAACAGAGTCGAGTGACCACGAGTATGAGCAACGAAGAGTTCAGCAACTATCATGAGCGACAAAGAGTCTAGTGACGATGACGAGTGACAAAGAGTCAAGTGATGATGACGAGTGACGAGAGTCGAGCGACCACGACAAGTGACAGAGTTGAGTGACGAAGATGAGCGACCATGATAATCTACGAACATGCCAGCAATCTGGACATTTTCGAGAGTTCTCCGCATAATAAATCATTTCATTTTTAATTAGTGGCTTTCTTACAACTTACAATCGAGGGTATTTATAATTCTTTCACTTTCAGATTTTTCGGGGTCGGCGTAGAATATGACGTCCTCAATTTTAATAAATATTGTATATGAACAATGTGGAACGAAAAATGTAGGCTCGTCGGGAAAGTTGAAAAACGGAAAGACATCTAGCATGGAATCCCGCACTTGCCTCGGCATTCAGCAGGTGGGTGTGCACGATGGCTCTCTTGATGTCGTACAAGTCAGTGTAGTGCTCCAGGGCCTGAGAGACAAAGAATGCACAGGGTCAGGAACATGCACCACTCTCGTGCCCATGGGAAAAAGCTAATTAACGTACCCTTTGCAGAGTCCAGCCTTCTCGCACAGCTGGGCCACGTGGGCGCGGTCGTAGTGGGTGAACATCTGGTTGCCCAGGATGGCGTCTGCAACCTGCATCACAAAACAAGAAAAAGCTCGGCAAAAGGATCGCATTCAATGAACCGCACCACCACTTCCCGACTGCCCTAGTTTACCGGAATGTATGAAACGTTACGAGACGTGAACAGCACCTCAATGTCCTCTGAGTCATGCAAAGCCCAAAGCAGATAATGCCCTTGCCTCAATCAACTCGCATTTAATTAACATGCTGACGAAGATGTAAGGGGTCAATGCTCTTTGGTCTCCGAAATAAATGACTATCTTACCGGGCTCGACGAAAACAAATTTCGTGAAGCGTTGGTCTGAGAATACCTGGAGGGCACAAATTTTTTAATCTGAAGGGTTACGCTAGGATATATTACCCTAGGGTGATTGTCTCCGTGGGATAAAAGTTTAGACATTGTCCAAACCGCAAAACTCATAGAAAGTAAATATGGGCGGTAAAAAGTCGTCATAAAGCAGATATGGTGGTCCACATCATACTACACCACTTGCAGTGCACATCCACCCATGCCAAGCCATGTCAAGCGTCCAACATCTTGACCACAGAAATTGAAATGCACACCTACGTGGTGTGCATCAAGTTTTTAAAGATGATCTGCTTACGCCATGAACCTGTTCAAATATGTGCAAAGTTTTACGTAACATTGTCTGAAAAAATGGTCCCACTACAGTTTTTATATTTTTCCTTTGTTGCTAAAAAATTTACAAGAGGGTTGCTTAACGGGGGAAGCTGCCATGGAACGTGAACTTTTTTATTTTTAGAATTATCTGTATGAAATTCTGAGGGCATATTCATAGCAGATACATAAGAGCAACTGCGAAGTTTCATAAAGCTGCACCCATGGGTTCTTAATTTACTAATTTTAGGGGCGAAGCTCCTTAGGGGCTAGCCATGTCCGTATGTCCGTCCGCCGTAGGCCGGCCTCTGGTGCTCGTGCTTCTGCTCGTGAGATCACGTGCTCATGTGCTCGTGTAGGGCAAAAAAATAATTGGAAAAAAAAGATGGAAAAAAATTATGAAAAAAGAAAAAGAAAAAAAGAGTAGGGGTTCTGAGACGCCATCCCCTGTCTTCTTAAAAAAGAAAAAGAAGAAAACCACACATTCTCCTACTGCCATGAATGAAAAGGACCGAAAAGCTCGGCATGCAGCGCCTCAGCGTCTACGTAGACAGCAAGCTGCTCCGGAGACCAGGGCGCGAGAAGCTACTGCACAGCGTCAAAAACGCCAAGCAGACCCGGAGTTGTGAGCTCGGGAAGCGGCGGCAAAGCGTCAACGCCGACAGCAAGCAGCAATACCTATGACCAAAATCGGTATCATCAGCACCACCCGAGCTTCGCCCCAATCAACATCATTCACCACGTGGAGATGCAGTCATTTTTTTTCTGTATGGTTCACTCGCTTCCTTTATCCCAGGGCTGGAGAAATGGCAAAATACAGTGGGAATGTCAAATTTTTTATAAGCATTCCTGGATAGGCCCCCCAGGGCATGACAAAGCCCTTTTTAATAATTTCTTCTTAAAATCTTTTTTGCGCAACATTGAATTTCATATTGTTGGTCATATCCGAATCCATCAAATTAATTTGAGTGTTAAAAAAATTTAAGACTAGTTTCTTTTTCAAAAGGAAGCTTGCCATGCCCTGAGAAAGGTATTTAGGAACAGAAAAAGCTGCATGCAAATCTATTAAACAGTTCCCAAGATATTGCAGAGAAAAACGCCAAGGCCGGTGGAAAAATCCATTTTCAGCATTGAGCTCGTTCCACGTGGTGCAATTCTGCTAGCGATTTTCATTCTCGTGCGACAAAGCCTGTGGACACAGTACGCATGCACACAAGTCACCGTCCTCCACCCGCCCAAAAGTCCTGGGCTTTAATTTGTTTTCACTCGAGCGAGTAACGTAACCGAAATTCACGAAAATCTGAAGCAGGATTGCGCCACGTGAAATGGCTTTACCTGCGGTGTAGCTGCAAATGTACTTGCATACTTCCTTTTTGTTACACTGTTGTCTTAGTTTTGGCGGCCGGTGGCATAGAAGAATCACAATTCAAAGTAGCAACTATGAGCATCAGTATCCTGCCGTGCAGAGGCTGGCCGCCAATACTGCTTCCAATGGTCGCCATGCAAATAAGCTTGCATGGACCACCTCCGTGCATCGAGTGCATGCACGATCATGCCAAAACTATGCAGAAGACGCTATTTTGAAGGGCGGCAAAGAGAAGAAAAAGAAACTCCGCTTCAAAACAAGACCAAGGTGGCGGCCGTCCGCCAAGTTGAAAGAGCACGAATCGCTCAAAGTCCAGATCGATTTTGCGTCTTTAGCGTGACTTGGGAGCCGCCGGGATCTTAAATATTTTTTTAAACATTTTCTCAGTGAATTAGGCGTCGATAATTACAGAGGTAGTTTCTGGAATATACAATCCAAAAAAGTGGTCTTCCAAAACAACTTTTTCACATCTAGTCTGTGATCACCTCCTTTCCACTTGTTTTCTCTCGGCATTTGATTGGCTTCACCTTCACATTGAGGTAGAAAGAGTGAATGACCATCTCGTCAAGCAAATGACCATTCCGTGATGTCATGGGCTTTGCTCGCAACATTTCAAATAAATCTCTCGCCGTCAATATTTATCTAAAAAGTTTTTTTGCGTAAAATTTATTTCTTTACACGTGTGTCCCAATGAGATTGTTTAAAAAAAACTTTTCTTTTCAGGGGCCCTTTAAGAGTGGAACGCGATAGTGAAACAAACAACTCCCGCTCATTCCCAAGCCGTGCAAGCATGCCTTGCGTGGCCTAGTCAGTAGAGTCTGGCTCGGAACAAAGAATCGTGGGTTCAAATCCGCCCAAAGTTCTTCAAATTTTACTTAAAGGCAAATTAATAACTTTATAAAGTGAAATCATTTGAGACCGGCAGCGATCTTTAATTTACATTACATATCACATCTTTTTATCACAATCACTGATACGAGTGACGTCACATTTCATGCGAGCGTGATGGGTTGTTTGAAATTCCCACGCAAGGTCATGTGGCTGCGACGTCATGACCCTATCAACAAATCAGGATTTTCCAATCGCAATGCCACTAACTCCAGCTTTTCTGCTACACAAACTCCTTAATGCTATCTCGTTAAAACTTTCGCTAACAACTGCCCCCCAAGGAATTTATGTTCACCCTAAGACAGTACGAGGTCAATGTGCCTTTGATGTATGGTGACCCTGATTTACTCTGTGAACGAGAAATTCAGTTAATGCAGTATAACTGCTAGCCTGAGGTCTATGGGCATCACACAGTACTGGTACACGACTGCACACCGGTACAATGTTCACCAGATCAAAACTAGCAGTGGTAGGGATTGAACCCGGGATCCCTGGGTTCTGCAGCACAAGCGTTTGTTTCTTGTGCTCCAAGATTCGGTGCGCTAACGCTTGGCCACCAATCCCCCACAACCAAGTGCCAGATGTGATTTTCCCAAATACCAGGGAAGACCTGAACAGCTCACCTTCTGCTGACCTAGAGACTGGAAAAAGTTTTGCTTACATGTTTCGACCCAAGATGTACAATAGAAAAACACAGCAGACATTGTTTATGCCTTAAGCAGGGCCAGGATGCTACAACATTAGACTAGTTATCCGATAGATTAACTGGGCATCTGAACAGCTCTTCCAACATAATAGTGAAATGTTAGCTTACAAAATTACTGCTCTGCATTCTGGCCGAGTCACTACCACCCCTCTTATTCAGCACAGTTTCCTTGCCTCCACTTTGCAGGTACTTTCCTCACAGCAACTAATCTTGCTCATAGCACACATCCTGGATTGTTGATGCAATTTTCTGCCTAAACTACACAACAAGTTCCTATGCAAACCTAAGATGACCTCAAATCTGAGACAACCCCTCCCTAAATAATAACAACCAATGTTGAAAACAATTGCACTGAAGTTAAACTACCTAGAAGCACGATGAGCTTTTAGCCTCAAGCGAGAACAAACTATCTTTGCAAAAAAGAGTGAGTAAGCAGGCGAGCTGGTTGATGTACATTTTTGAAAAACCCGAGACGGCGGACAACGAAAAAGGGGACAACACACAAAGGCTTTAAGACGTTTTGTGTGTTGGATATGTATCTTTGCAAAAGCCCCCCCACCTTTATTTAAGACAAGCCCAAACATTTTGACAGACAAGAAACGACGGGATTTCCAGAGACAATGACGAAACATGGATACAGTCAAACCCGTCTATAACGAACAGTATAAAACGCCACGATCAGTTGATATATCAAGTAGTTCGATATAGCAAAAACCATTTACAACGAAGTTCCATGATGCGTTCGTTGTAGGCGAGAGCTTCTCTTTCTAATCTCTTCCGCCTTGTAACACCGCGCAATTGTTTTTCTTTTTTTTTTTGTATGCGTGCAGAGTTTGTTCTTTTAGCTTATCTCCCTTTCTGATTCGCCTATCTTTGTGGGACCACTTTGGGATGAAAAGTTTTTTTGTGCGTGCGTGTAGGGTATTTTTTAGCTTTCTCCCCATCTTAATCGCTATTCTTCGTTCCTACTTTTTTTTTCTGGGGGGGGGGGGGGGGGGGGGGGGGAGGGGGGGGGGGGCAGGTTAGAAGGCGATAGTTTGCGTGCTTTTGGAAGCCTTCCCGGGGGGATAAAGTTCGATATAGCCAATATGTTGTTCGTTATAAAAAGTACTTTTTACGTGCATTTTTATTAAAAATTTTCGTGAGTTCGATATCGAGAATAATTCGCTGTACGTGGGTTCGTTCTAAACGGGTTTCACTGTAGCATGCGTCCAAGTAGGACAGAACTGGCACGCAGAGGAGCCTTCTGTCTGGAATCATAGTTTGAAGCAGCACAGCTAGTTTTAGGCTTGGCTTTGTTACATGGCACCACTTTGGTGATGTCACGTTCAGTTCTTGAAGCTTTACGGCTTTCGGTATCTTCAGCAGCAGATTATAGAATACAGTAGAGCCTCATTGATAGGTTCCCGGTTTTCATGTTTTCTTGACTTTTACGTTCAAAACTGTCAGTCCCACCGAGCCCCCAAAGGAACACGATTGTTCTCATTATTTAAGTTTCCCCGGATTACCGTAAAATCCCGAGAGATGCCCCACCCCTATTTTTGGCTCGATTTGCTATATTTTTTTTAAACACCGAAAGATAGCCCACTCCCAGTAATCGTAGAGTTGGGATCAATGATGGCCTTGGCTTAAATGCGACTAGTTAGCTATGGCGGGATAAGCGAACGTTGCTGACTGGGAAGTACAGTCATGTTTGCTTCATCGCCCCTCGTCACCATAACAAGCTTGGAAGGGACACGTGACTTAAAAATTACATTTTTTTTAACTTCTCGACTATACACCGAAAGTTAGCCCATCCCATAATTTCACCCGATTGCTCTCGATTTTAGGTGGACTATCTTTCGGGATTTATGGTATGTTTCTTCTTGCAATCCCCCGAATGCATACGAACAAGGTTCTACTGTATTTTGATCTTTTGGGGTACTCTATCCCTCAAATCTGCCCTTCCAGAGTGAAAGCAAATTTTTCTTATGCAGCCTTTTCTATTGGATACTAAAAAGATCCCTTCAGCACAGCCCCATATATTTGAGACACAAAAACAAAGGTATTCTCCGAGGTTTTAGTAGTAAATATAGTGGTTCACCACAAATCTAGCGACAGTCATACAGCAGTGCGAACATCCTCCACAAATCTATGTTTCCCACGAAAGCTAGCAGGCTCTAGTGAGCGTGTACAATGCTTGTTCCCTCACACTGAGACTTCCGCAGCATTTCCTCGCATTAGGTTTTGCTGTCCCCAATAGGAACCCTTCTCCATTCAGGGTCCAGCGTAGAAACACCGGTAGCCGGCTGACCAGAGGAGTAGTTACCCACCTGTGGTGCAGTCATGAGGTTCATCTCCAGCAGCCTGGTCTGGAGGTTTGCTCTCGGAGGGGACGGTTGTTTTTCAGGGGCATCCAGAAGGAAGGCCGTACACTGCTGGACCAGGTTGGACTCCATGAACACGTCCACAATCTGCAACGACAAGCCACAGAAATCAATATGGTCCAACAAAGATCTTCAGAAGAAACAGCTTGCAAACAAAGGCTGCATGTTAGAGGTAGGAGTTCCCCTGCATAGCTGTAGCTGGACAAGGGCCGAGACAGACATAACTGTTCCGGATTCTTTGGCGGGTGCAAGCTGAAACATTTGCTAGAACCCCACTTTTTGTTTACATAAATACTGCCAAAAACAGCAGAGTGGAGTCACTGTAGTGGGACAGTCTATTACAATCAAACGATACCATCGCTGATGAACGAAACATCCGACCAGCACCCAATGGCTGGAGCCCAGAACATTGCGAAAACCCATGGAAGAATTGTCTTAAGTGAAGACTATGAACGTCTTGCAGCCTCCCTTTTTTCATCCACTGCATTGTTATCGGAGGCACCTCCTTGGTTTATGCATACTGTTGCTGCTACGCTGCTGCACATACCCTCATGCAGCTAAAAACACAGTTAGACATTCAAGTAGAACGGAACCACCGCATCCCCGTTGCCATCCGCCCCGATACGAAAAACTCTTCAATCTATGTACGCGCTTGATAGAAATGCCTTCAAAGGGCAGCCCAAAGGCACTCAGCTACGCCTGCTGGTCAGCCCTTGCATTTGTACCTTCGACGACTTGCAGCTGCTACTGTTAAAGAGTGGTCTTCTAACCACGACTGGCCAAACGCTCACTAGGACATTTCAGTAGACTGATTTTTATTTCATAGATTGAAAGAAAAGTAATGTCAGATTGTCAACTTTGAAGGTGTCGGTTTAAGAAATGCAAAGAACCCAAGCTTTCACCGCAGCTTTTTACCCACACCATTGAACTCTTAGTTCACAACTGACGATAAAACTTGCTATGTCACAAGGAGGCAAATGCTGGTTGTGACGTCGCAGATAGAAACCCAAAAAGAGTCTGCGCCGTAACTGAAGAGCACTGGACAACCGTCTGGATGAGTCACTCTTTGCAATGTCAACCTTCTCGACCCCACAGACTAAACACCCTAAACGACTCATTTTTGCAGGCTCAATATTTCGCGAATTCGGTGAAGCGCGAGTTTTGGGGAATATTTTGAAGATGCAAAATTTTGCGAGTGGAAGTAGGGTGCTGCATTCATTGTTACTGAGTAATATATTCCCGAGACCTATTTTTCGCTACTTTTTTCAATTTGTGAATGTCAGGTACAGTCATTGACCGATTATTCGGACTTTGCAGGGACCGAAAACACGTTCGAATAATAGAACAGTCCGAAAAATCAGCAGATTGAAAAACTTGCCTTTATACTTCCAGGCGGGCTTAAAAAAGCCTTATATAGTGCCTTGCTTCAGGTTATGCCTGCGTGCCTCGTTTTAGGTTACGACTCCATTGCGTTCGGCAACTTTCTGTTAGCTTGAGAATCGCCGCTTTCTTTTCTAGCGTTATGGTCGAGTACTTCTGCGCTGAACGACACATCGCGGCGGCAGAAGAACAGATGGGGCCATGACGCCAAGCCAGCACAGTTCGAACAAGATGAGGCGCAAATCCATGAGCGCAAATGGCGACTGCGACGCGAAAGTGGGGCGGAGGAGCGAAGGGATGGAAGGAAACAAAGCAAAATGATGATGATGACGTGCAGCAAAACAGAAAAAAAAGCTAGCATGGCGTCACCTAGCAGTAGGACTCAGGAGTACTCAAGTAGCGCTGCCAAACCAAGCCAATCCATTTGCAGCCAACTTTGAATTCAAAATGGCCGCTTCTCGGTGGTGTTTCCCGCTGATCGCACACAACGATTTTGTCCAAATAATCGAACTTCCGGACTTCAAGCTGTCCGAAACATTGGTCGTGAAGAAGCACTATCTCTACCTTGTGCGCTAAATACCTCAATATGTTAAACTACCAACTAGCCCAAATGTCAACATTACTGAAGCACTATTTCTACGGGGTAAGTCACGATTCCTCCTTTAGGTCCAAAATATCAAACGAGTTCGAACTATCGGAGTCGGAGTCTGAAAAAACGGTTGGCGACTGTACCTCGAAAATTGAGTTTGGTACTAAAGTATCAAAGATAATCCTACAGAAGTGGGACAGAGTCCAACGTGGCACAAATCCACAAGCCAACCCGAGCCGCCAACAAGTCGTCCGCCGCCAACCTTGACAGAGGCAATGGCACTGCCCACCCACCTGGTTGATGTCGGCAAGGGGCTCCTCGTCCTGCACCAGCATCTGGGCGAAGGAGGCGCCCTGGTCCGGGTTCACCCGCATCACCTGGCGCAGCAGCAGCACGTAGTCCGGCACATAGCCCACCTTCTTGGCATAGAGCACTATCTTCTGGAACTGCCCAGTCTCCGCAAAACACTGGATCACCTGCAGTTGGGCGAAGAGAGACGAGGCTTCGGCACAAACGTTCCTTCTCATCGGCACCGCCCTTCACGACACTCTTTCGGCAAGGGGGAGGAACGGATGCTGGTAACTGCAGCAAGTAGTGTGAACCCCCAACAAGGAAAAGGTAGGGTAGGATGCTCACTGCTGGTAACCTGTCCTAGTCTGAAAACCCCAGCAACCATAACCCCATACCCTCTCCTGCTTAGAGCACAGCCTAAACAGTAAAGCGAGCTTAGCGTTAGTACTAAATCGATGGCACCACATACACGGCTGCCAGGGCCATACACAGCTTAAAGGGCAACTCCACTCTATTTTTACAATTTTTGAGTTATGATCTGTTTAGTCGAAGTCGGTGACCCTGAATCACGATACAATTTGTTTTTCGATAGTGTGTATAGTTTTGTAGATATCGCGAATCCAAGTATAGATCCGGCGGCACGGCGAAACCGAAACTACCGGCTGAAGCAGCTTGGCAACACTGAGATTAGTGGCGCGTCGTCGGCACTACCTACTAGTTCACGTCCCACGCTTCTGAGCCGACGCACCGACAATGTCAGCTCAGTCGCACGTGGAGTTTCAAAACAGGAGGCAAGTTGCACATTTTCTTTTTTTACCGCTTCACTTTGTTAATATGCACCAAATGTAGCAAGTTTTAGTGCGTTTTTATAAATTTTCCGGCCGAAAAGCGAATCCGACTGCTATAAATATGATGCGGTCAGTGCCGGCGCAGCGCCACTGCATTCGTTTCTTGCTCGCGGACCGACAGAAAAAGAAATAATGGGAGATAGATGGACAGATGTATCCATAAGCGGTCCAAGTTGTTGAAGCCAAGGTGCCTTTATGTGCACGCTAGTTAGATCAGCCGCGACCTGCGGCGTCCGGTCAATCGCGCTGGAGCAGCTGGCGGACGGTACGCGAACAGCGACGGCACCGCATCGTTCTTCAAAGACGCGTGTTTCGTGGAGAAACTCGTAACAGTCAGCAGCCGCAGATCCCGTGTGTAGGTGTCCGACGTAAAGTGCTGGGAGCAGAGCTTCGCGTTGGAGCTCGGAGTTGACGGTCTTCCGAAGTCTGTCCGGCGAACGGCACCGACCCACACCTTGTGCCTCTTCCGGTCTCTTGGGAACTGGTGGAACCGCAGCTCCGGGTTGTGCACCGGATTGTCGGTGTAACTCTAAGCACTACAAGTCGTGCTCGACATTGCCCAACGCGAGTCCGGCGAGTCTCTCCGGCTTCACGACATGCGCGTGAGCGAGCAGCACCGCTTCGCTCTCTTCCGCGCTGTCGCGGAAGCAATGCTGGAGTTAAATGAACTGCCTGGACGCTAATAAAAATAGGAGAACACAGGATAACATGGTTAGCACCTCTTGCCGTCAGCAGAATTGCAGAATGCCACAGGAAACTAATCGTCCGCAGCGTCCGTACGAGAGCGTAGGACTAAACCTACGTCATTGCCCAGTGTTGCTTCACTAGCTCACCCGGTGCTAGCATTGCTCACCCACTTTCGGGCTGCTAAGCGAGCCGGGAGAACATTTTTAATATTGGTTTTAATCGGTAACGCGGCGTCGGTTTGATGCGATATTTTGGGTATGGCCCGTATTTTGACCCCCTAGAGCGATATCGGTCATTTCGATAGGGTGGACTTTTTGAGTGGAGTTGCCCTTTAATACCAATGCCTCTGTAGCTTCATCGTTCCCAACGATGACATATCGGAACACAGAGGCACATCCTTGGCAATAGGAAAGCTACTCTGGGACAGTTTTATGGGGGACTAGTGCTTCCTGCTCTGTTCTATCTCGCCGAATGGTCTGCGTACGGTAATTTTGCAGCCAAAACACTTCTTTTCGAGGCAGGGTACTCGCTTGTACAATCGAACCTACCTTGTTGGGAACATTTGCACGGAGGTAAACTGAGAGGGCCAGGGTTGGGTCCACTTGCTTAACCAGGTCCCCCAGTTCCTCACTGCATTCCAACTGCACAGAGAGTGAGTGGGAACCACAATTAGCGCGCTGCCACTACCAAGGTCAAAGCTTGTTGTGCAGAACGCCAGATTGTACCACAAAATATTTATTAAAATCCATCGGGAGGTACTTCCAAACCAGCACAGTCAGTTCTGGACAAACGATGCAGATGTCGATGCAGCACCCTCGCAGAAGCGAACGTGAAATACAGAGCGAGGTTGACCTCAAATTTTGCAACTTGCAAAAATGCACGAGGTCACTTCTTTCTTATTAACCCTAACGAACTACTGTTGGAATAATATTCTTTTCTATTAAGAGTTAAGAATAAAATAGTTCTTAAGATGTCTCAAAAAGAATTCCCTCTCTTACTACCACAGACTTGAAGTAAACTTTGACTATTACTTTCTCGAAGCACTACAAAGGGCAAGAAAACTACCCACGATCAAGCGTGAAAAGCCAATCATGTAGACAGCTCAACAGAGACCCCCGGGATAGCAGCTGGGAGATGCAGTTAAGGAAAAGCTTGAAAAGAAAATACTAGCTGTAAACACACAAAGAAAAATTTTCATGCAACACCATTGTTTCTTTTATATAGGCTCTGGGCAGTGTTCTAGAGAGCGCCACCGTCGGTTGGTCATCAGCGCCACCGTGGCCAAAGGAGGCAGTACTGGGACGGCTAAAATCGGCAGCGCCGCCGGCATACCCTTGCGAGATTGCGTTATTACTAATTCCGAGCGTTGTGTTCTCGCGCATTACACTACCGACTGTTTTAAGAATCTATCAAAGATTAAATATATAAACGTGCATCCATGTGTGGTTGTGTCGTTCTAGCATTAGGGAGTTTTAGTACGCGTAGGTGCCTTCCTCGATAGGTAGAGACGACCGGAAACGGGATCTAGCAGAACAAAATTTAACATCATAATATCACGGCCAAATATTAGTAAAAGCAAATAAACAAAAACAGTTTTTTTTTACGTTGTTTGCGCGCGTTTCAAGATAACAAAGCGAAGACTTCGTCGAGCTTCCCTTCTCTACAAAAGCGCACTGCAAAAGCGGAACTAAAAACGCCCCCCCCCCCTCCCCCCCCCCCCCCTTTCCACCCTCCCTCTCATCCTTACCCACCCTTTTTTTTTTTTTCCCAGCGAGCTCTTCCCGCATGAATAGCTGACCTCAATTTTTGTGATCAGCTTGTTCCCAGACCCCTCGTTGCCGTGTGAAAGACGATTGTGGAGTCCGAGGAATGTGTTTTTCGTTCAAGCTAGCTGTAGCTTAGACGGTGTCGTACGCAGTTGTTCGGCGCAAGCTGATGCTCCTTCTCGTCGATTGAATATGCTGTTCACTTTTACATAGAACAGAAATAAACGCCACATGGATAACCTTTTCTCGCGGGGTGAGTGAAGTTTTTTATTATTTCTTGGGTAGACTTTTTTCGCAGCAGGGATGAAGTTAGGACCGCATAGACACGGGTCGAAATAGAGCAACCATCTTGGGTAGCTACGCGATCATGCTAAAGGCGCAAACGACAGTTCGTTCTGCAATCGGCGAAGCGGAGAAAACGCTCACTTCGGTTTTCAGTAACTACGATAAAACGTCCACAAAACGTCGTTCAATCAAGATATGTCCGTGGAGCAGAGAGCAGTGAGAGTGTCAGAGGACTGATCTGATTCTAGAGTCATCGCATCGAATTCAAAGACAACGCCGGGCTTCGAGCGCATTAATTCCAAATATCGAGTCAAATAGTGCATTTAGAAATATATCTCAAGTCAGGCAATGTGAACGGAATGCTTATTTTGCACGCTTTATGGTATTTATTCATCTCCGACGGCGTTGTATTTTTCACGGTTTCGACGGAAGGCTGCGGAGCTTCACGTCTGCCAAGCTTCCAGGGTTGCGACAGTCCGGTACGCAACAGTGCCTACAGCTTCGGCGTTTGCTCTTCTGCGACATCCGATAGCAATGTTAAGAATAAAAGACCAAAGAATGGATGAATCAACAACTTCAAATTGATGCGTGAATAGCCCCACGAGCAAGCAGGCTGGCGAAAGGGCCTTCTCAGTGTTGCAAATATTTTGAGCTAGATGGCGCAACGTGTCACACCAAACTTGACTGCCCGGAGGGTATTGCAGTAGTACACAAATACAAGAGACAAAACGACGCATCTCGTAAAAGAGACATTTTGAGGCCAAATAAAAAACGAGGCATAGAAATGATAAAAAAATTGCCAGTTCCTCGCAGCATTACCAAAACTTACCATGACAATAGCCAAGCAGGTGCCTGGATGACGTCGTGCGACTAATTCCCCACCCAAATTGGGACGGCGGATGCATGTTTTCTTTTGACAACGTTCAGCTAGAGTCTGTGACAGGTCACGAACGAAGTGGAAGCTCCTCCCACCTCTTTCCACTTTAGTAGAGAGAACACTGGAGAGGAGGCAACCTTCGTTCTTGACCTGACAGTGGCTATAGTCACTGACAAGGTGAGAACAGCGAAATTCTTGGAGCACATAACTGGCTGCTGCCCTCCCTCTGTCAGTGACTGTACCAAGAGAGCCCCAAAGGACCCACCTTGTCGTCCTTGAGCCACTTCTCGAGGAGCTGCTTGCGCCCCTGCTGCAGCACAGGGCGGCACAGCTCCAGGCTCTCGTACTTGTTCAGCTGTCCCTGGTCCAGCAGGATGCCGAAGTACTGCAGCAGCGGGGAGGTCTGCCCGGGCTGGTTGGGCACCTGCTGGAAGCGCTGGATCGTCTGCGGGGTGCGCAGGATGCCCTTGGGCGCGTTGGCCGCCACCTTGGCTGCCTCCGAGTACTGGCCGCCCCCAAACAAGGTGTTGAACTTGACCACGAACAGGTCCTCGGCCCCGGCCAGGTTGTTGCGCACCGCCATGCGCAGCGCCAGGTCCGGGTTCTGCAGCACGTTGGTGATGTACGGGATGATGTTCTCCTCCTCCACGCTCACCGAGAGCACCTGCGTGAAGGGAAAGAGCCGAACACTTGAAACTCTCCGTGAAACATTGAAGTAACTAAAGAACGAAATTCAACCGTATTTATACGTGCTAACCGCGAAGACGTCCAAGAAATCTTAATGAGCTGTTATCCTCCGGATAAAGGCCGGGGGTTTAAGAAATCTTAATGAGCTGTTATCCTCCACAAACTCAACTGAATTTTGTTTTAATCTCAGCGTATCTAAAGTCCGCTTTGCGCTCGTGTTGATTCTCTCAAATCTCGAGAACTACGCAAAGAAATGACTCTCGCGCAGAACTTGCCAAGCCTAATTGCGGTTGGCAAACATTGTGCACCAATAAGGCTAGGCTAGCTAATGTGCCCGCGGTAGCAGTTTGGGCATCCTGTGCCGCCATCTGTAAACTGGTGTTGAAACTGAGCACCACCAAAGCAAGCACCACGCCGGCACTCAGGATTGACGGAGCGGCAGTTGTGCGGACTATCCCGCTAGTTTCTAATCTTTTCATGCATGGAAAGGGGGTGCTTACATTCGCATGCAAACGTTCTTGTATTTCTGTTTTGAAGGCGGGGGGGGGGGGGGCTTAGAATTGCACACATTCGGTATTTTATGGTAGACTATTTGCCAGTCACTAAAAGTGGGGCTAGGTTCAAGCTTACTGCTTAAAACTGATTTATAGGACAAAGGTGGGCATTACTACTCGATAGACTACACATGGTGCAAGCTTGAAGTGCTCGTCCTACATAAAAAGTGGATGAAGTCAACTGCAAGAAAATCCGAAAAATCCCCAGTTTGCACCGCCTCAAACATGGGAGGGCACGATAGCTCGTGAACTAGTCAGAACCTTCGGTGAGGTCTCATGCAAGAGCCCATAAACCGCTCGCACTTAGCCAAAAAAAAAAAATCTAAATAATTTCATTTTATTACAACAGACATTTGAAAAAGCTATTGAAATTCCTAACATTTCACAACTAACAAATGCAGAAACTTTCGAAAGTGGCAAAGCAGAAAACAGAGCTCAGACCGGTACAGAGTGATCCCATGAACACAGGACCCAAAAGGAGGACAGAGTGAAACTTCAACCGAATAGATTGTTTCGCATTCAAACTCAGTCTCGGCTCGCTCGATGCAATGCTCACGATTCTTTTAGGGGCGAAGCTCCTTAGGGGCTAGCCATGTCCGTATGTCCGTCCGCCGTAGGCCGGCGTCGGGTGCTAGTGCTTCTGCTCGTGAGATCACGTGCTCACGAACACGTGAGCACATGCTCACGTGCTCATGTAGGGCAAAAAAAAAATTGGAAAAAAAAGATGAAAAAAATTATGAAAAAAGAAAAAGTAAAAAAAGAGTAGGGGGTTCTGAGATGCCATCCCATCTGTCTGCTTAAAAAAAGAAAACCACACATTCTCCTACTGACATGAATGAAAAGGCTCGGCATGCTGCGGCTTGGCATCTACGCAGACAAGCACCACCAGAGCTTCGCCCCAAGCAACATCATTCACCACGTGGAGATGCGGTCAATTTTTTTCTCCCAGGTCGACGTAGCTGAAACGGGGCCCGCAATCTGAAAGCTCAATTTGCCCTCTTCTTCAATTCGAGTGGATACCACGAAATGCGGTACTTCGGGAACCGTCGATGGCCCTGCCCAGACTTAGAGAGAGGCACAACTCGCCTGCCCCTTGCGGTTGACCCCGATGATGCCCGAGGAGGCCTCGTGGGGCGCTGTGACGAAGATGGTGTCGGCCGAGATGCGGTTCATGTAGATGCAGGTGCCGCTCTCCAGGTCGTACAGGTGCACGTAGCCATACTTGGTGATCAGGTAGACCACATCGTGCCTCGGGCTCATCTGCATGGCCACGGGGAAGTCGTTCTGGGCCTCGGGGGGAAGAACACGTCCACAGCCTTCTTCGGGTAGGCCTGGTTGCCCGCTGCCGGCTGGCCCACCTCAATGATGTGCAGCTGCAAGGAAAACCACGCGCCTCAGTCACTTCTCCCACACAAGCAGCCTTCCTCCATCGAGGTTAGGTTGATCGAGACTGGGTCAGCTCCAATAAAAATGAAAGATGAAGCCATTCTGCAAAAGAATGGACGCGACAAAAAAATATATATAAAGAAGCTTTGCTTTGTCTGCCGAGATAACTCTGTTTACGCAATGTCCTAACACTCATTAGTAAAAGCTAAAACCTAGTTGCACACAATATTACCGATGTTATGCTACGCTAGTGCCAGGTTAATACCCGCGTGTCGAGACTATCGTTTGTGACAGGCTGAGAATGCGTGGGGGGGCGCATGCAACGAAGAGTTATCAAAGGCAGAAAGCTAGTGCTGGAGGTGGAGCATTTACTGCAATTCTTAACCTGTCATCAACTACAATGTTTTCAAAACTAAGAAAAATTTATTTTGGCAACCATCTGCTCATAATGCCCGGGCATTATTTTCGCGTACAGAATGCGGAAGCTAATCGTTGTAATTTACGGCAGAACAGTGGAAGAGGCTTCGAAAACACTCTGGGTTAAAGTCAAGCATAACTCGCTACTTTGCACTTTTGATTCGAAATGTTGAGAATAGCTCCTGCACGCTTTGAGAAAATAGCTGCCCGGAAATATTCTGTGAAAGGCATATGCAAGGATAGGCAAGTGAAAGGCATATCAATGCTGTAGTGCGAGCGACATAGTTTATGCGCGCAACTGGTTGTCTCCACTGCACAGCTCAGAAGACTGGAGCTTTTGGTGGAATGGAATGTGCACATGTGTGGTCTAGAAAAGTACACTTTGGCATTCAACGCTGACCTGGCCAAATAAAATGTTACAGAACACAGACATTACACTAAGGTTAAAAGTGCCATTTAATGTTAGACCCCTCTCCTCCACCTTAAAGGGCAACTCCGCTCAATTCCCAAGATTTTGGGATAATGAGTGATTTCGAATTAAAAAGCTTTAGTAAAAGACACTACGTCATTTGCTTCGCGAAAAATGGGATATATATTTTTAAATCTAATTTTAAACACGAGCGGAAATCGAAACCGAAACTTCGGCTCCGTCCGGCAACATTGGCCTCGGGCCGCCAAGTACATGGCCATCACGTGGTACGAGATGTCACGTGATCCTCGACCCAATGGCGGGCGGGATTGGGGCGGGCGTGCGGCAGGCACGAGTGTCGTCTGCACCGCACTCTTCGCCACGTTTTGGTGTCTACGGCATTCGACGACGTCTGCACAACTGCGGCATAAGTCTGCGCACGTGGTATCCGTAGTGTGGACGAAACTCCGAGATACAATAATCACAAACGGTGAGACGACGACGGTAGTTGTGACGCGGAAGACTGCGGTAACGGCGGGACCACGGCAGGCAGCCGGACGGCTCTCAAGAAGCGCTCTGTGCTTCTTGGGAGCGCAGACTCCCAAGCTACGGCATGGACTCCGCCCATGCCGTAGCCTTGACTGCGCTGTAGGTTGCGCCTGAATTCGCCCGCTCAAGTCAGCCGATTTCGGCAACCTGACGAGTTGCAAAGTTCGCCGGACCGTTTAAGAAACATTTAGACAGGACTGCGTCGTAATATTTTATGTGTGGTCTTCCTAGGCGATACTGAAGAGAACTGCATTGTTTTTTCAAAACATAAAATGAAGCGGAGTTGTCCTTTAAGCGCAGCTCCAACCAACCTCCCAGATTCATGTTGGGGCACTCATTTCACTGAAGTAAACGAACCTAAAACTCCACAAGCTGGGGAAAAACGAGAGAAGGGCAAAGCGGGGTCACCTTTCCCCCGTGAGGGGTCCGGACTGCAAAGCAGAAGAGCGTCGAGGCCTCCGTGTTGCCCTCCTGCTTGAACTGCGCAAAGGCCGCCGCATGGCCCTCAATGGGCTGGCTCACTTTGCGCTCCATCGAATACAGCTGCATCGCTCCAACCACTCGGTTTTGCTGCAAGGCGTAAAGAGATTTTGCAGCGAGAACCCACAAACAGACAATACCCTAAACATAGCGCTGCTGCATGCGCTGCGAAAGAAGTGTGCAACTTGCTGCATAAAACAAAACTAAAAAAACGGCAAGCAGCTCGGATGAGAAGAGAATGTCTAGTGGTGTTGGCCACAATCAAGGGCAAGGGGGGCCTCGCAGAATCAAAAATGAATTAGAACCGTTCAAAAAGGCTTAGGAACCAAAAGATTGACAGTGGAAGTCTAAAACAAGGACACATTTCGACTATGGCAGCATTAGTCGGCAAGAAACCAGTTGCAGAAACCGTTACCCGAATTGTTTCAGGAAACCGTCCCTCTTGCTTCTTAATGTTAAAGTTTAAGTAGTTAAAACTGATACCAAGGCACATAAAACCCTGCTCTGGAAAACAAATGTAGGCCACAAACCAACTCCAGAGTTCCTTATATTGAGCATCCTCGGCAGTCTCTTTAGATCTTGACAGTCTAGCAAACATAGCTGCAAAGTCTGGCTGCCAGGCAATGTTAACACTATTTGTCTACTGGAGTAGTAACACTGAAGTTTTCCCTGAATTGACAAAACATTGAAGTACATTTCACCACTCAGAGGTTGGCTGGACCTGTTCCCAGTTTTGACATAGCTTGGCATATAATAAAGACCATGTATGGCCCCTGTGAGCAAACAATGGAAGAATAGGTAGATTGGTAATGTAATGCTCATATACTACTCCTGTGTGGAGATCAGACACATTCCTTGCTTGAAGGACACCATAGTTTCACTTGAATCGTAGCTTTTGCCACCTCCCAAGTTATTTGGAAACCGAGCGCAGTGGATCACAAGTCTCCGCCTTCCTGCCAAACTTTCTGGGCACAAACAGCTCACTTATTTCATTCAGTCCAAACAGTGTGCCCTCTTCATGCAAAGTGGCCCACCTAATTGCTACATTGATGAGCTCCTATACAATTCATTATGAAGTGACACAGAAAACAGCTTAAAAAGCAGATTCCTCGCTGTTAGCAGCCCCCAGAAGCTCCACACGTCGAGGAAAATGCTATGACAGAGCAAAGGGCACATGTGTAGGAAGCCAAGCAGCTGGTCTCCACATGGCACCCACAGGCTTCACAACAGTCTGTGCTCACAGCTGCAATGTTTTTACAATTGAACGCTCCCTTTGCATCCCCAGATGAAATAGAACTGAGTTCTGAAGAGTGTTGGTGTCTGCATCAAAACAAAAAGTCAAATTTGGGGGTTTTACGTGTCAAACCCAACAAAGAACATCTGACACACCCTGTCGACCACCTGGAGATTTTCTTACATGCAACCGAACTCTGCTGCGCAGCACTTTCTCCGCAATGAGCCTCCGTCAGATTGCGAGTACCTCGGCCAGACTTCGAACCCGCCACCAGGGGGTCCGAAGGTCGGCACCTGGTCTCTAAGCCACGAAGGCGGCTACGTTGGTGTGGGTGTGTTAAATTTGATTGAGAGCCTAAAATAATGTAAAGGGAAACTTCTTAAAATTCTAATCTATATAGCCAATCTGATGTCCTTTGATCGCAAACGCATAAGCAAGATTTCTAGTCCTCTCACAAATAGAACACTCTCTCAAGAACCTTCTTTCACAACTACCAGCTAGAATTCAAAAGCCCCAGCTAGAATGCCAAACAGAACACAGCTACACTAAACATTTTGCAGCACTGAAAAAAAAATTGTTTCTTGAGTGGAGAGCCTACCTGGGCAGAAATCCCTATAAGCAGGAGCCATTGGATCTTGGCGTCCGTCCTATAGTTGATGATCTGGCAACCACTCAGACTGGAGTGGCGGTCAAACATCTTCTGAGGCTGAGAATCCCCTGCAAGACACCAGTAACACATTGAGCACCAGTCCCAGTGACAAGGCAGAGCGTCCAAGCCTAACAAAGTCAAAAATGAAACCACAAATTCTACCCTTTTGTATGCCCTCTTACAATTTGCACCACTAATGCCTATCACTGGCTACTTACTGAACCTCTCTACAGTATGACGACTCACTTAGCACTGTGCGACAAATCAGAAATAAAGTTAATGTGACGGGCCTGACTGCTGCACAAGATACCGTCGAATATGCTCAAACGGCGCCACATGGGTGGACGTGCTCCCCACCTTCCATGCTCCAGTGGTAGACTGCTCCCTCCGTGACCAAGGCAATTGTGTTCACGTTGATCCACTTCCAGAACACTACATCCTCGGTCATCGTGTGAGCCTTCACCTTACTCTTCATCTCAATGTTGAAGATCTGCAGCGTCCTTGAGGCTGCACATCAGAGGAAAGGGCAGGCTAAAGCAACTCCGCTGGGACAGGGACCCAGGAAATTTAAAGGTGTATAAGACGTTTCCCAGTTGTTTTTTTTTATTTTTTAAATCTGATTAATAGATGACATTCCACACTGGTGATCTCAATAAAGCAACTTATCTTGAGAACACCCACAAAGGGAACAAGTTGATACATTGTAAGTACCCTGAAACACACTTGAAGAAAGTGCAATACATGGTACAAAACGTATGCAGATGAACAATGCCACAGACCAAATTAATGTCCAAAAACAAAGCAGGCAAAACATTGGTTAGGAGCAGTTACTGATACTTTTGGAGCAGATGCCAACATCTGTTAGCACATCACTTGAAAATGAAGTGATTGCATCAGACTAATATTATAAACTTCCAAAACAACCACCCACCAGTATTATGAAAACCTACACTTGTGCAAGTGACACTGCTCCTTAGGGGCGTTAGAACCAGAGTGAAGTCAAAGTTCAGTTATTTCGACCAACAGCTGCACGGGAACGACCCACAATTTTTCTTTCTTCGGTCCAGATTTTTTTTAAAACTGGAGATCAACCTATTACAAAGACAAAAAAATAAACCTGGAAATAGTATCGAGCATAATTACTGAGCCTGTCACGCTAACCCAGGCGCTCACCCATGTCAGCCGCTGCACCTAGCACTCCGGTGCAAAGCGGTTAAGCTCAACACTCACGCTGGTGAGAGGCAGCGCGAAGGCATGTGTCGGACATAAGTGATCTCACCGGGACTACAAGACCCTGGGGTTGTGTCCTATCACGGTAGCCGGCATCCTACGATTTGGCAACGTTTTCTCGCAACTTTTAGCTCCTCAGATCGTTGACATTGTCTGGAAATTTAGATAATGCCGGCAATCAATCCGCCAGCGCATTAACCAAGTAGTGCGGTTGACAAGCAATTTCAATACTTTGTTTCACTTTAATTTAAAGAGCAGCCACCGCTACGAGGGACCAACCAGCGTCAAAGTGGGACATCATGGCACTCGTCCATCTTTCTGTGCATGGCTTTCGACTGAACGAATCAAATGCAGCAAATGTCCCATGACTTGCACATTTAGTATGCGTTTGTGATTGAAGGTGTTAGAGCCTTTAACTGCACTCTGACCCAAGATTAAATAAACTATACGGTGAGTAGAGACGCTGTGAAATATGTATTTGTACCATTTTCCTTTCCTCCTAATTCTCTATATATTAAAATCAACCAATCATTTATTTTTTGCTTTGCTTATTTTGGCGCATGTGTGGCATATGTTAGCCGTTTCAAGAAAGATAAAATTCAAACTTTCAATTTAACCCTTAGGTACAATATACTGCAACATGTTCATCTTCTCACTTGCAAGTGATCAAGCAGTGATACCGCAAATGCTCTTAGTCTGTAGAAGAGATGGCTACGTAAGGCAAAACCATTTCAACTGCACAAAGCAGGCCGCAACTACCACAAGATGCAAATGAAAACTGGATAGCCTATCGCCCCAAAAAGGGACAGCATCGCTGAACCACCCACCCTTGCACTTGCACTTGTAAATATTTGAGAAATTGATACATTGTTTATTTTTTGGTTACACTTCATTTGATATTCACAAGCATAGCAAAGCAATGCTTTCCTTACCAAATGCTGCAACTTTTATTGACTGCAAATTATTTTCTTTGGTGAATAAACAAGAATACACAATAAACCTTGCAGTGTTAGCTCAATTGCATTTAGCTATGCAAGATAATACAATACAATACTAATGAAGACAAGGTTAAACAATAAAAAGGTATCCCAAGCTTCCCTTTATATTCAAGTAAGTCTGAACTAGAACCATAGATTGTTTGGACAGACAACATAGCTATAAAAATTGCAGCGTCATAAGCGTTCACGTTAACGAAGTTGCTATGTGTCCCTGCCCGTACTTTGTGCATAGCATGCTTCCTCTTCCTTGCAAGATCAGAAACTGTCACCCAAGTTCAGACATTTTAAACAAACCAAGATGTTGCCACTCCTACCACTGCAGACCAGACATCTCTCCTCACAACAATCATCCTCAACTATATTAACTATTTAAAATAATAATCCCAATGACAGCACACTGCACAACAATACCAGCAAAAACGTGACGTCAGCACTTTTTGCATTTCACTCAAGTGCTAGGGAGCACCAAATTTTATGCTTACGTAGGTTCTATGAACACTTCATACGACACTAGCAGTTGTGACGAATACCATTCAATTCTAAGAGAAAAACGGGAAAAACTGATAGCTTGTTTGCACCAACAATGTCATACGTTGCACTTTTTTTTGTTTTTTATTTATTGATACTACCAGCCCTTGCAGGGCTATTACAGGAGTGGTAATATACTATAAGAAAAATATTTATGCATACAGTTTTAAGAACAAATACATACAAAAGACAAGGAATCGTAAATTCAACGCTTATTGTCAAACGCTATGCTTTTTATATTTTTCACGAAATCACGAACATTTGTTAGGACGACAGTTTCATTAATTAGGAACTTCGTTCCATTCCCCAATTTCGCTTGGAAAGAAACAAAATTAAAAACAATCATTTTTAACGGCTGGTTCTCCCATGCACATGCATGATGGTGTCGTGTCCGCTCAAAGCGCACACCCATGCCATTATTCTTGTCTATTTTAACTAAACCATAAAGGATTAGGAAAATTTTTCGGAAACCACACTTCCTTCTTAAATCAAGAGCAGGGAGTTTGGCAAGTCTACAAAGTTAGAGGGTGAATGGTAACTATTGTATTTGTTTAAAAAACCTGGATGCAGGACTTTTTATAGAGTTTTGACAAATTTATTCTTGTATATTTGAGAACAGGTATTGCCAAAGTTTTGTAAGCCAAGTTTTTCTTGGATATTTCTTCTTAGGTACCAGAGTGCCTGGTTAGCTTTTGTGGAAACATTTTAGATATGAATACTTCACTGTGAATCACTTGGGAATGTCAATCCTTAACTCCTTTTTGTCAACACTGACTAGTTTGGTATCACCTATGGAATAATCATAACTTAAGAATTGCGTGTTTCTCGTTATTCAAATAAAGACCAATTTCAGAGCATTTAGCACCATTTGCTATTTGTTGCACCAAAGCTCAATTTTGAGCAGATTATTGTTTCGATTAATTTGATCTTGAGCAGTTTCAATTTTGTTGTACAATACACAATCGTCAGCAAACAACTTAATTGGGACCGATATACCACAGCAGATGTCTACGAACAAAAGAAACAAGTGGGCCTAACACAATACCCCGAGGTCCTCCTGAAGCACCAGGAAAAAGCCCAGGCACAGGGCCGCAAAGGAGTCCACAAATTGTACTGTATATGATTTGTTTGGTTCCTAAATAAGGCTTCAATTTTTAGTAACAATTTAAGATGACACATTATTGAAAGCTCTTGCCAAGTGTAAGAATATTATGCCCGTTGGACCATAATTATGGTTTTGGAAAGATAATCCACAGTTTCAACGAGTTGGGTTGTAGAAAAATTTTTTGAAATCTGTATTGATACTGATACAAAATATGGTGATTTTTATTTAATGCTAAAAGATGTTTAAAAACAATGTGTTCAAGAAGTTTTGAGCACATACTAATGAGATATAGGCCGGTAATCCACACAAAAAGTTTATCCTCCTTGGTGTATAGGAACAATTTTAGCAATCTTGCGTTTTGGTACAGAACCAGGATTTATTGAGGACTGAAAATCTTCAATAAGATGGCCCGCCCAGCATACTTTTAAAATGCATTTGAAATTCCGGCGGGACCAGGATCTTTTTTAATGTCAATATTAAGTAAAAATTTAAACTCCCTGCTCTTGAATTATTAAATCATTAATTGGAGGATAATCAGAAAAATCTCTCCCTACTAGAAAAGCTACGTTGTCATCAGTAAACACAGATTAAAAGAAAGGATTAAATCGCTCTCCCCCAAAGTGGGTAGCAGTCATTTTGCAGCCCACCAATCTGGCTGACTGGGAGTCCATGCCATGTCTCGCCTACCTCTACATTTTGCCTCTGCTGGATAAGACCATGGCAGATTTTGAAAATGCACGACGCCCCTAATTGTTGTTTTTGGCAGACTCGAGTGGGGCACAACACAAACAGCATAATCACTGAACAAAATCGCTGCTGTGCGGCAAAGGAAGTGCTGAGTACACCAAAAGTTCCAGAAGTCGCCACCCGTCTTACCGCTAACACCCTGGAAAACGCCAGATGTCCAGATCCCAAAACTTTCCGAGGAGAACCGACACTCTGCATATTCATGGGAGTAATATTGCATGAATTAAAGCTCCGCCTTTACCCATATTTCGCAGGTACACAACTTGCGATACTGGTATGAACTGGTTCATGGATCCATCTAGCCCCCGCCATGACCTGCGCACCATTTTGGAAGGCTGGAGAGCTAAGCCAAAGAAAATGCCTTTGCCGCAGGTGCCTTCAATGCCTCCGTGAAGCATGGTGGAGGCTACAGCCTCAAGAGGTGCCTTCAACACACACACACATGCTCGCAAACCTAAGCAATTGAACAAAGCGGACAGCCTCGTCCCCAGCGCGTGCTACAGCGAAGGAAGGCGAAGGGGCCACTGACCCTTGAGGGCGATGACCCTCGAGGCCGGGTTCATGATGGCAGAGTCTGCAGAAATGGGCCTTCGGATGGGGCTGGTGGGGTTGGCCATGTCCACAATGACCACCTGCGCCGCGTCCCCAACCTTCTCGCGCACGCAGATGAACTTGTCGGACTCCATCGTGAGCGTGTTGAAGCCCACGTTGGCCGCATTGATGCCTATGTTGGTGAGCTGCAGAGGAAGAGCACTTCGGTAAGCGAGGGACAAAAGACCTGGTGAGGGTGTCACCCCGTCCTAACTATGTCTGCACCATGCTTGGATCCCTGTATAGACGGCAAAACGTGCCACGTTCCTTCGTAGCGAAAATAGGGAGGGGGGGGGGGGGTAATTAGGTTTCTTACGCAGTGGCTGCGTAAAAAGGGAAGTCTCGTCAGTAGTGGACATCTCCGTCCGACACCTAAAAATTGTCCATTAATGATGAGACAAAAAGGCACGTATTCGTGCAGTTTGTCCCCGAAACCTTTGTCGATATAGTGGAGTACCCATCTTAGCGGGTTCCATATTAACGAGACGTGACTACAGTAGCACTGCTGTAAATAAGACAAAACCATGAACATAGTTTTATATGGAAGCCTACCACACCTTCAAGAAACGAGTCTTGGACTACCACAGCTTTAAGAAACAAGTCTTGGACTACCACGCCTTCAAGAAACAAGTCTTGGACTACCACACCTTCAAGAAACAAGTCTTGGACTACCACACCTTCAAGAAACAAGGTCAATGCGCACATCATTTTGTGCGCATTCGTAGTAAAGTTGCTATTCGGTGTTTCACCAATATGCCTCCCAAAAATTCAATTTCCTAAAAATTCAGCATGCCAGAAAGGCCAGAGTGGAGCCGATTAAACAAACATTTTAATATAGAATACATTTTTGGGGGGCTTGGGAGAGATTCCAAAAAGAGCTGTTATGTCATGAACAGAGCAGAGTCTTGTTCCACTAAATTTAGCAGGCAATGCTTACGCCAGAGCAAAAAACCCAACAGAGACAGGATCTCCATTCACAGGAGTTTGCCAGAAGCCTATCAGCATTCAGTCTTTTTGTTTCGTTTTTTTCTTCTAGATACACAGAAGTTTATTCACCCTTCTGCTTCAGGAGTTAAAAGAAACACCTTGCCAAGTGCATTCCAGCGACACAGTTCTCTGCCGAAACCCGACCCGTTGAGAAGGGGCAGGATGGAGCAGTCCCAGTCTCCAGATGCAGAAGGAAGTGTTTGCTTGTTTAGGCATTCGAAGGAATAACAGGATGCTTTCTTTGTCCATTTTATGTTTTTGTAATACACTCCCATCCAGTGGCTAAGCAGAGCAGAAAATGCCTGCCGGGAAACATTTCGCACTACATACTTTTTGCAAAATTTGGATCAAGAAAAAAAGATAAAATGCTTCAACAGTCTTCAATATTTTATTAAAGGCCTGACAATCCTGCCCGTCACCAAAATAATGTGGCCCTTCACTGAAAATTTCTCTTTGGCTTTGTGATAATGCCATTTGATAGCATCGAACTTTATACATTCCAGGTTTGCACCAATTAGTTCTTTTAGTCAGTGACACAATCAAGGGAGACAAAGAACAAGGGTACTCAGATTTCTAAATTTAGTTGCATTGTACTTGCACACCCAAGATGAATGGTGAAAAGCACAATCCCAATGAAAATATCAAGATTAAGCCACCATCTGCCCAAAATACCACAATTTTAAAATGACTGGCTACTTGAGATACATGTCACAGGGTAAATATTTCCTTGTCCATGAAAGATTTAGAATGCAAAAAGCCTGCGGTCAAATATTCTGCTTGCAATGAAAGTGCTTAGCAAGCAATGTCGCAACATGAAGTTCTTGGTATCTTTTGATATCTCTGCTGCCTTTCTGGCAACATACCCGACGCAATTGTTCAGTCCAGTTAGATAAGATGGCCTTGCGTCACCCCTGAGATAGCTCTGTATCAGACAGGAAATCTTTAGAAGGTTATCATGCCAACTGTTTTTAGCAACGCCTTGGAGCAAGCACATTCGCGCTAGGCACGACACTTGCAATTTGAAGTTGCACTAAAATTGTTTAACGTGGCTCAAGAAGTTGTGGTTCCTGCGGTTCATTTCACTCCGCCCCTGAGGAGCTAAATCGCCTGCGCGCTCCCGCAAGTCGCCGCAATCGCTAAGAACACACGCCTTGACCGCTCCCGGCTCCATTTTCCTGAGGAGGCCAGACAGGCTAGCTTTAGCAACCTTATCAGCCTTAGCCCAGATCGCCAAAGAGCAGTAGAACACGACCCCCTACACGAAAGCCTAATCACGCCTAACGAAGCCGCCTCTCCACGCACGGCAGCGGGTCCCTTTAAAAGCCGCCAGACAAACGGAGGGGGCCCTGGATCCCAGAGGAGCACAATAGACCGTTTGACAATGGCGAGTCAAGTCAAAACTGGCCGCATGATTTAGGAGTTATTCTTGTGTAGCTTTGTTACTGGTACCTTCGTTTTATTTTGCGTATGCGTCAACGACCGACGCGTCTCCCGCATGCCGTTCACACCTTACCACAACGCAAACTGTAAAAAAAGGATGCGGAAAAAAAAACGGATGAGATGAGAAGAGGGGTTTTGGCCCACAGCCACGCCGAAATGACGCAAAGGAAAACTCCTGACGAGTATACACACACGGCGCACGAGGTTGGACCCGTGAGTTGCGAAGTCCAGACCCCGCCCAAAAAAAAAAAAAAAAAAAAAAAAAACTTGGGAAAAGAGTGGAAACCTCGCTCCGCGTGACACGGGCTACGAGTGTTTACTTCGCTGAAAACACGGAAAGGGGGGGCGTTTTCGCGGCCGAGATCTTGAGGGCAGAGTGGGTCACGCGAAAATCGATACACCATTCGGGGCGCAATGTCTTCGTCCTAGTTTTTCAGATATGTTCTTTTGTGTTTCCGCCCTCTCCGTTCGATGCGCCTGCTTTTCTTTCTCGGGGGGTGGAGGAGACAGATCCGAAGGCACAATGAAACGCCCCCGTTTTACCGCACTTTACGCCGCGAGCTACCGACCGAACCTCGACACAAACGAAGTGCGAACGGAGAGCGAGAAAATTTTGCGGACGAAAAAGACTCGAGCAACCCACACACTGCTCCGAGAACCTCTTCCGTTGCGCCTGAGGGGGGCAAGTGTGACGGGAGAAACCAGTATCGGACTGGGACGGAGGAAAACGCGAACAGCTACTAGTTCGACCGGCCTTTAAAGAGATATGCCGAAGGCGCAATGAGGGCCCACTACCGCCGGTATTTATTCCAAAACAGCAGCCACTGCTGTCATCTCACGGGGTGGCTCGTATGGGGGGCGTATCGGGGAGGCACGTCGGCAAGCTCGTACGGCGACAAAATAATTCAAACCACGGCGTTATTCGAACCCTACCCGAACCCCACATGATGCCGAGACGAACCGGAGGTCCCGAAAAAAACGAGGAAGCGTAATTTTTACCCGAGAACGACTCCACGCGACTACACAGATATTAGGCCTAACACCGGTTGATGACTCTTCCAGAGTAGGCTTATACGATGGGAAAACCTCGGCGGTTCGGGCTCACCTGTAAATGCTCTTGAAACCGTATCGGTAACATTTGTGTCATCGTGGCTTAGGAATCCAGCCCTCGGTGTCAGAGTTCTAAGCACACGCTCCTCGCGAAAACGTTTGAATGAGAACACCTCCAGTCACAGTCCCGTACGCACCAACTTCCACCCAAAATGGCGTACGCCGGCCATCCATCAGGCGAGGGAAAATAGTTCGCACTACAATTATTCGCTAAAGCAATTTTGTCGTCTAAAAGTACAAAAATTTACTTTTAATATTACGCTACGTTTTATCGGTAGCTTTTCAGTTTTTTAAAGCATTAAAATATATGTGCTTTATTTTTTTTTCAACAACAAATGTGTCGGCGTATGAATACAAGATTGTGCACTGCCACAACTGCATTTTGCCACATACCCTGCCGGTGCTGAATGGAACCTGTTGTAAATTCCAATCACATTTGTTGGTGTAATATCCTCATTTAAATGTTTCAAAATTACTATTTGATACATGCGAGTAATCTATGGCACGTGTTATGACGCGGGGGTATCTCGTAAGTCCTGGCGCGCCACGGTGGTGATGGAACTAGTTTCCCGAACAACATTCCTTCACCCGCATGAGGAAACTGCTCGCTAATGTGCGATGCGGTGCTGCACTCTGCGGAGCGCAGGAGACGAGCCACATTGCACGTAAATATTCTTTCTAGTTCTTTTCAATTTCACTTTTCTTTTTTTTTTATGCGATACGTAACACGGTGTATTTGTTTTATTTTATTCTTCACTTCGGCTGATCAACTTGCGATAAAAAAATAAATAGTACACGGCATGTATACAAAACAAGGGGCAACCAGGGCAACTCTTGCAGTCTTCAGTTGGGAACGTCTTCGAGGTGCTGCATGTTGAGTTGAGATTCAGCGATGTCGTGCAAGGCTTGTTGTATCTGTTCCAACAGGGCTTCACCCTGCTGCACGACGTCTTCGAGTCGTCTGGCCGCGTCCTGGTTTTCCAGTTCCAATCGTCGCAAGTTTGCTGCCTGATGAGAGTCAATAAAGCATACAAATGAAAACCCAGTTCAACCTCGATGATTTTTGCATCGACAAACGCCTTCTGAAAACACGTTTCTACCTTATAGCAGTCTATTTAGATAACAATAAAATGAGTTTGCGACGTTTATCACACAGTGATAGATGAGCGACTACCGTGCCGTCATTCTCGCAAGAGGTAGACGGTTTTCAAAGGCCCGCTACCGCTACGGGCGCGCGCTTTAGAGCGTGCATCGAAGTGGCAGCGTGGCCTGGAAACACGATCTACTTAAACTTTCTATTATTCTCACGCATATAGCTTACCTGTAGCTCTGGTGATGCTTCTTCACTTGGGAGTGAATCAATTAAAACATCGATATCTTTCGCCGTCCTCGCCACTAATGAAGCGAACAGCTGTGGGTAGTCTGTAAAGGGACAGAATTCGTTCATAATTTCCATAAATAATAATTTTGTTTCTAAGGAACAGCCCGTGCTTACACTGTACGAGCACGTTGCTTGGAAGAAATTCGCTTCTGACAAACGCTCGTGCAGCGCGTGCACGTTTACGACCGAAAGCTTCTACAACAGATCAGAAAATGGTTCGCTTCACATCACCTACCTTCCTGTGTCGATTGACCGGGCTTGGTGAGCGATTTCTCAAACTCAGGGAAGTTGCTTGGCTGAGCAAACTGCTGAAGGATTCCAATGCTATTACAAAAGTTATCCGCTTGCTGAAAGGAAACGAAAAGAAGCTTAGCAAACACGCGTGGAGATCGGAAGATCGGCGAAGTGTCCGAACGCACAAAACGTCTTTCCGCTAAGTGTCGTAAAGTTTAAGTGAACTATTATTATAGATGGTTTCTTCGAAGTGCCCAGCGCCTACGGGTATATTAATATACTATTTATCGTGGTATAAAATGCTAGCTTTAGACAAACCGCATTGACAGCATCTTGGAGTTGCGTTAACCTGTCCGCCATGATGTAAACAAGGGCGCAGTGTTCGCAGGCGATTCAGCAGAACGCGCTGAACTGGCGGGGCAGCCGGGCAGCTTGCTTGGGCGGCTTGGACACAGCTTCTTTTAGAGAAAACGAAACAACGGCACAGAAACCCAGTTCGGGGCTACAATGTAATGTGCATATTTTATTCGATTCTAGGGAATTTGAAGGATGTTCACTGGTCCGTCGAGTAATGAACTCTCGGGCAACTGGGTTGCTCTGAGCACGTCGTAGAGCGAGCTCTGGATCTGCTCCAGAAGCTGTTCCCCTTGCAGAACCAGCTCTTCAAGTCGGCGGGTGGCCTCATCGTCGGCTTCGGTCTTCAGGACGTCGTCCGTCTTCTTGAGGTTAAAAGAAAAAGACAAAAATACCTTAGATGCGTTTAGTTTCTGTCCCCCCCCCCCCCCCCCAAAAAAAAAAAGAAAAAAAAAATCCTGGCTACGCCATTTCCCGAACAATCAAAAACGCTGCACGCGTTCCCTCACAAGCGGTACGCTCAAGGCAGTTGCAACCTCTATCCGGCAGGCGCAGACACATTCACTGCCATCACATCACGTCCTACATAAAATTCACCGGCGACCCAGCCACCCCCATTGTCAATGTTGTGACACCTACCCCTGGCCGAGTCACACATATTGGGCGTGCCCCCTTTACCCCCCTCATCCCCCCCTTCCCCCCGAAATCACCTCCTGGGAGGAGTGGCTGGCGCCACCCTTAGACATCGCCGAGCAAACTCTTCAGGCCCTCGCGGCTCATGCCAAGACTGTCTCGGCACAAGTGCTTCAGGAGTACGAGGTCCTGACCACATCCCCCCACCCCTAGGAGACCTGGACCAGGGTTTCCTGAGTACAAATAAAGTTCATTCTCTCTCTCTCTCTAGGCATGATCCGTCACACCCAGTGGTTGGTGTTCCGATTTTTCTATTTTTATACATTCGGGTCAACAGGCACGTAGCCGGGAGGGAGGGGGGGGGGGGGGGGGGGGGGGCATGGGGCTTGGCCCTTCCCCTCGAAATCTTCCATTTTGCTGGGACCTCCTCTCCCCCTCATACAGCATTTTGTCATGGGCGCCCCCCCCCCCCCCCCCCCCGAAACAAAATCCCGGCTACGTGCCTGGGTCAAATCTTGAGATATTCAGATTCACGGGACAGAAATCGGGTGCTTCAGAACAAATAATAAATGTGTCCGTCCTAAGTGGCGTTATTTCGAACAATGTGGTATGTATATGCAAAATTATATTGAAAAAAAAAAAAAAGGGTTTCAATTATTACAAGTCGGTTGCCTGAGCGTTGCACCGATGTAGTACCCGTCGACTGGCACGTACAGCCTCCAGATTTTCTGACAATATCGCTCGAACGCCGACCGGCCGGTAGATCAGCGCCTTATCGCGGCGTGAAAGGGTCAGCGAGCAGGGGCGGATCCAGAACTCCGTTTTGGGGGGGAGGGGGGGGGGGGGGGGGGGCGAAAATTTGAAGGGGTACTATTCTTCCATTCTTTCTTGTGCACCGGCGGCTCCACCCCCTCCGAGAAGGGGGAGGGGGGAGAGTCGACTTCGTTTGACCGGGGAGGGGGGCCGCCCCCGTCGCTCCCCCCCCCCCCCCCCCCTTGGATCCGCCCCTGTCAGCGAGACACGCGCGTGCGGCAGAAGGCACACGCCTAGCCTCGCTGACTTGCTGTGTCACGCCGCGATAGGGCGCTGACCTACCGGCCGATCGGCGTTCGCGCGATGTTGTTAAAAAATCTAGGGGCATGCTGTACATAATATGAGGTTTAAACGGATATTTAAACCTAATAGACCCCGTTCAAAAGTCGCGTGCCGATTATTAAAAGGTCGGAACCACTGTACAATGGCGGAACAACTGACATCGTGGAAGGTGCAAGTGCTTCTATAAGATAGCGAACGTCGGAGCCTGGTCAACGCTAGGAGCGGACGAGCCAATCAAACAGCGTCGAAAGTGCAACGTCACTGCGCTCATCACCTTTTTCTTTAGGTGTGTTTTTTTCCAGTGTGCCGTGACGTTAAGGGGCGATGCAACGATTTTTGTACTTGCCCAAATACCGTTTACAACGGATCCCTGTACGTTAATGACCTGTGAACACCCGTTCGTTTTACATCGCACGCAATATGATCGCAGAAAAAATTAAAGAAAATGAGCGGCGTTCATTCCCTCAACTCGCAGCCAAAACAAGTGGCCACGTGTTCTGGACCCGGTTATATGCCGCCAATGTTGATCATAGCCACGCGCTGGGGTCGGGCAAAGCATAGGACACGCGCTGAGTTCCAGACATTGTTTATGGTTCGGCTATTGTCGTCATTGCAGCGATTGGACACAGGCCACTACCCGAATGCTTCTCGAGCTATCGATTATCACGAGCCCAAATCGAGTTGCCAACGCAATGCTCGGCTCCAATATATAAGCCACATTCAAATATCGTCACCGGGAGGTGCTGCGGCACCGAGTTACGTCATCAAGTTTTTGCGAAGGAGAGATTGAATGAAAAAGCTCGCTTTTGACCTTGAATAAGGTTTGAGTACGCCATTGTGCAGGGATTCCACAGCTGCCAACAGAGGGCAGTATTTCGAAAGGGATTTTGTCTAGGTTCAGGTCGTTCAGACAGTATACCTTCTTGGCGTCTCCGTCGGGAATGGACCCGCTGTCTGATCCCATCTCTTTAGCAGACTGGGCAATCAGCTTCGCGAAGATCTCAGCGTATTCTCCTTCAAACAATCGTAGAGAGAAAAAACAAAACAAAAAAAAAACCATCAACGCACAATTAATTCGCATACACATTTAACGTTCGAGTTTAAACTCTTGTGCCGTTTTCCATTACGTGATTTCGTCCACCTTTCGTTTATGCACCGTGGGACGTGCGTGAGGAGGGCGAGCTTTCAAAAGAATTCCTTTCAGTCAACCTGTCAGCTCCGCGTTCATTCAACTCGAACAAAGATCCCAGTGCACTAAACGAGGGTCAGTTTCGAAACCCCTGGAGACGGAGTACCGTTACCTTGGGGCGGCTGCTCCCCAGCCATGGGTTGGCCGAGCTGACCCTTGTCGAAGTCCGGGAACCCCTCCGGCCTCTTTCCCGCGTATCCTGGGTGTTCTGCCTCAGCGGACTGCAAAACAACGGGACACCGCCGTCAGGGGACACCGCCAGAGCCACCGCCATACGCATATGTGGCTCTAATATGGGGACACGTATAATTGTAATTGAAGTAGACCTCCTGAACCACTCACTGGGTTCACCGGATCCGCCATCGGAGCAGCCCGTACACTACCTCTACTTCTTTCCCAGGGAGCGTTCCAGACGATGTCCATACACTCCACGTGAGGCTTGTGTGAGCTACTGCACGTGGTCCGTTGGGCTTCGTCGTTGTCTCCAATTTTGAGCGTTTCCATACGGAGAAAGTTCGTCCTACCATTCGTTCAACCAACACTGTAGTTCAACCTCATCCCAATTTTTGTACGCTCCTTCTTCATCCAAGTCCGTACCTCCTCTCATTCATGAGCAGCGTGACCCCAACGGCGGCCTTTGAAGGGTCCCCAGAAATCGCTCTCTTAACCATGTAATTTATAAAAATAAAGGTGCTACATTTTTTTTTTTTAATATGGAAGACTTTACTTGAATAAAAAGTGTAAAAAGAAATCTTTTCCCAAACGACATAGTGGGTCGCTGGCTGTGAGTTTTATTATAGCAAAACAAAAAGAGTAAAAGGTAGATCAACCTTAATTTATTTAACAACAAAGAGTCCTTTTTTTCCTCGTTTTTTTTTTTTTTAGGTTCAGATGAGCTCGGATTTTCATACTTTAATATAATAACCATTCAGGGTCACGCTGTAGCGACATGATACAGTTCCCCCCACGTCATATGAGACCACGGAGAGGATCATGTTCTCGGGTGGGGCGGACAGAATAACAGCATGCGAAAACACCTACGGATCCGGGCAAAACATCAGGCTGGATCAGCGCAGCACCGCTAAATATGTTCTACGTGGATATGTAAATGCAGTTTATTATGGGTACGTCGAAGTCCACCCATATCCTTTCCGGAATCCCAGCATTTTCATTCGCCCAGACAAAAGCTCGCCACTCTTACTCGTGAACCCGGACGAAAGCTCACCCGGATAAAATGGTTTGCTTTTGTACACGAACACCAATAACATAAAAAATTAGGCAGGGGAAAAAAATGGCGGCGTAACTTTTTTTGTAGTAATTGTAACTGTAACGGTTACTTTGTCCTCTTGAGTACATGTAACTGCAACACAGTCACATTTAACCAGTCTGCCTCCATTGTAGAAAAAAACAAAAAAAAACAATAAACAAGTGCAACTAACAGTGTCACAGCACCCGCATTGATGGAGAACAATAGTAGGAAAAACCTCAGCACAACCTAAAAGTTTGACCTTGGTGTTTAATTAGTTAACCGCGGTTAACCGGGTTGAGGTCATTTACGTGGAATCATATACGTAACCCCATTTAGTTCATGGCCTATTTTACTCCAAAAAAACTTTCATCGGGTTATCAAAAATAAATAAATAAATAAAGGTGAGTTTTTGTCTGGGTCTGCCGAAAAATGAGTGAGCTTTTGTACGGGTCCGACAAAAATAGGTAAGCTTTGGTCCGGTGAGCTTCTATCCAGTTACAACTTTCCTGAGCCTGAGCATATATCCTCGGGGCTCTGACCAACGGCACTTCGTCACTAAATCTTGTCAAGAATACGTACCAGAAGTTAGTAAGCAGGCGAGCTTGTTTAAATGTCGCGCATATTTGAGACCGGAGATGACAGACAATGACATTTAGTTTCTACTTGTACTTGTACATTTTTTTTATGGTACTTTCCGAGAAAAGTACAACTCCCAACTTCAAAGTGCATTCCCCAAATTTGGTCTTGTTAAATTTTTATTACAAGATGATGCTTTGTCAACTCCAAAGAAATACTGGGAATTCTACTCTTACCACGCGAGCAGAAAACGCATCGCTCCGTTTGCACTGCGGTCTACTTTCCGTCAGCATTTCACACCCTCGCTACTTCACAGTTCACACTCTGTCTTAGCGCGAGCGAAAAGGTCAACAATGGAGTTTTCGTAGACCGCGTTTCCCCCTCCGCTAAGCCCTCCGCAACGAAGAGAAGTCGCTACTGCGCCTGCGCGCCGATTAACTGTAGAGATCCGGGCATCGTAGTGGGTTGCGGAGGGCGTTGCGGGACGGCTCGATCTACGAAAACTATTAGGAGGACGCTCCTCCACGAGAGGATTGCTTGTGGGAGGGGTTGACGTCATGCTCTCTCCTAGTGCAAGCTGAGTGCAAGCGGCGCCAGGGGCCCGGGACTTCTGAGTTGGCGCCATTTCCGAGAATGATCGATTGACTCCTAAAAGATGCAAACCAGCGTTAAAAAGAAAAAGAAATCGCACTATTGTACAGCACTATTGTACATTGTACATTGTATCGCACTATTGTACATTGTATCGCACTATTGTATTGTAAAGAATTGCGTTAAACAGTGCTTGTACTTTAATTTGAAAGTGTCCCGCTGCTTTGCACTGACGACATCATCTATTTCACACCACCACGGAAGAGAGAGAGGGGGAAGCTGCTTTTGTACGATTTTTGAGTGCCGGGTTAACCTTCTATAGTCTTCTACAGGGAGAATAGCGACGCCTGGTCACGTCGGGGGCACACAAAAGAGAGTCCTCGCCCTCTTCTCTGGCGGTGGCTGGAGATCTGAAGGGATGACGTCAGGTGCAAAGCGTGTGTACTCCCCTTGAAACGCATAAACTATAATTTAATTTGTACTTTACTTAAAGTACTTTTTAGATGCCTTTTACCCGACACTGGTTATGCGATGTATGTCCTTTTTTTCGTTCATCGTCTCGTGTTTCAAATGCGTAGAAACCGGGGGCTCACAGTGAAAGCAGAGAGCGCGAGGCATTAAACATCTATCGGCGGTTTTTCCTGCTATCAAATCTAAAATCCTTTCATTGAAACGAATAGTATGGTTGAATGGTGGAGAATAAAAATCAAGATGATTTAAATCACGCAGGTTTTACTACGATGATTTCAATGGAACCTTTCCCGCAAAAATAATCCACAAAATGCTATTTTATTTAATGTTTGTCTATCATTTAATGCTTCCTATATATGTGCATTAAAAATAAATAAAATAGCCATTAAGAAAAATTTATAACAGTCTGCGTATCTAGCAAATCAGAGCTTATAGAATTAAAATTTAAAAGTGCTAACAAAGTCAAGGACAAAAAGGAAGGTGAAAAGGACCAACGCTTTGTCCTTCGCCTTCCTTTTTGTTCTTGACTTTGTGAGCGCTTTTAATAAGTCATGAACCAACTCGCCCGCTCCGATTTAAATCAAATCAGAGCGTGGTTTCTTCCCTACTTCGTTTGTCAGTCACATAACGACCTCTGCAAAAAAAAAAAAAAAAAAAAAAAGGATCAGAAAACGGAAGATATGCAAACGTAACACAAAAGAAAAACAAACAAATAAAGTGTTTTTTTTTTAATAAAAAAACACAACAAGATGCCTTTGTTCTAGTATGGTGAGGTTTACATTAATAAATGTTATCAATCAAATTGTATTTACTTTAGACGTTTAGATTTACAGCACTTATTTATCCCGTATTCTTTTCAATGATCGGACGAATACATAAAAATAATTGCATCTTGTTGAGCTATAATGATTGAAATCAAATTAATTTAATTTAAATAAAATAAATCTGATTTAAACTAAACAAATCTGATTTTTGTGTTGTGCAAATCCACTCCTATCTTGGTCCTGTGTAGGACCGATAGTATTTCAAATAAATAAATAAAATAAATAAAATCAAAGAAATGTAATTTAAACCAAATACATCTGATTCAAACCAAACACATTTGAATTAAATAAGATAAATCTTATTTATTTTATTCGTAGGACAAAAAAAAAAATCATGATTGTTTTGTCAAACTCACCGTGGTAGATTTAGGAAAGCAAGACAAGCCCCTCCCACGAAGCTCTAGGGTCGCCATAAGTGTCTGTTTCCTCCTCGCCACTCGCCTTCTCTCCAGTGTTCGCTCTGCTAAAGGGGAAAGAGTGGAGGGCTTTGCGGGGAGGAGCGTGTCTCTCCTATTCTTAGCCGGCAAACCATAGACCTATGCTCAAACAAGCGCCGATGTCGTGATACGCATAATGCCATGATATACTGCAGACGAGGACTCATTAAAGTTCCCATTGAAAAATCGAATACGTGTCCTGATACATTTTTGTTTTTTAATCAATCACGTGAGACATCTTCAATAGAAAATCTAGCCCGCCGCAGAATCACGCAATTGTGACGAAGCTGCAGGACCGCCACATTTATGACAACACAGTCAGTTGTTTGCGCGTCCATCCATCACACTTTTTTTTTTTTTTTTTTTTTTTTTAGGAAATGGGTACACGACTGTTTAGATTTTCTTCGTGTACCACTAACGCATCTTTTGTATCGTCATTTCCTAGAAAACGAACGGATATGAACGTAAGCACTAAGCACCTAAAAAAAAACTGAAACAGTAGTAAAAACAACAACAAAAAGCATATAAGCAGCAATTACAAATTTATTACGAAAATCCCGACGTTTTGAAGACTATAACAGTTATGTCCAGTGTATTAACGCTATAGTAATGCGACGCCTGCGCGACATATACCAGATTCACAAATGACGAAGATACCGAACAAATAAAGCCTCAAAATGTCTTAAAATAAACTTTTTTTGAAACTCCTTTTATACGCAAGAAAAAAAAAAGTTGCAAGGAACAATTATAATGCAATTAAATGCAAAGGTGTAAGCGAGCTGGACAAGAATGACGAAAATAATATCTGGAGAAGGGGAACAAGAGGGACAAAGGACACACACAAATCTATGAACACAGCTAAGTGACTGGTGCGCGACCGCAAAAATCCGCCTTGGTCCGGGTATCGAACCCGGGACCTCTCCAATTCCAGTTTGCGTGAGTCATTCGTCCCTCTTGTTCCCCTTCTCCAGGGTTTATTTTCGTCATTGCAAGTAAAGTTTCCCATTTTTTTAGTATGTTACGTTGAATTTTCGTTATAAAAATATTTGTTTACGTATTGATAAATGTACAGTAAAATGCATAGACTTAATAACTCTATGGTAAAATGTACAGGAACTAATTTCAGAATTAGCTGTGTGATTTAGTTCAACGTCCAAATTTAGGTGCTTGTGTAGGAACTGGGAGTCATCCAGCTGTAAGTATATTTTGAATTTTATTATAGTGGTTAAATTTCAATTTTCATTCATGTATCTATACTGGTGCATTCGAGGCAGTACAAATGGGGGGTTCTGCGTGTAGGTGGTGCCTTGCGGCCCTTGCCGGCGTTTGCGCACCGACGGATCGGCCGGACGCGCAAGTAGCAGAAGCCAGTAGTAGCAGACGCCTCTTCAGCTCTCGGCCAATAGCGCACGTTGCGGGGCGCATGCGCGCTAGCACCGCGTCTATAAAAGATGGCGACCCAAGATGTTGAGTGATCTCTGTTGATGTTCCTACAAACCCACTTCACGATGGCTACAAAGCCTGTGGAATGGGTTTCTTCGTTGATCACGCGTTTGAAGAACAGGTGAGTGAATTCCAACCTTGGCTACGCGCGACCGCGTCGCCGTTGCCGGCGAAATTGTCAACGTCTGTCATCGCGATCGGGATCGAGCGGTGTTTTTGCGCGGTCGCCTTTCTGCCTTTTAACCATTTTGCTCACGCTGTCGCGTGATTTCCGCACGTCCGACACGGATCCACACCTCCGCTGTCCCGTACGAGTCCCGAATGTTCGCGATCCGGCCCTCACGTATAGCCGTTCCGACGGTCCGTTCCCGCAGAAGCCGTCGGTGCCGCCGCCGACAACGGAAGTGGTCCGGGCCGCCCACACTCTGTTCTTTCTCAAGACTTGCGCCGGTAAAAAATCTAGAGAAAAAACAACAACAACATATATTTATATATTCACCGAATCGTTTTTAACTACAGTTAGTCCAGAACGGGGTCCGGTGTGCGTTCACTGCTTGTATAGATCGACGCCAGACTTATCCATTGGGAGGGAGAAAAATCGAAACAAAAACAAAAGAAATGAAAGCGCAGAGTGGTACCGTTGGTGCTGGTATCCCCCTGTCTTTCCGCAGCAGCGCGCGAGTCCCGGCGGAGAGCAGAGGCGATCGATACGTTGGATTTCTTGGGGCAGGCGCGAGCTGTCATGTCGTCGTTGATGGTCGCAAAAAACACCCGTCGTCGAAAAACGGACGAAAAAAAAGAAAGAAAGAAAAAGATCGGAACCCGTTAAATTGCTTACAGCACACCTTGCCTGAACTGGCTTTGCGTGTGGTAGTAGTATTCCAGTGACTAGGAAATTCGTTGATGCTTGGGCAGGCTGCTCGGCCAAGCCGGTTGTGTCGGGATTTCCGTCGGCGGATTGTTTTTGTTCACTCCTCAAAAGCGTTTTTTTTTTTGTTTTTTTTTTTTTACATTTTTACAATGCGTTTAGAATGATGAATGGGACGGAGGTGGTCGGCGGATTTCAGATGGCGGTGGTTGTGCGTTTCATTGAAGCTCGGTGCGTACAATGTAGCGCTCGAATGAATTCCGGAAAGGGATGATCAACGAACACGACGCCCGATTTAGTTTTGCTTCGATTGTTTGTCTTCGGGTGAATGGCTATGTAAAATGTCCTTCCGCGAATATGACAAACTAAAGTTCTTTGGCAAAAAAACAATCAATTTGTATATTTTTACCACAATAATAATATAATAGTTAATAACTTATTATTAATAATAATATAATAATAATAATAATAATAATAATAATAATATAATACCTGTAATCAGCAGGGGGTCTGATCCCCTGAGAGGAACATCCTTCCATTTCCCGTCCACTTCCGACGCCTCTGGAAGCAATCAATTTTACTGTGGCCCTCATGCCCCTCTTAAGACTGCCACTGGTTTAGGAGGTAAGAGCGAAGGGCCTCTCCTCATCATTTTGTTTTGTTCGGTAGTTCACAAAATTCGTGAACCTGAGTTGGTGAGCCTGGAAGAGTCTTTCACTGCAGTGGGAAACCTTGGCGAGGTGCAGCGTGGCACTTGCCATTATGGAAGAAGCTGAAATTGAAGAGTTTTTATAGATTGTTTCTTCTGTCCCGCATCACTCTCCGCAACCCGGTACAAGATCCAGAACTCTTTAGTCAAGGCAAGGGGCGCGCATGCGCACTGGCGGCGTCTTAATTCCGGAGAGCGTAATGGAGTAGGGAGAACAATCTATGAAAACTCTGTATTGTCAGAAACATTTTAGCGGATCTGATGAAGTTAGGTCAGGGAAGCGGGTGCATACCTAGCCGGAGTCGGCTGATCTCTCGAAAGATGGTTACTTGTCGGCAAGGTGTCTTTTTTTTTTTTTTTTTGTAAAGGACCTCTTTGCTCAATATGTTTTGTTGAGAAAATAATTCGCTCCTCTTAAAGGGACACTGACAAAGTATTTTTGCTCTCCCAAGGTTTTTATTTGTATATAACATATGAGAGCCCAACTACCCGGAAAACAATTTGCGGCTCGAAATTTGGTTTCTTTCTGCCCGAAAACTGCCGATCGAGGACTGGCCAGTTGAGTCGCGCTCATCTCTCTTTGTGGTCACGTGCCGTTTTCTATGGTTTAGGCACAACCTTCAAATATAATCAAAGTCGTGGTTCATTGAAGGCACCCACACAATATTTAAAAAAGGAAAGAAATATGGTAACCATATTTTGTGGCTTCTAAAAAAACTGCAAATACACTGATTAAAAAAAAAAGACCCAAAAAACGTTGCACAGCCACTGTCTTCTGCCAACTCTCACCTCCTCTCTATTTCTTCTTCCTCCCCAGTCCAGTTTCGGTTTCGATTTAGAGCAGTTGAGTTTTTTTACTCTATTAAAATATATATGGGACGCTGTAGCAAAATATTGATTGGGTAGTCTTCTGACACCAAAATAAATCACCTGGCAAAAACGAAAAAAATAATTTTGGGAACTGTCAATGTCCCTTAGGTATTGCCCGGAAGCACAACAAGTGGGTCATTCATGTTGATCAGGACATGGGACGAATGCTGCCAGCTGCGGCCAAAGTTCAGTTTCGAGATCATGCTTCAAGCAAGATTGCTTAAAAATACTTAAGCCTCTTTGAAACAAATGATGTAGAGCCGTCCATTAGTACCTGTAAATGTGACATAGCCCTTTACCCCAAAATTTTCAGAATTGAGAAGAGCTTTCTTTTAAAGTGTATCTATAAGGTGGCACAGGTCTGCCTTCCATTGTAAAACAAGCCGGAAAAATTGGTGCCTTTCATACATAGAAAGCTCGAACTTTCACTGAATGTGCACTGAGCAGGTCAGTTTTACCGTGTGAAATTTCAAGGCATAGTTCTCTTCCCGTAAAAAATGAAAGCAAAAGACTTGCCAAAGTCAAGGTTAGGTGCGTTCGCAGACGACTGAGTTAGCGACGCTGTTTTCTTGTGGCGCCGTCTCCGACAGGAGCAGCAAGCAGACGACGCGCTCTGTTGTCTGCTCGTTGCCCCTATCGGGAGATGGCGCCACAATTAAATAGCGTCGCCAATTTAGTCATATGCGAACGCACCCAACCTTGACTTTAGCAAGTCTTTTGCTTTCATTGAGCAAACTACGACTGAATTATGTTTAATGTAAGGGGGCGCGGTTCCAATGCGTGTACCACATGTTCCGAGCCAAACGCGCATTCCCTGCCTCTGCGCAGCTTCCGTGCCGGAGTGGTCCGCAGACGACGCACTCTCGCATCAACGTGGAGCAGAACAAAGAGTGCCTCATCAACATCAGCGAGTACAAGTTCTCTCTGGTCATTTCGGGCCTCACCAAGATCTTGCACTCGGTCAATGAAGTGGTGCGTCACACCATTTCCCACCCTTTCTTTTTTTCTTTTCGTGCGTGAGTGGAAAATTTACTGTCATCAAAATCTGGGTTAGAGCATAAGAGCCCGCTTGTAGCAGCCTCCCGCTAACGAGTGGCCCGAAGTTCTTGCCTTTACCCGACTCGGTCGGGTGACGGAAAGGAGCGGTTGGAAGAGCCGAGGACTGTGCGTTTGTGGATAGAAGGAATGCAGTTTGTGGGTTGTGTTGGTACGACCGAGCAGCAGTACGTGTTACAAGTGCCTGCTTGTGTTTCCGAATCACATAAGAGGCCTGCTAAGCAGACAAGTAATTCCTTTTTTTTTGCCGCCAGGTGGTGAGCTCCTAGTTTCTTTTATTTCTAACTACCATCTAGTTTCTATCGTGTCTGTTGCACAAAACACGTTTTGGTGACGGGTCCTGAATGTAATGCGAAAGTATCTGGTACTCACTGGTGCGCATTATCTGCCCGTGTGCATTGTGTGAAACCGTGAATCGTTTTCTAATTTAAGAGCTTGACCTCCGTGATGCATGCAGATGTAGATTTGAAGCCTTTAGCTAAGCAGCAAGAAACAAACCTCAGCTCTTGCTGGCTTCTTCCGCCTTCCTCGCTAATTTTGTTTCAACGCATGTATTTTTAAGCATGTGGGCTAAATTCTGTAGGTAACTTTGACCCGCAATGTGCACTGCCGTGAACGCCACCCTTGATAGACGTTTTGGAATCTAAATTGGAAAGCACACGAATACCTTAATAATATATGGCCTCAGTTCATTGGACCCTTTCTAACTGCCGATTACTGCACAGATCATCACAAACTACCTTGTTGCTCCGAAATTAGAGCTAGGTAGGTGCTGCCAGGAGTTATGCCGAGGACGGACATGCATCCGTGATGTGTTTGACGGTCTGAACATGTTAGCCAGTTTTGAAACCTAAGATCTTTTTTCCTGCTGCTTGAAATTTGTTTTCTAGAATCATACACATTCCTTTTCTATTTGCTGACGAGATTGCCGGCGATAGCAGTGTGAGCAGGGTTTAAGAAGTGGGTTGGGCTTCTGAGACGGGGCCCAAAGTTTATTGCGCGATGCGTAAGTCCCTTTCTGTGTACCACACCTGTATGTTCCAGTTCCTCTTCCAGAGGGCACACAGCCAGATCCAGCCGGAATTCGAGAAGAACTTCTATGAGTCCCAGCTCATTGTGCTGGACACGCTGGAGAAGTGCCTCAACAGGGTGGGCCTCCGTTTTCCACTTCCCTTTTAAGGCGATAGCTTTATATGGGACCTTCACAGGCCTTTCTTGCTCAAACTGGTCCGACTGCAGGACG
Organism: Ixodes persulcatus; assembly: GCA_013358835.2. Lineage (NCBI taxonomy): Eukaryota > Metazoa > Arthropoda > Arachnida > Ixodida > Ixodidae > Ixodes > Ixodes persulcatus. Next base: position 91,730 of record JABSTQ010011265.1, read on the forward strand.
CCACAATGTCACGTGATGCCACAGTGTCATGTGACTTCAATCTCCCCACTCAATTTAGCGGCGAAATTGTGACATTGCATCATGGGACAGCATGATGTCACATGACCACATCACACAATGCCACAACGATTTTCCCGTTAAATTTAGCGGGGAAGTTGACGTCGCATGACCTGACACTATGTGACGTTAGGTCATGTGACACCGCAATGTTGCCACGTGACCACATTATGTGACCTCGGGTTACTAGCTATAATTTCCGATCAAAACCCCGTCAAGTGCTATCGACCCCATCGTTGCATTTGACGGAATGTCTAAGCCAGGCAGTTCGTTTACCTGTGCTAAAAGACTTTTTAGTGAAAAATTTTGTTTATGTCACATGTTAGAGGTGGACCCTTCAATGACATATTAGGACATTGAGTGATCCACACTTTAAATCCTGGCTTGGCGTGACCTGTCCTGACCCAGCCTTGACTGGCATCATCTGATGGAGGATGCTGAACTGAAATTCAGATTTCGGAAAATAAGGCCACAGAAGAGTTAAACAGGACGCTACGAGCTCCAAAACATCACTCATACATCGATGTCTCAAACAGATGGCCGTATTCTTGGAAAAGAAGGGTGTGATCAAGTGAGGACTACGACGTCGTGATCCTCCTGGAATAGTTGAGAATGAGGGGAAGCTGCCTGGCTTCTCTCCTCCTCGCATCGGCTCACCAGCTCGAGGGGACGAAGTGAAGAGGAGAGGGAATGAAAATCGCGACGTGACATGTCTCGTCGGCCGTGTTCAATTGTGCACTTCTTTTCCGAAAATTCGGCCATCCGTTCAAGATATTGCTGTATGAGTGGTGTTTCTGGGTTTTGCAGCGTTCCGCCTATCGCTCCAGCCTTGTTTGGTGAGCTCCAAATTTCGGTTCAGAATCACTTTAATGCTAGTACAGCTTCAACTAAAACAAATTTAAATTTATTCCCGCGGCTGGAAACCCAAAAGATTTTTAATGTTCTTTTTTTATTAGGGGCATGCGAATACTACTTCTGATCGAATAGCGCGGTCTCATCCCTGGCTCAATACTGCAAAGAGAGCTGGCATGTTATGGCTTTCGCCTGTCTTACGGTTACGAACAAAATATATGTCACGCTGTTTGATTCTAACCACTATTCGCACACTCTATTTCTTCAGAAATTATCCCGCAATGCTCGAGGCATTACTACAGCAGAATGGTTGGGTTCTTGAGAGAAACACATCCTCTTTTGTAGCGCTTGCTTTGTCTTCCTACACTCAATTTTTCTAATTACAAAGAAAAAAAAAAATGGCACACCCACTTATTCTTGTTTTGAAAACTGCAGTAAACGGCGAAAGCTGGTGCTGCATAAATGCAGTTTGAAATTAGCTTAGAGATTATCATGAAAGAGCCAAGAGGTCAGGAAGCAATCCCTTTCATTTGTGTCAACTCCTTGAGTCTCGAGAGAATGAGGATGTAACCTGTTTTGCATTGTTATTGAAGTAGTGACCAAATTTTCTGGTTACCCATTGCATTGAATTTCGCTTAGAGAAGGCTTTTTTACCAGTAAGCGTGTGTATTCCTAACTGTGCTCCTCTTTTTTCTCTTATTCCAGCAACCCAAAGAGACAACCCGCTACGATGAGACCATGAATGTCAAAGCGCTGCTTCGGGAACTCTGCCAGGTAAGGGCAACGCTTCACGGCCCTAGACCTTTATGGTGGTTTGCGATTGATAGTGTGCAGTTTCCTCATGTAATTAAGCATTTATTATCTAGAAGTGCCTTTATTTTTGTGAGCAGTTGATGAGCCTTAACTCCTCGCACAGTTATTGTGCGCTGCATTTGGTTACAAGACTGTTCGTAACTCAGGCTGAAAAATAATTTTTTTGAGTCAGCGTGGAAATCATTATTGTTTATTGTCACTGAACATATTGCTACTCATTAATTGGATCCTAATCAACAGAACATCAAGGTACTGCAGCACACTCCAATAGTATAGACAATTCCAATAAAGGGATTCTGGCCTGAGCCATTTTTATTGAATTTGCAAATGGCACATGCTTTGCTTGCTTCGCCTGTCTTGCTGCTGGGCAGTAGAAACAGCTCACCGGGCTGTGCATTTCTAAACGTTGGAATGGTTCATAATGCGGTATGTGGCCGGCGATTTTACTTGGTGTGACTCTGTGCATTCGCTGCGCAGTTCATCGACATGCCAGACAGTCCAATGGTGGTCCCGTTGAAAAATCTGGCCTCCAAGGTTCTCTTTGCTTTGAGCCTGAACAACTTCAGTGCCGTCTTCAATCGTATTTCGGGCAGGTAAGCTGAGGTTTTCTTTCTTGCTTGGTTCTTTGCAACATCTTAACAATAGCTTCCTAAAATTCAGTAGCTTTTTAAAACAGTGTAGTATGTTGTTTTAGCAGCCAGAGAAATGAAGAATTCTGTAAAGACTACATTTTCAGAAGGTGGAACTTATGTTGCATTTCTCTGGGGACGAGTTGCCAGAGAAAGCTCTTGGATCTCAACAACTTTTAACCCATTCGCTTCAAAAGCCGGCGATCTGCCAGCGGCTTCCGCCAAGTTCAAAGTGCGAGAAGCCGACGGATCGCCATACTCCGGAAAACGTGACGTTTTTAAAAAGCCCCAGTAGATGGTGCTTCCCTGTACACTGGTTTCTGGTTGTTTCGTCTTTTTCACACCAGATGGACATAGGTCCACTATTTTGAGCTTTGGTTGTTTAGAAACAAAAATATTTTCTCTGTCAATTCGTTGGCTGCGTCTGAAACATGGCGTCGCGAAAGAAGAAAGCGCTCACATGTGAGGAAATCCTCAAGCTGGTGTTCGAAAGTGACGACGAAAGTGACTGTGGCGACGTTCCAGAAGCTATATCGGACCAAGAAAGTAGCGACGATGAAAGTGACGAAGAGCGGCAGTGATTGTGAAGGTGATGCGTGTGGCACTTCACATGCCCGTCTGCTTCAAGACCTTCCACACCCGCAAGTTACTCTGGGTGCACTGCCTCCGGAAGACATTCCCGAACAAAATAAAGTAAAAAGTGTTCACCTGCGAGTTATATAGCAGAAGTTATAGAGCTTTCTTTACAATGCCACACATGGCAGTCCGGAGTCCGCGTAAGGGAAGTTGCGCGGTACAGCTCGTGGGAACGGGCGTCGATGCCGTGGAAGTGAAAGGGTTAAACCTTAAAATTACATTGTTTGGAAACTTGCAGTGGACTGTGCGAAACATCATTACTCATACTGCATTGATTTTTTAATTTTTGCATTTAACTAGTACATAATTATTTGATAATAAGAATAAATAATGTAGCATTTCTTGTGCCAATTCCTTAACATGTGGTATTAAAAAAAAAAAAAAAAGAAGCAGTGTTTCAAGTTTGACGAGGGCCACTGTTACACTCTGCAGGCTGCACGAGCTTTCCAATGCTAACGAGGAGATGACAGACTTCAGCGATATTGAGCTGATCCAGCACATCAATGTTGATGTTTTGAGGCTGATCAAGCTTCTTAATGGTGAGTGCGAGCCCTTTTTGTGCCAGAAGCGTCTGTCAAGCAAACCCCAGTGATGCATGCATTCAAGGTGCACTTGGTTGCTTTATGTTCTTCATACAGAAATCAATTCCAAGTTCCGATCGCTGCGCAAGAATGCACATCTCAGCCTGATGAATAGCCTTGAAAAGGTCAGTGGCTAGGTTGGCCTCAAAATACCATCCTAAAGAGTGTGGTTTCTGGGTCAGAGGGGTCTTAGTTGAACCAGTATTTACATTCAAGCTTCCATCTTGCACTTTGCCATAATTTCTTTATACATTGGATCTGATTATGATTTTCCTCATTATGGCACGCGTCCTCGGCTAGTTACAATTAATCCATTGTTTTCTCAATCTTGTACTACAAAGTCATGAGTTGCTTTGTCTTGATAACATTTTGAGAGCATTCTAAGCATGTTTGCTCATGAGTGTTAATAATGCCTTTTCCCCCCAAAAAAAAATCAACAAACACAGGCAATCTGGAATTGGATGGACACCTATCCTCACGAGTTCATGGACCTGCAGAAGAAGCCCAACGACGAGCTTGCAGGTTTGTTTCTTTTTCCATTGAAGGCTCCTAGCTCTCGACTCCTTATACTAGTGAGCATGACTGCTTGCCGTTTTGAAAGAACGGCATTGTGCGACACTGTGTTATAGCGGGTACCCTCAGGGGCCCGCCCGGGTGAACGACTCCAATGGGCAGCTAACTGTGGGCCCGTTCTCTGCAGATTCGTGCGACCGCATGTTTGACCTGCTGGACAGCTTTGCTGAGAACAACAAGCGAAGGGCCCAGGCGTGGCCCCTGCAGATCATGCTGCTTGTCCTCTGTCCTGTGAGTGCCCTAGTTCACGTCGGTCCTTGTTCTCTTGAGGATAGGCAGGAATTCCGTAAACAAATTAATTTTCGGCAGGTTAAGTATTTCGCAAGTATTCTGAAGTGTGCCTTTAGAGGATAGTTTGCGGGCCCAAGATTTAGCGATTGAGAGTTGAATGCCATGTCTTCCTCATCATGAGCCGATATATTTTCGCAGTAAATTTTTTAATATTTTTGAAACCGTGAAATTGCGAAAATGAGGTCCTTGAGAAAATTAAGTCGTTTACGGTATACGGAGAATAGCGAGAAAGACTGCTTTCACCTATGGTTGTCCTTCGAGGTGCCAGCGCGGAGACTGGCATGGTATATTGCTGCACTACACTGCAAACTGCAGCGGAGGAGTGTAGCTAAACATAGCAGCTGTAGCCATCCACTTATTTAAATCATTCACGGGGATGCTGACAAATGCTCCCATCTCTGATCTTTTTTGAATAAGGTTTCTGACGTAAGGATAAACAGCTTCTCAATCAGTGCAAACATATGTTTTGGTGCTCACTAACTCCATTGAGTTGTCCTTGTAAAATGACAAATAGGCGTCTGATGAGTTTGTTATTTTGGGGATTGTAAGTGACATTTCAAATGTTTCAGCTCGGTCGTCGACTTAATACGATGTTTTCCGGTTTTGCGTGCACAGATCATACTGGAGGAGATTGTGAATGCTGACTCTGGAGCACCCTGTTCACCTCGTCACCTTAAGAAGGTAAGCTGGTGCTTTTCTACTCCAAGTCTTTAGCTGGCTACTCTAAACAGGAGTTTTTGAATACCTGTGCCATTTAACCCCTTCACCGTTTTGGACGGGCCTAGCTCATCCACCTAGAGCCGCCCCCAAACCGTTTAGGACGAGTGTAGCTCGTCCGCACACCCTACCTTGCCCCTTGGCTGTTTTAGACAACCCAGGCTCGTTCAGAGCTTAGTTTGAGGCGCTGCTTAGAGATGGCAGCACATGTTTTTTATTGTACACGTTTTTAAGGATGGCGACCGATTGTGGAGACACGTGCGGCCCAGGCCGCATGTGCAATAAAAAAATAAAACAGTTTAGAATCAGAAACTGCAACAAAAAATAAGGGTTAAGGTGTTAATAAGTAGTAGGCGATAGCAAAATGCGTATATATCTGAAATTTTTAATCCACATTGAATGGTATTTTATGTTTGCCTAAATTTGAAGTGAAATTTACTAGTTAAAAAAAGTTTTGATTTTCTCAGTGTATACCGTATTTACTCGCAGAATGAACGCACTTTATTTTCCGAAAATCGATGCAAAGTTGGGGGGGGGGGGGCGTTCATTACGCGAAGTAAAATTTTTGCGTCCGTATTTACTCGCATCATGAACGGACCTTTAACCCCGAAAAATCGACTTAACTTCTTATTCTTTGCGCGCAGCGCGCGACTCCAAAACCTAACTGCGATGCTGCGCAAAAAAAAAAAAAAAAAATGCTCCTCTCTGTTTTTTATCTTGCTTCCCTGCTTGTTTGTTCCCCCCCCCCCCTTTTGCAAGTTGTTTTGTTTGCCTACGCTTCTCCGCTTTTCTTTCTTATCTCTTTGCGCGCGACCCCGGGACCAAACTGCGCTGTGCAAACAAAAAAAAAAAGAAAGGAAAAAAAAAAGCTCCGCTTTGTTTTTTCTTTTCTCTTGGTTCCGTGTTTTTTTTTTTTTTTTTGCCGCTTTTCGCGAGCTTTTTCGTTTGCCCACGCCCATGCATTCGCGACCTCGCTCACCAGGATAGAAAAGTGCGTTCCCTTCGAGGGCCTCTCGCTTCTCTTTCCAAAGTGCGAGGAGGGGGCGAGGGCAGGATGATTCATTTTAAGCGAGGGCTTCTTCGCTTCTCTTTCTTATCTCCTTGCGTGCGGCGCGCGACCCAAAGTCCAAACTGCGCTGTGCATAAAAAAAGAAAAAAAGCTCCTCTCCATGTTTTTTTTCTCTTGCTTCCGTTGGATCTTTTTTATTTTTTTAACGCCTTTTGCAAGGGGCTTAATTCGCCCATGCATTCGCGACTTCGCTGCACCAGGATACAAAAAGTGCCTTCATTTCGCGCGCGGGGGGAGAGGGGGTCAAAATTTTGACCGAGTTGGGGGTGCGTTTAATACGCGAGTAAAAAAAAGTCCAAATTTTGAGGGCCGACTTGGGGGGTGCGTTTATTACGCGAGTGCGTTCATTGTGCGAGTAAATACGGTAGGTACTTTACAAAATTCTCAACTGCTGAAACTGTTTTTTTTTCTTGCACTAATATTTATATTTTTCATGCAATGTCCTATAAGGGCACTTTAAAGTAAGATCAAAGGAAGCGATGAATTTAAAAACTGGCGAGTTTTGGTACTTTGTATATGTTGAACAGCCGAAAGTGTTCTTAAAGGGACACTGTAACGATATTGAGATGGAAAGTTTTTCACTTTAAACAGGCTTACGGGCACTATAGTCCGTTGCAACTCAAGAACGTAGGGCGAGGGAAAGGAAGGCCGGTGAGGAGGAACCAGACAGAACGTTGGAGAAGAAAGGGAGAAACCTCCTCTCTTTAGCGTTTCGTCTGCTTCCTCCTCCCCGGCCTTCCTTTCTCTCGCCCTACCTTCTTGAGTTGCAACAAACTACAGTGTGGCCCAAGTATATTTGCGCGCAATGCCACTGACCAAGAACCTGTTCTGTCGTGGGGTAATTTCGAGGATAGAAGCGGACTTTTTCTTTGTCTCTCTCTCGCAAATTCCGATAAACGTAACACAGGGTGCAGTGCTGTTGTAGTCCCTGGCGATGACCCCCGTGGGACCATGTTTGGATGCGGCTCATAGATTGGACAAGGCAATTGCGTGAGCACTCGATTTAGGCTCGTGACAATCAAGAGGTTGACATGCATTCGGGTAGTGGCCCGTGTCCACTCGCCGCAATGACAAGATAGCCGAACCTTAATAACTATGTCTAGAACTTGCGAAATGCCTCATGCTTGCCAACCCTAGCGTGTGGGTATAATGAACAGTGGTGGCATATAATCGTTCCCAGATCACACGGTTGCTTGTTCCGGTTGTGAGTTAGAGGTTCGAATGTGGTTCGTTTCTCTTAGAGGATTCGCAGTAGAATTTATCTCCGAAGGAACTTTTTCAGAATCCAGATGGCGCTGCGGACAAAGCCTTTCCACTCAACTGCTTACGCGATATAGTTCTACTTCCAAATAAAAATAAAGAAAAAGCTCGTCTTTTTGTTCCGGTTATCAGCGGACGGCTTGACCCTGAAAGCCCATCCCGTCCCACCGCCCTGCGAGCTGCGAGAATGTTTTTCTTTTTTTTTTGTTCGTTCAAAAGAGGATACGGGGAGGGGTTCTGGGCCTCCGAGGCCATCGCCAAGGGGGCCCTTTGTCCTATTATTACCGGATTAGAAAGAAAAAAACGCGGTTAGAAAACGCCGCACTTAGCTGCCTGATACTTTGGATTCATTTGGCTCGGTTCTTCGCGTTCCGAGATTTTCGTACGATACGATTTCCAAATAGCATGTAGACTGTTGATATCGTCATTACAAAAGTGAAATAGGCCATATCGTCATTACAAAACGAAATATGCCATCTATCGTGTCGTAATGTTGCGAAATAATCTACCACAGGTCAGAATGGCGTTGCGTCCTAAATAGCGGCCTCTCAGAGCCTACGTTTCATTCCCGCGAAGCAGTGCTTTGAAAAATAAAGCTACTCACTCTAAAAAGTGTCTGATCTCCTTGTGCGAAAAAAGAAACGAAATGAACCAGTTCCCGATACCATCATCAGCCATTAGAGTCCCAACGTTTTTTCTAGAGCACCAGATTTCAGCGGTCACCCCAATTCCTAAATCGGTGTGCGTTTTCGAAATGGCACGAAATCAGAACTATATGTTGTACTGCCGAAATGCCAAAAAATCAATAACCACAAGTTTAGATAGTGTTGGGTATTATATGCGTACTGATCAAAGCGTAGTTCTATTGTCACAAAGCTATGCTTTAAAAAAAAAATATTAAAACAATAACTTCTATAATTACGTATAATCACTTCGCAAAAGTGAATTGCCACTAAGGCCGCATTCGTTCTTGTTTCGTTGTGTTCGCCTGAACAAAACGCCGCTACCGCAAATCACTCAAATACGTAAACGCTGTTGCACCTAGTAAAAGAGTGAAAGTGCGCTGGTTGATTTTTGAGTCATGTGATTATTATTTTTTCAAAATCATAGTTTTTTTTTTTTTTCGAACTGAGCCAATTTTATGTCAAACGAAACTGAGATAAAGTCGAATGTTCGCGTATCAGTGAGCCATGTACTGCGGCCACCTCCGCAGTGGTCTTCGTCGCACACTATAACCGATTCAAGTTTAAAAACATGAGATCGGTGCACCGACGGGTATTGCCCTTATTTCAGCAGAGAATACCTTATTTCAGTTTCTAGATTTACCTAATTTAGAAAAAAAAAAAAAAAGCTTTTTGAGTAGAGTTTTAGAGTACTTTCCTATATAGATACACCAAATACATGGTAAGAAACTTTCGTGACACCTGAGTGCCACCAACTGGAGACAGAATGTGAACACGCCGTGCTGCCACGTACTGGTCGACTCGACAAAAGCCGCTTTTCTTATACCTACAAGCAATGTCGGTCAGTTCCGAAATCTCTCGAAAGCTGCCTTAGAAAGGAAGAAAAGGGAGTCCACAAAACACACAGTATTTTGTCTAATCCAATCTTTATTTCATATGTAGATAGATGGTGCACCCATCCCTGGGAACCTGGAAATGGAGTGAATAGGATATGAGAGAAATGATACACTAAATTCTGTCCGAACCTTCAGTAATTTTAGAGGTTCGAAATATCGATACAACTGGCGCACGGAGCGCGTTACAATTCCTTTGGCATTATCTCTGCATCATGCCAGGGCCGCTGAGGCTCGGCACTGATCGCTGTGGATATCGAATTAATCCTAAGGGCGTTTGTGAAAACACAGCGACCGAAAGCACCGAGTTGCGCGTTTTACAAATAATTTCAAGTCGCAGTCGCGCATGTAAGGATCAAAGACTGCCGGTCGCGAGGACCTCGCTGTGGTCCGCGACAACACCGTGTCAACAGTCAGACGTCTCGAGCGGACGGGCGTTCGTAGGTTTGGCTGCGCTGCTGCACTAAAATGGAACTTCTTGCTGCTAACGTTCTCGAGAAGTTTTAAAAACTAACTTCGCATAGTGTTGTGATTTTATTTTTTTTCGTGATTAGCGTATTTTGTTGTAAGAAATATTCAAGACCCAGAAAATTGGTTACTGTAGTACGGCAAGTAACAGCTGTAAAAAATATTATCAAAGGCAAATCCTCCTCATAAACCCTATTCCTGCAAACCTCACAGCCCCAATCCCTCCTGGTTCAGCAGACAATAGGAAGGCGAACCTTCTCATTGCAAATACACGACCTCAATCAATCAGTCATGCCGAAGGTCTAAATCAGTAAAATCATGCAGAGTGGCAACACGTATGTGCTCAGGAAAATGCTCACATCTGGAACGCTATACCCAGCTTCCATCCGGAAAGTTGTGCGCCTGCCGGTCCGGGCCCGTCCAGCGGCCCCTTTTAGCCGCGTACCTCGGCTGAAAAGGAGGGCGGGCGTGTCCTGGAGTAGAGGGATGCCATGTCACAGCACAGGAGGAGTCCAAAGCATGGAACTTTTGGCTCTCCTCCTGCATGCGGTCAAGGCACCCCTCTCCAAACAGCTGGGGCCCTTCGTCCGATGATGCAACTTGCCCGCCCTTCCCCTTCAGCCTAGGTGCTAGTCGCTCCAGGACCAGCTCCCGCCGCTGGTTCCGAACAAGGCTGTCGGTATGCGACAGCATGGATGTGGCAGCCCCTACATGGCGGGCGATTGCTTCCTTGTCGACTGGTCCCTCAGTCTGGAGGGACTTCAGGATGCCAGCCAGAGGACCAATGACGGCGGTGTTCGCCATTTGAACGCCTTTGAGCGCCCTGTCGCCGGAAAAGTTGAGGCTCACGTTCTGGGACCTTGCGTGCCGGAGGACGTCGTCGTCGATGGTGGGGACGACGAACATCGCCCCTTCAGTTCTTCCGTAGTTTTTGGCCTGCCGACACCGCTCCTCCCTCCCTTCCGACTTCCATTGTTTTTCTAGAAACAACGTCTCCAGGGGGGGCTCAGATTGCGTTGCCCTATTAGCCGCCTCGAGCCACGGCTGCTGGGGGTCACCCCTGGCCTCGTCGACGGCGGGGCGAGGCTGCCCCGCCAGAGGCTGCAGAGACGCCAATATCTCCTCAATTGCTGCTATGGTAGGCGTCGTTATATGACATATCGAGGAGTCTGGACCTTCTTCGTGCTTTGTCGGTTTCTCTTTAGGGAGGAAATAAAAAGAAAGTTGGGGGGGGGGGGGGGGGGAGTACAAAGCTGTGCCTGAGTTGTCGTCGAGCAAAGGAATAATCGGGAAAATAACCCCGAAGCAAAAAAAGCGATAAACGCGTAGGTTCCAGGACATTTCATCGAACGCCGTTTCATCGAAAAAGGGGTCGTCCCGTACCGAAACGTTCATTTGAAACAATTGGCCGGTATTTTTAAACAAAGAATCCTAATAGCCGTCCAAGAAACGTTGCTAACAAAATAAAAAAAAAATTGGGGCTGGTGGAGGGGGAGGTGGTGGAACCCCGAATCCATCCGCTTGGATACACCTCATGCAGGCGTGTCCTCCGTCGTGCCGTCCAGGCTTCTGTCGTACGAGAGGACAATGAAAAATTTTCAAATTTTATTGCAGAAACCTATGACGCATTCAATGAAACGGCGTTCGATGAAATGTCCGGTGTAGGTGCGTGTGACCTTCTAGTGCGCAACAGAACCTTAGGTGTCTCAATTTGTGAAAATGTGATGGCGGAAAACCAGCATCGTCTTTCAGGCCCTTGCGATCTTCTGCGGTTCCGATATAAAAAAGGTTCAGATCTATGCCGAAGTCACAAATCTCGGGCAAAAGCTAATAGAAGAAAATCTCACCGCAAGACCGACCTACGCGTAGAAAAGCTCGTCGGAATCTTGATGAATACAGTGGAAACTCACCTACGATGTTCGTTTTCGGAAAAAGCATTATTTTGGTATATAGATAATAAAAAGTTTATTTTCCGTTTTTTTTTTTTAATTTGTAGTAGCTTATGATTTCTGGTGCTGATAGGTCCTCTGTGTGGTCGTCGAGTGTGGTCGTTGGGGGCTCTGTGTGGTCGTCGGGTGCAATGACAAGGTCACTTCGTTACTGTTCATAGAACTCAACGCTGAGGCAATGTCTTTATAGAAAAAGACGTGTCTATTCCTTTGTTTATTCTTCCCATCCTGCAGAACTGTGAACTTCTGCTTCTTCATTCCTATTGGTGTCTGCAATATACGAATTTTGTATATATCTCCGTTTCTGTTCGCTACAGAGCCCCCAGAGAAGAGCCGCAAAAACTAAATTCAAAAGCTTAATCGTATAATTCTTGGGTGGGTTTATCTCAGCATCTGACAGTTTTGCGGTGAACCTTTCTTTGGTGAGTTTTTCTCCCATGAGCCTCTTGGTATTGCGTTGTTCTCCGGCGGAGAAAAGCTCACCGGAAATCCGGCAGATGCGGAGAAGAGCTCACCAGACTTTGGGTAGATGCGGAGAGAAGCTCACATTTACAAATCGTTTTAACATTATTTCTTCGCAGCTCTCAATATTTTATCGAACTCTGTTCTATCAAAGTCATTTAAATGAACACCATGTAATCGAACCCAATTTCATCGAAGCCGTTTCGTAGAACACCATTTTATCGAACATGGTTTCTGGCCAGATCGTTTCTCGTCTTTGTAAATAGTGTTTTTCTTTCCATCCAAACGATAGAGGTCTTGCCACGAATGACAAATGACGAGGCGGTGAATAACTAAAGAAACTAAACGTTTAATGGGGCGAACAAAATCCAAGGTTGGCGTCGCGGGCGTCGATGTCGGCAAAACAGCAGGATCCTGACTGACTCCAGCTCTCCACGCGAAGCTCCTTATTAGACGAGTGGGCTTCTGGAACAATCGGCGTAGAAGGTTCGGCGCGTAGAACATTCTAACCTCGAATAAGCAACAGGGTTCTCGAATTTACCGGAACGCGACATTACAGAAACAATAAAAAGGTGTATCCGCGGCCAGGTAACGAATATTGGCTAATTCCGTCGAAGATAAGCAAGGTAACCGTTGGGCCACGGGCGCGCCGCCTACTTGGCTAGCTTCGTACGCGGCAATATTATGTTCCGTTTTTCTTTCGCTTTGTAGTAAACAATGACCTCTTTCGGTTATGTGGCCTAAGACGAACTTGATACTTTTTGGGAGGTCAGGAATCGTCGGGTGCCGAGACGGAGGTCACATTGTTGCTTTTCATAGTACTCAACATTCAGGCAATGTTTTGTCTCCATGTAAAAGTTCACAGAAAAAAAAGCGTTCCCCACTTTTTTAATTGCTCGCATTCTGCAAAACTGTGGATTCATCTGCCTCTTCCCAATTTTTCTTAGAAAGTAAGCTATTCCTCTGGGACTGAGCAAGAACGCTTAGTTTTACAAATATACAAACACGCAAAAAGCGCAGCATGAGCGCTGTGCAAAGTGCGGACGTGAATTTTAAATATAAACACAGCAGTGCGAACAATAATAAAATATTTCGTAAATTAGCTTTTCTCCGAATTTGTCGTTTTGCAGTGAGCATTTCACTGGTAAGCTTCTCTCCGGTGAGCTTTTCTCCGCCGCCCGTTCTCCGGTGAGATTTTTTGTCCGCCGCCCAGCAGTAACCGCCGACCAAGGGCTCATCGCAGCCAAGACAGTGCAATCGACGAACACCATAATACTGAACCAGGAGTGTGTTGGTTCGGGTCAAACAAAGAATCTTCAGCGGGACTTTCACAACTTCCAAATAGCAACGTGTCACGCCTACTACCAAAAGCCTTGTTGTGTTTCTAGCTTTTATGATCAAATTTTCGCAATGTTTGTTTTATTTCGGTAGAAATCGGCCTCCCCAAGTTTATATGCAAAGCGAATGTTGAAATTAAAACAAAATCGACGACCTCACGTATGTTTCTTCCGCATTTAAAATAAGTAAACGTTTAAATGCACCTCTGCAGAATATTTGAAATCGCCAGATCAAATCACCTATCCTACTTCGAACAGAAAGAAGCGGTAAGACAGTATCTACTCTTTGACGTTTCGGTAGCTTTGTCTGCCTGCATTTGCTAACTTCAGGCCTCACGCAAGGACCGCTTGAAGGGTAAAATCTTTCACTCTCATTTTCGTGACCCAAAACACCAACAAAGAATGGAACATCCTTCCAATGACGCGCGCTGGCGATTGAAAACTAATGATTCCCACCCACCCGCAAAATATCTCCGCCGCCAAAAATAAAATAAAAAAAAAACAAGAAACCTTTCACTCGCGTTTGTGCGACCTCAGTACACCAACAAAGAGCGGAACATCCACCCAAGGACGCGCTCGGGCGATGGACAACCTATTACTCACTATCGCGATAAGCCGCAAAGTATCTTCGCCCCCCTCCGCCACCCAAACTAAACAAAAAGCAAAAAAAAAAAAAAAGATATCTGTTTCGAGAGGCACTCTTCCTCGAAATTCCGACTGTCAACCCAACGACCTTGAAGATGCAAGTAGTCCGGGGCGCAATAACACATTGCGCAATTTCAAGAGCAAGTTTTGCGGGCACACTCATAGATGGCGCCACCTGACAACTGGATTTTTTGACGTTTTCATAGTCTACAAACTTAGTTAAAATTCATTACAATGAGAATCTCTGGAAAAAAGATCTGATAAGAGATATATTCAAAAAGTCCTGGTCTTGAATATTGTGGGGCCTAAATTTGTATTTAGGCCCCGGTTTATTTTTAAATGTTTACGAAGAACGGAACGAAAAAGAAAGGCCTTTTCAAGCATCGTTCAGGTCCCGTAAAAAACTTTAAGCTTACAAATCTGGAAATGTAGCGCCACAACCTTACTCAGTTTTTTACTATCTTTCTAATAAAACCATTCCCGAGTCAATCCGTCCGGTGGTTGCTGAGAAAAAATACCAAAAAGTTGCCATTGGAATTGCATAGGGCTCGAGAACTGCGATATCCTCTTAAAGAGAAACATGTGATTCCTCCCGCCCTTCTAAGCCAATTTTCTCCCCTTAACTATCACCAGGCAGTGCGGGACATCGGTAGGGCGCTACGCAGTGTCACCAGATCGACTAGGCCTAAATCATTGGACGACCGGCGACAACATCCTGTTTACAGGTTATATTGGTGCTGCACAAAGACGTTTATTTAGAGGTTACACTCCTCTCCTTTTAGTTTTACCTGAAAGATAATTACTTGTCAATCCCGAGACTGTCGTACGTACAGCTTACTGCACGCGTCACGCATCTACACAGAGAATGAGTCGGAAGTTTCAGAGGGCGCGACGGGTGCCGCCCAACCTCTCTTCCGTCCCGCGTGACTCTGATTGGTTGCTGCCTGGCAAGCCACTTCTGGTACGACGCTACCTGAAAATCCACTAAGACAGGTTAACTGCTCCTTCCCCCTAAACACTCCCATTGTTGCCCACTCGTTGGTCCGCAGCTCCTCCTGTTCAATCCGGCCAAGCCATTTGTACGCAGTCAAGCAACGGTGGCTCAGGATGTGGAGCTCATGATAGACTGCTTTGTCTCCTGCTTCCGCATCAATCCTCACAACAACGAGGCCCTCAAGGTATGTGCCCGGCCCCTGCCGTCTGCTTTTATGCTCTCGTTTATCCTTCACCGGTTTCAATGGTCTTCTATACTCGGTACTTGCTCTGCACTCTCTCATGTACTTTTTGCCACTTTTAACAGCCTTCCATAGTCAATATTGGCAGTCTTTATTTCCGTAGAGGGCCGACGTGGCCTTGCAGTTAGAAGCTTTCTGTCTTCTCCCGTCGTCTCCCTTTTCACGAAGAGAGGGGTGCCACAAAGAGAAAGGTAGAGACCAATCCCGCAGGGACGCTCGGCTGTTGCTCCGTGCACAAAAAAGAAAAGAGGGGAAAAACAAAAAAAGAATCCATAGGAAGATGGGCAGGGGGCCAACAAAACGACGCGAGTAAAGAAGAACAAAACAAAGGAAAACCATTTCTTGTTTGGCAGAGGTTTTTCGGCCATCTCGCATGGCGGCGGAGCTCTGCCGCCCTGGGACAGCTGCGTTGGCATTGCGAAGCATCAAACTATATTTTCGGCGTACAAACAGATTTAGCGACTCCTGCCATAGTCCCCGACAAGACGACAACGGCGGGGCCTCTTCTCTAGGTGCTCAACCTCCAGCCCCCGCTCGTCGGCCTGTGCCACACTTTGGCTGCACATGCACGCTCGAAGCTCACGTGGCACCGACCGTTATCCAAACCGGGATGCTCGCGTTGGAGGCAGAACGTCCGAAAAGACGTCCCTGCCGTTTTGATCTTGTTGGCCTCTGAAATGTCGTGCACCCAATTCGAACGGCACTCGTCGGGAGGGGGAATTGGCGGCCGGGCGTTTTGACGCACCGAAGCTCGGAGCGTGCGGAGCAAGAACTCGTGCCGCAGAACCCGAGGGTCCCGGACTCGATCCCCACCCCTGCCCGTTTCGGTCCGAGTGAGCGTTGTACCGGCGTATGGTTGTGTGTCGTCGCTGCAGGACGCGTGTTAGAAGTCCCCGGGCTAGCAGTAGTACGGCATTGGCTAAAGTTCTTGTCTGCAGCAGAGGCACCGGATTCCCGATGGGGCCGACTTGCCTCCTGCTGTCTAAACATACAATGCAGTTACCACATCCTCCTAAGTATAACCCGCAGTTTCTAAAAAAAAAAATTTCTGTCGGTGCATCTTATACAATGGTGCGACATATGCATTTTTTTCTATGAGCATGGACCCTGACTGTGCAAGTTTGCTGTGGGGGTTGCAGTTTTCCTTCGATTCGTTTGCGATAATATTGAAACTGGTTCCTGCTTGCACATATATCACAATCGCAATATGTATGTGTATGCTTATCGATGCAGTTTTGTCGCGCCTACCGTACAAAAATATACTAAGTGCGACTTATTTAGAGGTGCACCTTTTTTTTTGTAAAGAAACGGCCGTTTATAGGGGGGTGCGTTTATGGACCGGAAAAAATGCATAGCAAACTGTTGGGCAATCGTGTTGCGCGTGCAACGTATGGCATCACCTAAGCTCTTGGTGCCTTTCGTCGGCTAGTTTAGTGACTGGCTCAACGTGTAGCATGCATGTTCGATAGCAATTCCTATACACGAACTCAACTCTCCTACGTCACGCCGCGGTGGTGGCGCGTCGATCGCACTTCCGGTCTGGGGTGGTGGGCAGAAGTCGCCGTGCGAGACATGCATTCCTGTGTTCTCTCGGAAGAAACAAGACAAAAAACCTGCCTTCTCGTCAAAATGCTGCGACGGGGCTGTACCAAGAGAGCCTGGAAAGGTTTGAAGATCAGTTTTCATGTGTTTCTGCCCCCTCCGTTCGTCCAAGAACGTGGATAGTAGCCGTGAAAAGGGCAAAGCAGACGCTGTCGAACTACGATTGCTTGTGCCGGCAACACTTCGTGGTCGCCAGATGTATTTGTTTTGTTCCAACATGAACGAGAGAAAACCGCCAAGTTGTCCGGACCACCCACGGGTTCAGTGCGTCTTCAAATGCACATGGCCGCCTGATCGTTCGAACTTTCGTCTGCTCTTTCAAACTTGTCTGTTTTTTGTCGTCTGCTCGTTCAAACAAAATCGGCCCGTAGACCAAACTTTGACCCGGTGATCGCAATAAGAAGTAATTGCAGGCCTCAAAAGACTGAAGTAGGCTCGGTGTAAACAGTAGATACAAGATGTTGATCATTGGTACCAGTGGCCATCACAGACTTGTTACGCTTGGTCTGTTCCCGCTTCCGATTTTCAGTATCGACGTCGGTCATCGCCGCTACCTTCTACACTTTTGCAGCACGAGCGACGTCGCCACCGAAAATAGCAAGAAGAATCTCATCATGGTTTCGACGTCCATTCTGCGGCGTTCATGCGAATGAATCGCTGTACGTCAAATTATTAACGTAAAGTTTAGCGGCGTAACGAGCCTTGATAATTTCGCTCAGGCGATTGAAGTGGTAAGACATTGCAATGATGATGTAGAATCGACAATTCCAACCTGAAAAAGAGTATGCATACTCACACAGACGCCGACAACGTGACATTCCAATGGTTTGTTGATGCGGGACGCGGTGCTTGCCCGCACTCCATTGCGCATGCGTTCGAACTGTCGTCTGCTCTTTCAAACTTGTCTGCTTTTTGTCGTCACCTCGTTCAAACGACAGTGGCCCGTAAACCAAACGTTGCCTGGTAATTGCTCTAAGAACTAAGTGCAGGCCTCAAAACACTTTTAAAGGTTGGTTGGGGTAAGTAGGCTAAGTGTAAACAGTAGATACAAGAAGATGTTGATCATTGTTACCAGTGGCCGTCACCGACTTGTAATGCCCGATTCTACTCTGCGGTTTTCAGTATCGACGTCCACCATCTCAGCTACGGTCCAAGCTTTTGCAGCCCGAGCGACGTCGCGACTGAAGATAGCGAGCAGAATCTCATCGTGGGAGTCAGGCTTTAGCGCCCATTCTGCGGCGTCCACCTGAAGTGAATCGCCGCACGTCACATTATTCACGCCAAGTTTTGCCCCGTTAATTTTGCTGAAGCCGCTCAGGTAGTCAGACATTGTTAGGAGGACGTAGAATCAACAATTCCAACGCGAAAAAGAGCACGGGGGCTCCCACCGACGCCGACAACAACGCAATCCAATGGTTTGTTTATGGGCGACGGCGGGCTTCTTGCCCACCGTCCACCGCGCATGCGCGGCGCCGGTGGCGTCCGCTAGGGGCGCTCCGGTTTGTTTGTAAACATGAGTTGGTGTATAACGTTGATACCGGCGCAAACCTGGGTTTTGAAAACATGCTACCGGGTGTCGAGTTGCCATCTGCCGGACCAAAGCAGATGCCTTACTGGGCTTTTTTTGCCAAATAGCACCTCAACTCACGGCGATGTGTCGCTACAGGCCGGAAAGACACTCGCCCAATAATTTCAGTGGTCTGGGTTCGATTCCCGCTTGACGCAAATGCTTTTTTACTGCAATGGCCTCTTGCCCCCCTCCCACTCAAAACCCATTGGCGTCGAGCTGCGCGGCCACGCTTTTATTCAGGCTTTACGAAATGTCGAACACCTAGCCAAAGAAGGTTTCACGTCGCTACGGTCCTTTCGACTCGTTACACACGGAGGCATCTCTCTGTCGGAGCTGCCCTGAGCGTCTGCCACAGCCCTACATGCCCCCGTGCGCCGCAGGTGTGCCTGCACGCGGGCGCGGGAGCCCCCTCCTGGACGTACCACCACGTGCTGCTGGGCTCCCTGCTGCGGGTGGTGAGCCAGCCCCGGCTGCCCTGGTGGCCGCAGGTGGACCTGCTTTACTCCAAGGCCCCCGAGCTGAGACACATGTTCACCGACACCCTCAACAAGGTCACCCAGGGCTTCATCTCCCACGGGCCGGTCAAGATGATACCCGTGAGTCCCTCTCTCCTGGCTGCCGCCTCCTCGACTCTCGGGGCGTGCTCCACGTTCGGCGAGCCGGATTTTTAGTTGGACTTGTTTCGGTGAGTGAGAGAACGTAACGGGTGTTCTCTGTTTCGGGTCGGTCCGCTTCGAATGATTTTAGTCTGAAGACCCGAGTGTCCGAGTGAGCGAGGCATTGGTGAGTGTTGAAGTGCTGCCATGTATTTGGGGCTTTGGTTTGTCACATAGCAAGGACAGCTTTTTCTCTTGTTCCCCACTGCAGATATTTGTTGGAAATGAAAGGTTAATTATTATTATTTTTTGTAATTCTTTATGGTTGTAGTTGGTACTTTTTGACAACTAGGAGAGGTTGCGCCTGCTCCCCGCTTTCCCTCGCCGGCGATGACATGGAGTGTTTTCTCTCGCCTATTGTCTTTCGCAACGGGGTGTTCCGGAGCGTGCTTCTCTCGCCGACGGCCCCGTACCCGTGTCTCCCCCTCTCGTGGAACAGAGCCTCACGCTGAAGGAGAAAGTGAGCACCCTGAAGTTCAAGGAGAAAACGGAGGAGCAGCTGTCGTACAAGAACCTGCTCTTGCTCATGGTGCGCCTGATCCACGCCGACCCCATGCTCATGCTCAACGTGAGTGCTTTAGTAAAGGTCAGGGAAGTGCTCAGTGTGAGTGTGCTCGTAACACCGTTTTACTCATGACCATATAACCGCTCGAGGCACGCTTGGCCCGTCTGCAACATTCTTTCATCACAGACTGGGTCATACAATCATGTCGGACTGTCCTTCCCTTTACTTAGTCTTGGGTTATGAGAATAATGGCCAGTTTCCTGCTGAATAGACTGTCTATTCCCGTATCAGTATGTTTTCTTTTTCTTCAAGAAGCCATCAGTTCAAAACAGTCCCATGTTTCCTTGTCCTTTTCTTTGGACTTGGTGTCAATCAAACAGTGTTAGTGCTTTCATTTGGCTCACTCATAACTGACAGCACAGTAGTCCATGCACATTTCTATAAAACCGATAAGCGCAAGTTCGTGTGGTAGGCTGTTCCTCCAGAGCTACCAGCTAGTTTCTTGCTGGAGGGTGGCAAGGAGTTTAAATAAACAATGTTATTTGTGGAAGTGAAAGGGTAAATTACAGTGGCTGAGAATAATGCGTATTAACAGCATATTAACAACATACCTTGCCTGCATACCCATCCCTACTGTACCGTAGTTGCTTGTTTTGTATATTTATTTACACTTCATTCTTCTCAGTGTTTTGCTAGTATTCTTTCTCTCTTTTGTGCATTGTACTCTCCTCATCTAACGTATCCTCGAACTGTTTCCTTAGGCCATGTTCCGAAAATTTACTCAACCTTACTCCGGAATAACGCTTTTGTACATTGGTACTCGAAGTGCTCCGTTGCTCCGTCTGTCACTGGCTTCAGCTGTGTCCAGCGTTGCTCCATCCGTGTTGTCACGTGACACGACTCGACAAACTAATTGGGACTTGGAACGCAGTGCAAGAAAGTGGAAGTCAGCCGATTGCCGAACGGGACCGTTTTTCCCGCCCTTCCGCTTGCAGAGCCAGGGCAAGGCGGGCCACGAGGTGCAGAGCAGCACCCTGGAGCTGATCAACGGCCTGGTGTCCCTGGTGCACCAGCCGCCCAGCATGCAGGACCTGGCCCAGGAGGCCATGGAGTCCCTGCTGGTGCTGCACCTGCCGGACCACATCGAGCGCTGGAACCCCGAGGCCCCCATCAACACCTTCTGGGACCTGAGCTCCCAGGCCCTGTTCTCTATCTCCCAGAAGCTCATCCAGCACCAGATCCTGAGCTACACGGACGTGCTACGCTGGCTGCGCGAGGTGCTGCGCTGCCGCAACGCCTTCCTTGCCCGACACCGGGAGTATGCCAACCTGGGCTCCCACGTGGCCATCTGCAAGCAGGCACACATCAAACTAGAGGTCTCTCTTTCCCTCTCCCCACTGGCTCGTAATGTGAAATGTTCTTTGGCCACGTGGTCGGCATTTCGCGAAGCCGGGATAAAAGCGTGGCTGCGACGCTCGACACCGATTGGTCGAAGAGTTGGGGAGGAGGAGTGAGGTGTTCGATGTTGATTGGTTAACGGGGAGGTCATGTGACCAGAGGGGCAGACAAGGAGGAGCTGGGCCACCTCCAGGCTTATCAGCCCGATTAGCGGTAGTATCGGTGTACATCAAGTGTACACATGGTACACGTTAAACTACCTGATGAGCGCCGTGAACGTAAGTTTTTTGGCATATTGAAACTCGGAGTATCGCTAAACGTTTGCGGTGCTAGAATGTTTCACGTATGCAACACAATTGCCTAGCATTTAGCCATAAATTTATCACCTTGAGGGGTTGTTCCGAGGCTTTCCGAAAGCATTGGGTTCTTCTCGTGGGTGTGTGTTTCGCGGGACATATTCGAACGTCCTCGGGAAGGCTTCCCGAGGGCCTGCCTTCTCATTTAATTTCGAGCCACGCGACCTTGAAGAGGACTTGTTTTGATCTTCATTGTTGCGCAAGTGTAAGCATTGGCCGTACCTAATTGACTAATGTCCGACGAAAACTTTACTGACTGTTACGATGTGCAGAAGTGCTACCCTCGGTGCTCTTATTATGCCCAAGTCGTGCAACCGAGCGAGTTTAAGCAAAGGGCGAGCTCTATTCCCTACTGTCAGTCTCACTTTTAGATTTTACCAAATGTATTTTTTACAGCGGAGCTGTTAAGGGCTACGTTCCCCAGGATCGTGTCCGGTATGTCGACACAAACCTGTCTGGACAGCTACCGCCATCTATAAGCGACGGCAGCAAGCGCACAACCAGTATGGTTTTCGCCGTCGCTCGTAGATGGCGGCAACCTTTCCAGCTATAATAGAAGAATGGATAGTTGGGCGCGTTGGTGGGAATTCATCGTAGGAAACAGCGCGAAAAACAGACGACGACGAAGAAGAAGTACACAGTGTATCGAGTACAGCTCCGCTGGTCTTCCTTCTTCACGAGAGTGGAAAGGCTGCACGATTTCTTAATGTGGTTTACTGCTGTTAAAGTAAAGTGCGAGTACATTTTCTTTTTCTTTTTTGCTGCAAGAATTTTTGCTTTTGACAGAAAAGAAGATGGATTATTTTCTTAAATTTGATGGTGAGAAAGGCGGATTTGTAAGCCGCTGTCGAGACTGTTAAAATGATCTGTTCAATCAAATTTCGGAATTGTCTTCGAGAATTTTAATCGTTTTCTTATGATTCTCGGAAATCCAGGGGTAATTCCAACGGTTCGCATGATGCTCCGTTCATGCAAGAAAATGTATCCCTATGTACAATTCCTTAAAACTGTCTGCATGAACCAAACAAAATGCTTTTTGAAAATTTTTACGCAAAAAGTTAGTAAATGCAATAATTTACATTGTTTGTGACAGTCACAAAGGTCAAAAGGGGAAAGAAACGATCGCGCGCGCAGCTCGTCTGGTCTTATACAAACATAGTTGGAATAGGAACAACTCGACAAGCTCTCATCTTTTCCCCAAATTATACTTGCATATTCCATTATCATCGCTTTCCCGGCAGCCGGAAAGGTTGCTGTCTGTATTTTTGTGCATATTTTTGATCCATCGCCAAGAAACCAAGTGCACCCAGTTAGGCAAGCCTGACAGTAGCTGAAGCTTTCACTGCCATCACCGGTGTCTTGCACCTTGAAAGTGTTAGGGACATTTTCTGAAATATGACCTCCGATACAACAACAAAGCCAGGTTGTGTCCTCTGAGATCCTTGTGGTGGCCCCGTGGACATGCGCAGGTGGTGTTCTTCATGTACCTGTGGAGCATTGATATTGACGCGGTGCTGGTTGCCATGTCGTGCTTCGCGCTGCTGTGTGAGGAGGCGGACATCCGCTGTGGCCAGGACGACCTCACCGTTACCTACCTGTTGCCAAACTACCACGTTTACCAGGAGCTGGCTACTGCCAGCACTGTGCTCACCACGGGTTAGTGCCCTCTTGACCGGCTGACGGTACAGCCAAAAGTGTTTGTTTTTGTCTGTGACACGGTGAAGAGTGGACTAGGGTATGTTCAGCTGGGGCTTGAGTGTTTTTCACTTGACAGTCACAGTAGCAGCGACGTAATTGCTGCGCCATTTGCGCCAAACTGTGCCAAAGGGCTTACCCCGCTACATCCTGCTATATTTAGCCCGAATGTGAGGAACTTGCGCCAACATTGCGGCGAAACTCGATTTCACTTTATTATTACTGAAAATATTATGGATCAGGACGTGCTACGTGTCCGGATCATTATGGTAGGCTTGTGCGAATGTTCAAAATTTTTTATTTTAGCTGCAAAGAACATGCTATCCTATTTGAGCTCTCTGTCAGTGTCAAACACTGACAGTACTCTGAACTTTTGCAATATCTCTTACGTTCATAGTTTGCTCTGGTGTGTAAGTTAGCTTTGTTGAGTGCGCTTCTCACCGTGCTCTTGTGCACTGCAGTGAAGCAGCATCTGCAAAGTAAGCATAGCGATTTTGCTTATTTTGCTTTGCTGCAGTGCATTCAAATGCTAAAGGGAAAGCATTCCCCCAGAGCGGGACGTTACACAGGCAAGCGTCGGGTATATTAAAAAAAGGAACTTCGTGGGTGTTAATGTAACAGCTCTTAGTTGCAGTAAAAGTTTATGAATGAAGCTGCGGCTATTATTTATGATGGACTGTGGTATTCTGGCGATATCTTTTTCAAATTCAGGATTTGGCTAGGGTACTCGCAAGAAAATTTATATGAACTGCTCTATAGGTTTATTTTTATTTGAAATCTGTTGTTGAGTTGCTGCCTTTATATAAGTTTTGTCTGTTTGAGGTACAGTCAATAGAATAAATTAAAACTAAATTAGGTGAAGCAGTAGAAGGAAGCTTGGGAATAACCTTAAGGAATTTGGCTGGATTGTTTTAAGAAGGCATACTTATCTTTCACATGCCGATCTCTGTTATTATAAGGTTCTACATACAGGATGTAATGAATTTTCATAAATTGTTGACAAATACTTTTTTTTAAAAATCTGAATTAAGAATTTTTGCATTATTACAACCTTTGGAACTTGAACAAAACGTCAAATTGTGTGCTCAATATTATTTTAACATTATTTTAGTGGAATATGTTATTTGGTTTACATTTTATTTCATAATAATAATAATAATAATAATAATAATAATAATAATAATAATAAAAAAATGACCATCCACAGCAGTCCATACTGTCCATCGATCAGCACCTTGTTGCCATGCCTAGTGCTTCTATGTTGTGTAACTAAACAGCTAGTTCTATGTTTGAGGAAATCAAACCTGCCGTTGCACAGAAGTGTGAAGGCAAAGCATGCACGTTTTTTTAGTTGGGTAGGCTATCACACTAATCTTAACTTGGGTCAATCGCATCACTACAGTAGGAAAAGCTTTAGGAACACGAGTTTGGCAAACTCCGGAGAACTTGTGAAAGATCCAATTTTATGCAATGAAGTTAGGCTTCTAAGAAGCCTCTGCAACTGCTTTGGCATCATGGGTAAACTGCTTATAGCGTGCGTCATCGGTGAAAGGGGCAAATTTTTTAAAACATGTCACATAAATGGGTTAGCTGTTATTGACATACCGATCCGGATAATAGGCTTTCGTTTGCACTGCTATGCTGTTATATTGCCTTGCTCAACACATGAAGTTTGGCATTGCGAGAACATGCAGCGACTTCCTAGGTGTAGTCAGTGGTTCTGTTGAGAATACTATTTGGTGTTGCTGCTGAGAAAGCTGAAGGGTTTTGGTAAGAGTACCCAGTAAGTCGTGAGGACATTCAGTTTCGCTTTCGAGAACGCTCAGCAGTTCTACTGAGAATTGTGAGCTGTTGCCCTCCTGTATGAATGGGGCAGGGACGATGTACTACCTTGTGGTAGTTCTTCAGTGCTGACAGAGTCTGTGTACCTGCACTTGCCACAGGGAGGGCTGTACTTCAGAAACGGATCATGGCTCTGCTCAGGAAGATTGAGCACTGCACTCAAGGCTGCTCTCAGGTGAGTCATTTGTTGAACACTTGCAGTCCTTCCACAATTGCACTTTGCATCCGTCACTTGCGGTCTGAAACCACAGGACTATGTGCCGTGCTCTGGTCTCGGCTGCACGACATTATTCTGCTTTTACGAAAGCCCGACAGGTGTGTCGAACCGTTGCTAGACCATGCTATGCAAACACCTTGAAACAGTCTTTAAGGACTAACCTTATCAAAGGGCGAAACGTGTCTGGGAGTACGCACTCTTATGCATTGCATTGTTCACTCCTTGTATTTTGTAGCGTGAGCTACACTGGCCGAGCTTGAGCAGTTTCGTGTGGCTCCCAAAGAGCCGTGCTGCGCATGCACGAGGAGCAGTGACGTCACACGGCGCACAGCTGGCGCGTCGGAGCCGCCGCTGCCGCGCGCGCCTCGCCGGTCTGCGCATCCCAGAGGAGTGACGTCATAGCCGCGGCAGACGCACTGGCGCCATCGCGTGCCCAGCTGTGCACCTCCGTTGTGCAGTAGCCAAGTCTGACGCTGCACTGGAGCCGCTTGATAGCGCCTCTCATTTTGTGCGCATAAGCTCACGCTACGTATATCCTGGCATAGCCGAGCTAAGCCACCGCAATTTTTGGATTCTTGAAACAAATGAAAAAACAGACACGCAAGACAAGGGATGACACAGGTGCTTGTCTTATACGTTTATTCTCTTGTTTGTTTCATGACTTCTATTAACATGCTCGTCAGTTCCTGTCTCGATTCCTCCGTGTCAAATTTGGCTATATGCCTTACTTCACGGCTCGACAATTAAGTCGCGGTACTTCATCGGCCTGTCTGCGGCCTTCCCTTTCGTGTTGGACCACGCTTGTGCGGCTCTGTCTCGCTGGAACGTGGCCCGGCATCACACGTGTGTCCCCGTGCAGGCGTGGGAGGACACTTTCATGAACTGGGACGTAGTGACCAAGCTGCTGGTGAGCTACCCCAAGTCGAAGCTGGAGGAGGGCCAGATCTGCGAGTCCCTGCATCGCACCATTGGCAAGCGCAGAGCGTCTCACCAGAGCACCGATCACGAGTTGGAGGTGGAGGCCATCTCTCTCCCTCTTCCCCATGGTCCCTCCCTCCCACTCTCTCTCTTTCTCTCCCTCTCTCTTTATACTTTTCTGTTTGCATGTAGTAGCCCTCCCTCGTGGTTACAAAAACAAGACGGAGCAAAGGGGCGAAACATACAAAACGTCACAACGACTCAAGACGCACGGCAGGGCTCTCTTTTTTTCAAGCGACAGGCGCGCTACATTCGAGAGAACATCCCATGTTATAGATGTCCACCTGCATTATAACTCGTAAGGGCAGTCGGAGAACATTGTATTGCTGGTTAGCAAATGTTGTTTGATGTCACTCGCTTGTTCCCACTTTAAAAATCAGATCAGTGGGAGCTGGATTACGAAACTAGTCCCACCTGGATATCCTGCTGGAAGTGTGTCTTAATCCAGCTGGATGCAAATGGACTCAGTTGGGACCAGTTCCATAATCCAGCTCCAACTAGATTGATTTCCACCTGGAAGAAGAGATAGAGGCAACAACAACAACAAAAAAAAAACCTGAATGTGCGTCACCGTAACAAGCGCTCAGTGCTGCATCAAGTACACGAGATGCTATGTTTATAATTTTGTAAAACTAGGCCTTTAGGCACACCTTAAATCGCATTCATTACTCGTAATAGCAGGATGGATTATAGCCGATGCCAGGGAACATCCGCCTAGACGAGGAGCAAATGTAGTCGCGGATAAAAGGACGTTCCACACGCCGGTATTGGCTCGCATCACCTCGGTGGCGACTGCGCAGGACGACCTGACCAGAGAGACCTTCGATTCTTGGGCCTCGACACTAAAGTAACGTCGAGTTTCTTTCGTTGTCATTCGCCGCAACCGCTACAGTGACGCGAGCCGAAACTTGCGCGTTGCGTGCCACTCTGCTCGAAGATTTTCGCTGCCGTTCCCTCGCAGGCAGCGGACGTAGGTTAGCATATGCGGTGGTTGCGTGGTGTGCCGTTTCGGCCGACGGAGGCAGGGAGGGAGGAGTAACGTGTTTTCCTCCCCCGCAGCTTCCCTACACCTGCCGCCGCGTCTTGATTAGCCTGGAGGTAATTGTCCCCTTCTCCAGGGCAGACGAGTGACGTGTGACTTTGACCTCGGCCCGCTCTGACCCGCAGGACCAGCTCAACGAATGGGCCAACATGACGGGCTTCCTCTGCGCCCTGGGCGGCGTCTGCCTCCAGAGGAAGTCCTCCTCCAGGCCCAGGTGGGACTCGCTCTCTGGGGGCAGTTGGGCGTAGCGTCGGGGGAGCGGACGAGAAAGCTTCCCTGCCCTCGGTGTAGTTGCAGTAAAGCAGTGCAGAGACCTACGAACTTTGTTAACGTTAAAGGCTCGTTCGCAGCACTTGCAACAGCTTATGGCCGAGTGTCTCGTGATCTCTTATGGCAAGAGCACACCAGTGCCGTCGGTTAGGCAAGCGTGGAACGCTCACGGTTCCCGTACGTTTCCTGCGTTTTTTGCGCATCGCCCTTTTTGTGTTTCTTTTGACAGTGTTATGAGCAATTATTTCTCATAGATGGTCCGTACAAAGCCTTCGCTCGAGTGAAATGCGGTTCTGGGGCCACCTCGTAGGTGGCACCAGCATGCCAGCGTGTTCTCTCATTGTAAGAGATCCCGAGAACTTGGTCGTAAGCAAATGCAAGTGCGTGAACGGGCCTTGATGCGCACACTCCGATAGGGTAAATCTAAGCTTGAACTGAGGGAACGGATAATTTAGCGGTAGAACCATAGGGAGAGTTTGGAGCAATGAGGAACCCTCGTAGGTACTCCGTTGAACTTAGTTTGAGAACCCATTGCTTTAAGTGGCGTTCAAACGAGGGAAAACTTTGACAGATCTTTCCGCAGAGCGAGCATCGTGGGGTGAAAACATTGCGCTTTTGCGATGCGGCGTGGTGACATCAGCGCCGCTGCAGAGGGCTCAAGCGGATGCTCGGGCTGAACCAGTTTGGAGGCGGACAAATTTGCCTTTAACAATCTTTGTCCAAAAACACTAAACCTAGGGAAAAAAAAAAATTTTTTTTTTCTAGCTACTTAATTAGGACAGGCAAGTTTCAAAATAAATGTTCATTGAAAAAAAAAATTTTTTTTGCCTATCATATTTACTTGAAAATAGGTCGACCACGAAAATAGGTCGACCCCTATTTATTGAACCCACTGAGAATAAAAAAAGATTCAAATATAGGTGGACCTTTTTTTCTTTTTTTAGAAAGAGGGGACAGTTAGGGCAAAAGAAAGAAACAAATTTTTATTTACAGCACTCTCGGCTAAATCGCGGGGCGATGCCAAAAACTGAATCATCGTCAGAACTTCCGGACATGTGATCGTCGTCCGAAGCTTCGTCAGCTTGGTAGACATCCTCGCAAATTCGCAACAATACCTCACTGACACCGTTGTAAAATGAAGACAAAAAGAAAGAAGGTGGAGACGGGCGAAGCTACGCGAGCAACCGTTTTTTTTTTTTTGTGCCCTTTGCGAGGGAGCCCGAGGGATGTGCGCCAGCGGCGGCCACGGCGGGGGGGCTGTCGGTTGCTGCTGTTTCAGTTGTTTTCATGCACCAAAACCCTTAATTTTTGACAACATTTCCGAAAAAAACAAGGTCGACTTATATTCGAATAAATGCCGTATTTACTTGCATAATGAACACACTTTTTTTCCCGAAAAATTGCCACATATTTGGGGGGGGGGCATTCATTACACGGGGTAAAATTTTTGCATTTACACAATTCGTGCAAATGTTATATTAGGTGCCAATATGACACGGCAAGGTACTGTGGCAGGCCTCCAGTGACGGAGGCGCACCCACGGCTGGTTGGGGGCGCGCCACAATAACAATGCTTTATAAATTGCAAACCTTTTTAGGGCGCTTTCGGGGTGCCTTTTGCCGAAGGAAAAGCGAAGGAAAAGCGCCCTATGAAGCTCACTCAGCACGAAAAGCAACACACCATTCTTAGGCGATATATATTGCTAGTATCCGGCGGGCACGCTCAACCCCCCACCGCGGAAGCCCGCTCGCATGGATCAAGTTTCGTTCACGGTGTTCGAGGCGGGGCTTAGGCCGCACGTCCGGGAGCTTCCTGGCTCGTGACGACGACCATTCCCCGAAGTGAAGAACCCAGGGGTCCAGTGGAGGTGGGAGAATTGGTAACGTAACGAACGGTTTAATTACATGGTAGCGATACAGTCGTCAAATCCAAGAGAACAAATGGAGCTCTCACGCCCCGCCTTATATAGGGGTCCGTTTTCTCCCTCTCTCTCCGCCAGGGCAGCAGGTGCGACAGCCACGTGCTTTGCAGCTGGGTCCGTCGAGACGTAGTCAGAAATGAGTCATAGCCAAGGTTCTCCGCAGTTAGGCCAGGCCTCTCTCCCCTTCCGGAGCGCACGAACCCACACGCACACACACACACGTCCCGTTGACGTCACGGACGCGTTGAGACACGTTTTGGGCAGCCTTCGACAGGTGGGCGTCAGTCCTGAACACGTCGGGACCCGTTCCGGGACTCGCCTCCGCAGCGTTGAAACTCGGAAGAAGGTTGCCGAAGGTTCCATTCTTAACAGCCCCTCCGGGGCCAGGGAAACCTCGAATGGCCGGTGGTACAATCGCTGGCCTGAAGAGGTGGGCTTGGAGTAGGCCCTGAGAAGACGCTGCAAGCACCAAACAAACTCCCAAACCTCTCACAACGGAGGCATCAGCGGAAACGTCCCCCACAACACCACGCCACACCGCAGTCAAACGCTTGGAATTCGCCAAAGACCCGCCAGACTGGATTACGGATTACCAAAATTTGGTACAATTTCGGGTATCGAGACCCCCTGTCGCCAAAAAAAAACTCATTTTTCCAACGAGGTCACTAAGAACAAAATACAAAAGACAAAAACTCTTCGCAATTTGTGAGGTCATTTTGGGGTTTCAACGAAGTGCCCCCACTTAGATCCTCATTCCCGTGGATGACGAAGACCTCTGAGATCAACCCTACTAATTTTCGTGATGTCAGAAAAATCTGCTCAACCCATCGGCATTGCCGTTAAATTTGCCTTTCCTTTTTCTTACGCTGAAGTCATAGTGATCGATTTTCACGTGATTTCTAGACGTGAAAATGCGGTCCTTATAGCGCCGATAAAACAATCCGCCTTTTTCATGCCCCGTCACATTGGTCCTAGCAATCTCCTGAGCTGTAGCGCGAAACCCTGACACACTAGGGTCGCTCTTCTGCTCGACTGTCAAAGACACTCTGTCTACTCGTAGCAGAGGACCAAAGTTACGCGACGCCGGAGCTACGAGAGATCTTTCACTGATCCCCTCTTCCTCCGCCTTTTCCGCCGGCGCGTTGGGACGGCGTACGCTTCCTAGTGCTACGAGGTCAGGCTGTTCTACAACCTGGTCCCTCTCCTCCCGGTTTTCTGCCTCCAACTCTGGGAGTGCTTGCTCCCCGTCAGATGCCTCTGGCTCTGGATCCCTCGTCAACAAAGGGGCGACCTGACGCGATTTGGACCTCGTACATGACTGAACTAGCCCTTCTCCCAGTTGTTGACCCCTTTCGCGCAGCAGGAAATCTGACCGGTTAGAAAACAAATAAGGATACTCTAACGGGACTGTTTGCGAGACAGCCGCCTCTGTCACTAGCTCTCCGAACGGGCCAGTTATCCTCACTCTCGCCATAGGCAGACAGACACTGTGCTTTTCGAGCAGCTGCTTGATCCAAACGACCTTTCCCGTAAAATCGGATGTCGTTACATACGACGGATGAACAACGTCCATCGTCGCTGCACTGTCACGAAGCACCCTGCACGGCTTTCCGTTTACCTGGAGCTCGTGAAGATAGGGATGAAGGAGCTTCAGGTCCCTGTCACTAACGTTCACGTACGAGAACACCACCCGCGGTTTCTTACATCTGGCCGCTGTGTGTCCCGGCTCCTGACAGTTGTAGCACAGGAACGGCTTCCGTGCCTCGAACTGCCCTGTTGGGCTTTTCCGCGCCTCGTCTCCGTTCGAGTGTTCTGCGCTCTTGTCTGGGACCTTTTTTTCTGCTTCGGGCTTCTCGGGCCCGTTTTCTCGCGAGTCATTTCCGTGTCGGAAGGTCTTGCGCTGATCGCTCCGGCCGGATTCGCTTTCCTCTCCGCTCAACTTTCTACGCGTTGCGTACTCTTCGGCTAGCTCAGCGGCCCTTTCGACAGAGTCGACTCCCACCCTGTCCTGCACCCAGAGCTTGACTGACTGCGGAATGCTACGAAAGAATTGTTCGAGGCACACACACTCGACTACCTTGTCTCGGCTTTCGTACACTTTCTCGCTCTTCAACCATTCTATCAGGTTGGTTTTAAGCCCGTACGCGAATTCCGAGTAGCCCTCGCTGCTCTTTTTGGATGCGTTTCTAAACCTTTGACGGAACGCCTCGGCAGAAAGGCGGTACCGCTTCAAAAGGCTGGACTTCACCTTGTCGTAGTCGTCCGCGTCTCCAGCAGTAAGGCGCGCGACAACCTCTGCAGCCTCACAGGGCAACAGAGTCAAAAGCCGTTGCGGCCACGTTTCTGGGGCGAAGCTCAACTTCTCACATGTCCTCTCAAAGTTAACTAAGAATAGGCCCACGTCTTCCCCAACTTTAAACGGCTGCATGAGCTTCTTCATTTGATACGACTCGGTCTCACTTGCTCGTACCGGAGCCCCAACTCTACTGTTCTGCGAGTTTAATCGCTGTTGTTCAATTTCGAGCTCTAGCCTTTTCAGCGCTCGCTCCTGGTCTCGTTCCTCTTTCGCTGCAGTCTGTGCTCGTTCCTCTCTAGCTGCAGCTTGCTCTCGTTCCTCTTTCGCTGCAGCCTGTTCCTCTTTCGCTGCAGCCTGTTCCTCTTTCGCTGCAGCCTCGCTCTTAGCGTTCTGAAGCAGTTCCCACGCAATTTTAATTTCCTCTGCTTCCGCGCTCTCTGAAATCGCTTTACTGATCTCAGATTTCTTCATCTTTTGCTCCACCTCCACACCCAATTCTTCACATAAACAGAGTAAATCTGTTCTCAGTAACCTCATCAGATCCATGATCGCTTCTTTTTAGCTTTGGCTTTGTTCTAAAACTTGTCGCGAGGTTATACCAAAACCTAGCGCACGAGTCAAACACTAAGGATTCCCAGCAGTTCAAAATTAATTACCCATAATCTGAAGCCTGGCGAATCCCAAAGCAAAGTCCAAACGCTCACCCGCAGATGTAGCACGATGTCGCATGGTCCGATCCCAACCGCTGCCAACCAGTTGTTCGAGGCGGGGCTTAGGCCGCACGTCCGGGAGCTTCCTGGCTCGTGACGACGACCATTCCCCGAAGTGAAGAACCCAGGGGTCCAGTGGAGGTGGGAGAATTGGTAACGTAACGAACGGTTTAATTACATGGTAGCGATACAGTCGTCAAATCCAAGAGAACAAATGGAGCTCTCACGCCCCGCCTTATATAGGGGTCCGTTTTCTCCCTCTCTCTCCGCCAGGGCAGCAGGTGCGACAGCCACGTGCTTTGCAGCTGGGTCCGTCGAGACGTAGTCAGAAATGAGTCATAGCCAAGGTTCTCCGCAGTTAGGCCAGGCCTCTCTCCCCTTCCGGAGCGCACGAACCCACACGCACACACACACACGTCCCGTTGACGTCACGGACGCGTTGAGACACGTTTTGGGCAGCCTTCGACAGGTGGGCGTCAGTCCTGAACACGTCGGGACCCGTTCCGGGACTCGCCTCCGCAGCGTTGAAACTCGGAAGAAGGTTGCCGAAGGTTCCATTCTTAACAACGGAAATAAGAATTCGTACAAAGTTCAACCCCGCCCCCCCCGAAGCCCGTTCGCACGGATCAAGTTTCGGTAACGGAGAGGCTACCAGACACTCTCTGCCTACAGCAGAGCATGGACCTCACGGTGCCATTCTGTAGCGGATTAAATAAACGCATGTACCCGGAGTATGTGAAATTAGGCCTAACCACTTTCATGATTTCACTGTCCGCAAGCGGACCACAGACGACGGCTTTTTTTTTTTTGACATCAATGCATCCGATAGGCGAAAAATTTCCGGGGCTCGACAATTCCTCGACCCAAGCTTCGTCAAGTGTGCACGACACTCGGTTTCACGGTTGATCACTTCCGTAACTACCACAACTACGCCTGGTGGCTTGAGTTGACTTAACTTGACTTGGCCTGACCGCTCTGCATCAAAAGAAAACTGGCTTGGTGGCTTGCTAGATTGCACGCAATTCGAGACTCGCGGATCCGAAAATTGGAGGTGCGTTGATTACGGGAGGGAAAAAAAAAAGTCAAAATATTGATGCCCGTTGTGGGGGATGTGTTTATTATGCGAGTAAATTCGGTACGGTAATATTATTGCTACGATACGAATTTTTCAATTTGCGGGCAAAAACGAAATTGTACCCCTGTGAGATGATGATGATAGCATTTGTACCCACCTAGTGTGTACTCTGAGTTCGCTGGACCTCAGAGTGCACACTACTTCGGTGCAAACACTATCATCATCCCACAAAGGTACAATTTCGGTTTCTCGCAATTGAAAAAAATTGTATTGTAGCATAAATATTGGGCAAAAAATTTGTTTTTTTCTATGAAAATTCTTTTTGAGACATGCCTGTCCTTATCAGGTATAAAAGTTTTTTTCCCTCCCTAGGTTCAGTGTTTTTTTTAAAAGCTTTGGCGTTAATTCGTCTGTGATAATGTCAAGAGTGTAAGCTGGTAACACCGACATCCTTCCCACCGGCACTTCATTTGTGTGAACGACGAAACGGAGAAGGAAGTTGCGCCCGCTGCTGTCTATCTACAGATTTCTTCTTTGTGTCAATATACCGCTTTATGATGTGTTCCTTCTGCACTTTTCGCTCAATTCTTAGAAACTAGGAGAAAAGGGGGCGAGTCTTTCTGCACCATGGGCACATTGCCACTCTGCAGATTGGGGGTTGCCAAACGTATAACGTGCATGTCTGTGCGAGTGATTCCGCGGCTGTTCAGTCCCACCACTGACGTGCCACCTGCGTGACTCTCGGCCAGGTCCTCCCTGTACGCATACAGCGTGCCTCACTCGGCACTCTCCCTGGATTCGAGGAAAGGTGGCATGCTGACACCGGGACAAGACATCCAGTTTTGCCCCGTCACTCAGTGAGTGCTTGAGGGGATGCTTAGTTTAGTTTCAGTCATTCGTCTGATTTCAGTCCTCGGAAAAGGCATCCTGGTGTCCCTTCTTGTAGTAAACATTTTGTCTGTTAAGGGGCAGCGCTGCTTCTAGAGCTTTTTTTAAAATATAGCTTGTGATCCAATTCAAACGAAATTGACGTAGCTCATCTGCCTTCACAATCTGACAACAAATGTGTACCTTGTTTTTATGTACCCTAGTTAGTTTTGTTAATGTTTAAAATTTTCATTTGCGAACATTCTGGGAAGGATTACGACAAATTGAAATACTGGAATCAGAAAAACATATCTCGATAAACTGAAAGGTCTGTGGAATCCGATACAGTAAAACCTCGTTAATTCAACCCCCGCTAATTCGGAAATTCGGATAATTTGAACTGCCGATCCGATCCCGTCAAACGTATGTATTAGTCAATGGCAGCAAAGGCTCATTAATTCGGAGGGAACGCGGCGCGCTATGGTTAATTCGGACGAATTCGGCAGGTGGCGCTAGCTACCATCCGTTCCAAAAGGTATGACCGCTATCCATCGGAGGTGCACACGTGGTTTTTCCGGTTTTCCCATGGTTCTCCGCCCTTCCGGTTCTCCGTGTTTCGCACCAGTTTTGCTCTGGATTGCCGTGCTTCAGCGCGCTACCCGCTCCTCTCCTGGCATGGAAGCGGCAGAAGCATAGCTGCAACGGAAAAAGGGTATCACAAGTGACTGACGACCGGAATGGCAAAATCGCGACACGCGGGGCTATTGTTCCCGAGCGCGCTGATAGCGAGAGTGACAGTCACATTTCATGCCTCAACGCGGGGATCCTAAAGCCCGCCATTTTAACTGGCCACCCCCGCGTTGTAAAATGCAACGTGACTGGCACTCTCGCTGTCGGCGCGCTCCGGAAAAACAGCGCCGGGTGTCGCGATTTTGCCGCTCCGATTATTGGTCAGTTGTGCTACTCGTTTTCCGTTGCAGCTGTACTAGGCTAAGAATTTAGCGACGAAAGTGGAAATACTAAGGGCCTTGAAGGACGGCGTCTCTCGACAAGTGATTGAAAGTTACGATGTCAAGAGAAGCAGTTTGGCCACGTACGTGAAAATTGAGGCCGATATCCTACGGGCTTTCGAGAGCGAGAAGTTCAACGCGGAAAGAAAGCGGCCGTGGGCGGTGGTGCACCCGAAACTAGAAGAGGCCTTGCTGTGCTAACTCGTCAGCGCGCGGGATGCGTAGCTCCGGCAGTGCCAGTGCGGTGGAGTTTTAAGGCCCGTTCACACTCTTGCGACCTCTTAAACCTGGGTTCCTTAAAACTTCTTAAACCAGAGGACACACTGGCATTGTGGCGCCATCTATGCGGTGACCCTGGAACTGCATTTCACAAGAGCAAAGGTTTTGCGGGATTTCCGAGGTCAAATGTGCGTAATACCCATAGAAAGGCTCGTTTATAACATTGACAAAAGTTTTTCGAGCCAAGAAAGAAAGGATAATGCGCGAGAGAAATAAAAAAATATGCCGGACCGCTGAGTTTACACTGCTCCCCAATAGATGGCGCCAGTGTGTCCTCTGGTTTAAGAAGTTTTAAGGAACCCAGGTTTAAGAGGTCGCAAGAGTGTGAACGGGCCTTTACGGTGGAGCACTCTACCGAGCTAAGTTGCCGTCTCCGCCCAAGTGTCGTCCAGAAAGCAGGCGGTAATAACAGATTTCTTATAAAAATAAAGGTATGTCACAGGGAAACGTTTTCGCGCACTTTTCTTTGTCCTTTCGATATTTCGACTTTCGGATAATTCGGACATTTTTGCCGGTCCCATGGGATCCGAATTAACAAGGTTTTACTGTAGGCTATAAATGGAAGCTCTAGGATGATTTGTATGGTTTTGATTACACTTGGGAATTGTTTAATTTTAAAAGTATCTGTTGCAGGAAACAGAAAAGGCATCTAAAGAAAAAAGAAAACTGATGCCATATTTAACATATCATACCCCTTATTGCATACCTCACACATACACCTACCAAAGAAAGGAAAAATTGTGAAGATTGAATAAATGCAAGTGGAGATATGGCTTCCATAAAATAGCAAAATGTGTGCAAATTGTTGATTATCAAATATAACAACAAAAAACATGCTCAGACCCATTTTCCAATGTTTCAGAGACAACATTTTAAGATAAAAGAGACTTATTTCACAAAAATACCTCAGGACAAGATAAGTGCCTGTCAATCTTTAAAAACATATTAAAAAAAAAGTTTGTTCTTAGTATTTTTTGTCTTAAAGAGCAGTGTCTCCCCTTAAAGGGTCCCTAAAGAGGATTCTGCAATCGTCTGTTTTTGGTCATAACTAATTCTATGGGCCTAAAAATCCAAGAATTACAATCACGCAATGCCAATTTCTCTGTTGAAAACGTGATGAAAGGTTGGGACATGCCACTTTCTGAGTGGATTTTGTAGCGTGAGCTATACTGGCTGAGGTTCAGCAGTTTCGCATGGCTTTTAAAGAGCCGCGCTGCGCAAGCGCGAGGAGCAGTGACATCACACGGCGCACAGCTGGTGCGCCGGAGCCACCGCCGCCGCGCGTTCCGCTGCCACTGTGCGCGCCTCGCCGTTCTGCGCATTCCAGAGGAGTGACGTCATAACCGCGGCAGACGCACTGGCACCGCCGCGTGCCCAGCTGTGCGCCTCCGTTGCGTAGTAGCCAAGTCTGACGCTGCACCGGAGCCGCTTGATAGCGCCTCTCATTTTGTGCGCATAAGCTCACGCTACGTATATCCTGGCATAGCCAAGCTAAGCCACCGCAATTTTTACGCTCAGGAAAGGTGGGACATACCACAGCAGCGGTGTCAGCGCAATGACGATGGGCGCTCGTCAACCAATCACAAACCGCCTCTCTGAGATATGGCTTGTGATTGGCCGACGAGTGCCCATTGTCACCGCGCTGACACTGCTGCTGGTGCATGCCCCGCCTTTCCTGAACGGAAAATTCAGCTCAGAAAGGCGTGTGTCCCGACCTTTCATTACGTTTTTAATAAGGAAATCGACGTCACTTGATTGAATTCTTGAATTTATAGGGTGCTTAGGGTTCGTAGAATGAGTTATAACCAAGAGCAGACGATTGCAGAATCCTCTTTAGTGCCCCTTTAAGGGCTTTTTCTAGACTAGAGACAAGAAAACTTTTGGTTCAGCTAGTCCCTCGCTGAGCCACTATATGTGTATCACTGAATTGGAGAAGTTGATGATCATATCGGGATTTATCTACTGAGAGCTGAAAGCCACATATTTTCGCTTGTACACACATTGAAGGGGGCCACTATAGCTGAAAAAGAAGATAGTTAATGGAAGGAGCAATCAAAAATGAGATAGCAAGATAAAAGGGATTTCATAACTTATTTTTTCGTGCGACTTAATTTTTTATAGTCAGCTTTCTCAGGAGTTTGTTAGGTCCCATGCCCATATAATCCAAATAAGTTGGAACCGGGCCTAATTTCTACTTGTTAAATTAAATTAAGACTAAATATTTTTAAAGGGATACTGAAATGAAAATCGAATAATACCTCTCACGTTGAGAAATAAGTTATCAACAATGTCTGCTAATGTCATTCACACGTTTGTATTTTGAACGGATGGTTATTTTTCTTGTTCCAAACGGCCAATTCTAGAGAGCGCGTTGCGTCACGGAAGACTCGGCGGATTTCTGGCGCCGATTTTCCCAGCGCGGTTAAGGCTGCGGGGAGGCTGGCGTAGTTATGGGCTTTTCCACTCTGTGGTGTCAACGCGTTGCTACCTAGCCGTTCGAGATGCCCGAGGACCGGTCGAGCAATGCCAGAGGAGGTGAACGTGCACGCAGCTTGCTGCTGCACTTCCGGAGAGCGGCGCTGCTTTTATGGGAACGTGGGCGTAAAAGCAGTCGAAGTAGCTTTGGAAACATCCATTAGGTGCATTCTGATAATCGGTTAATTAATTTTAAATAAAGTTTTGGTCTCTTTTTGAACAAGTAATTGGTGTCTGTGGTGCTAGAATTTAGTTTCAGTACCCTTTCAATGCCCCCATTTTATCCTAAGCTAAGGAACATGTTGAAATCAATGGCATGCCACACTGGATGAATGCGCTGTCTGACGGTGTTCCCCGTGCTCACATGGACACGATCCCCGTGAGAAGTAACGTGCTGCCCTGCCCGCTGCCCAGGTTTGTGGGCCAGCTGCTTCGTCTGCTGGTCTGCCACAACGAGAAGTTTGGCACCCAGATCCAGAAGCACGTCAAAGACCTGGTGGCCCACGAGATGAGCCCCACCCTCTACCCGATCCTCTTTGACCAGATCAAGACCATCGTGGAGAAGTTCTTCGACCCTCAGGGCCAGGTTAGCCAAGGCCCTGCTCCTCCTCTTCCTGGTGTACCGAGAGAGCAGTGCATCGAGCGTACTGGGACCCCTCTTTTGTAAATTAATTCGTAAGAATCATAAACTTTACTAGAGCGGAGCTCCTTTGTTGGATTTTCCCGGGAACCGAAAAATGAAACATTATTGTCCGAAAATCATATTATCCAAAACAGGCTTCCAAAGGTCATAAAATATGCATACGTACCCGGTGAGAAGCTTGCTTCAATCCTGGAGGCAGTGCAATGCCGCCGATCCCAGAGGTAC
The DNA here is from genome assembly GCA_013358835.2 of Ixodes persulcatus. NCBI lineage: Eukaryota > Metazoa > Arthropoda > Arachnida > Ixodida > Ixodidae > Ixodes > Ixodes persulcatus. The sequence goes on from JABSTQ010011265.1 coordinate 130,512, forward strand.
AGTCAAACCCACTTATAACGATCCCACATATAACGACCTATTGGTTATAACGACCAGCTTTCAGAAAATATACAAACTCAAGGCCCTACCCATTAAAACTGGTCCATATAAAACGACCGTTTTTCAAAACATCATACTGTTACAACAAACACAAAGTCCGCTTTCAAAAAAAAAAAAAGAAAAAAAGCTCCCGCGCGCGCAAAAAGAAAAAAAGAAAAAGATCAAAACAGCTACATTTTGGGCGCGGTGCTCCCGGATACGTTCAAGGTCATTTCCACGGCTGCAGGTTATTTCCACGGCTGCGCGGCAGGGGAGAAAACAAAACTACAAAATCAAAAACGCCCTCCCGGGTTTGTCGTTTTAAGGTGGGGAAAAAAAATTCACTAGGTTTTATTTAAACAAAAGGGCATCACGCTGGCGGAAAAAGATAAGACCGGAGCAGCACTGCGTGGTCTCGGAATCCCAGCCACCCGACGAGCTCGCAAAGTGTTTGAAAGACGACTCTGACAGAGGCGACGGTCGCGCACTCGTACATGCGCAGGAAGCGCGCCACTTAAAACGCTTTAGACCAAAGCAAGTATTAATTACCTCTGTGGACAGAGAAGAACCATCGTCGGACTAGTGCACGGCATTTATTTTTGTGTTGGTGTGCGTTTCATAAAATCTGTTCTATGAGGTATCTGGTCAATCTTCATTATTTTACTTGCGCGGTAGAATCGGCAGCAATTTACTTTTGGATGATCTGAAAGCTAAATCTGCCTGCATGTTAGAATTGGGGGCGCGAATTAAGGGCTGGCAGAGTGAAACCACCAATACCAGCTTCATTATCCTTATTTATAATGTTTTAAAGGTAAGTCCAGATATAATGAACTACTGATAAAATCACCACTTTTTGCGGAACTATCGCATTCGTTATAAGTGGGTTTGACTGTATCACACTGCCTTGAGAACCGGCCCAGTAGCAATTCTTGGATTCCACTGCATATTAGTGTTTTGGCCATGCCTCTGCAAAACTCGTGCGTGAGCGAGAGTGAACTCGCCTACACACTCTCACTCTCACTTTTCAGACGTGAGGTAGAGTGAGTGTATTCGAAAGCCTTAAGAACCCGCGAGTTTAAATGAGGGGCGTGAGTTTGAGTTTGTCTGAGAGTGAGTAAGTGTAAAAGTTAGAGTTCATGATTTTTTATTTTTAAAATTTTATTTATTATACCTCAAATGCTCCAGACATAGGGCATTACATGAGGATGGCTTTTCAGTGGATGACATACTCAATGGTGGTCTTGAAATGAATGGGGTTGGGGTGGTGCACAACGTCGGCCGACAGATCATTCCAGTCCCTTGCTGTCTGAGCAAAAAACGACCAGAGATGGGCAGATGTTCGAGCACATGGAGGATAAGCTGCTTTCTCATGACTAATACGGTCTGAAACTCGGTGAGCTGGCATGATAACAGAATTGTCAACTGATGTGAAATAGAATTTGGGAAAGGGACAGTGCCTGGCTACTTTGCGTCGTGACTCATGCATGAGATTTGAGTTCGATGACACTGGTGTTGTAAGAGTAATCGGAAAAGATAAATCTAGCTGCACGATTTTTAACGGATTTAAGTGATTTAGAGAGATTCGAGTCTGAGAGTTTGACTGAGTCTGAGATTTTGAGTAGGTTTGGGAGTTTGAGTTTCTGAGTTTGATCGAATGGAAGTGAGGCATTAAAGGTAAGTGCATGCGGCTGTCAGGGGGATGGTGAGTTATAGTTTCTAGTTTGTTTCTAGTCATTATTATGAAAGTGCTGGAACGGAGATTTTTGGTTATGGGATGGTTGTGCGTTTGCACAACCTAAAATGTTGAACCCCGGTGTTGTCTGCCTGTACTGTCATTACAAGCTTACTTTAACTTTGCTTGTAATTTTGGTACAAGTATTCTGAGCATGGTCTAGATTAGGGCCACCATTACTGTCCTCCCTGTGTTTCACGGGCCACTGAAATTTACATAAACAAATTCACACAAAGCCTACAAGATGACAAGGGCACTCGAGTGCCTAGTACCCAGTGTGGCCATTAGTAACAAAGTAAAGTGGCTGGATAAAAAGAAACAAAAAGTGAGGCATAATTATGGCTGCATCCATGCACAGCGACCTGAAAGAAATTTAATAGTAGCATTTGAATTATAAGTATACTAAGACTACTGAGAGTATAATAAATATCTCACTTTTTTATCGATTGATTTATGAATCTATAAGGAGCACAGCTAGTTAATAAAGTTTGATATATTGAAAAAGCCAAACATTGGTTGACTGAGAACGCAACAAATAAGTGCTGTTTGTTGTGTTTCTGCATTAATCGTCTTTGTGTTTGTTGTGTGGCTCAATTAGGTGTGTGACATTTAAGTTAGAAGCTATGATATTCTGTATGGCTGAGGCATCCAGTTTGTTGAAGAAGCTTCTTGGACCTCTTTCTGTGGCAGGTGACAGTGATTGAGACCAACACGCAATTCATAGAGCACATCATCTTCATCATGAAGAGCGTCCTGGAGAACAAGGTGGACCACACCACCGAGCACCTGGGGGTCACCAGCATTGAGGCCATGATGCTTATCATCGTCAGGTGAGGCATGGAACATGCCTGTTTTGTCCTCTCACGCCAGTGATTTCCCTGCTTCTTTGAGGTTTGCATGTTTGTTTGCGCAGTAAGACTGGATCTGAGCAAGAAGGGTTGCAACTTTTAGCAGTGTGTTAGTAGCTCATACATTCACTGTGCTAGATTAGCCGGGGCGGTTTGCAGCATTTGTGCTGAGGTCCGTCGAAAGGTGAAGCAGAGTGCTATAGAAGTCCCATTCCGTCAACCCCCCCCCCCCCCCCCCCCCCTCCCCCTCCCCTCCCCTTAGCCACCTCGGTAGCTTTGAAGCAAAGGTTCGCCCAATGGATCCCAAGTTGGCGGGTTCGAATCCCGGCCGTGGTGCTTACAATTCGATGGAGGCTCATTACAGAAAAGGCTCTATGTAACCGAGCTTCCTGTTGTACGTCGCAAGATCCTCGGGTGGTTAAAATGAATCCCCAGTCCTCTGCAGGGGCCTGCCAGATGCTCTTTGTTGGTTTGGCAAGTAAAACCAATACCAACCAGAAGACAAGGTCTGTGCCCTTTCCCTCTCGTACGTCATCGCTAGTGGACATGGAGGTAGGAAGCTTCTGGAGGTGACTTAGTGGATCTATGCAGTGCCGCCTAGCTCGCGTCAGCGTTGCTACCGGCACGTCTTGCAGCAGTCTCGGAACGAGTGCGACTCTAGCGCGTGGCATACTCTCGTCGAGCGTCGGCATGTTTGCCACTAGGGGGCGGGTTGGGGATAGAGTAACGACGACATCAAGCGCAGGCCTCATCTCCCGGGTAGCATTTCTAAAACCCCCAAATTCGACCTGGGTCGACCCCTCACGGCAGGTACGTGCGGCACTTGGACACGACGGTGCACGCACTGCACATCAAGACGAAGCTGTGCCAGCTGGTGGAGGCCACGATGGCCCGACGGGACGACCTGGCCTTCCGGCAGGAGATGAAGTTCCGCAACAAGCTGGTGGAGTACCTGACGGACTGGGTGATGGGCAACAGCCACCAGATGGCGCCCCCCGGCTGCGGGGACGTGACGGCCATCACCCGGGACCTGGACCAGGCCTGCATGCAGGCGGTGGCGGCCCTGCTGCTGGGCCTGCCCCTGCAGCCCGAGGAGAGCGACCGGGGGGACCTCATGGAGGCCAAGTCGCAGCTCTTCCTCAAGTACTTCTCGCTCTTCATGAACCTGCTCAACGAGTGCAGCGAGGCGGCCCCCGAGGAGAAGGACCGCCACCGGCTCCAGTCCTCCAAGCTCGGGGAGCTGCGCACCTGCACCATCCAGGCCATGTCCAACCTGCTCAGCGCCAACATAGACTCGGGGCTCATGCACTCCATCGGTGAGCGAGGGCCTTCCCCCGGGCGTGTTGCAGCCCCGTTTTTGCACAACTGGGCAAAAGGCAGAAGCCGCAGCTCCAACGAGCCAGTCGGAGCGTCGTGAAGGGGGCACGCGACGACGTATGGTTGTGAGCATGCTCCTCCGGTGGAGAGCTGTCACGTTCTTCGTTCCGTCGCTCTAATAGGCCAGTTCCAAAAATCCCAAACGGCCGCACGCCGAGCATGCAATGAATTATATAAGAAGATCCCGTATGTTCCTCCTTATATAACCTCATGACGCTGAAAAGAGCAAGGAAGAGGAACGGTAGCTCACCTGCGTTGCCTCTGTCGCCCACAAGGTCGCTGCTGTTGTCTTCTACAGCCGGTTCTAAGCGGCCAGTTCCTAGAATTCCTTTTAGTGCAGCTTAAGGCGCAGCTCGTTTTGCAACAGGTTAATTGACTCGTGTGTTGTATAGGCGGAGGGAAAGTTAGAATAGCAGTGGAGTAGGGATGGGCGAATATTTGGTTATTACGAATAGCCAATTGAATTCTGCTCTATTCGGCATTCGCTTCGAATCAAATTTAAGTATTCGACAATATTGAATTATTCGACAATATGGAATTATTCGACAATATAGAATTATTCGACCTTCCTAAATACAGTCAAACCCGACTATATCGAACCCGTTTACATCGAATTATTCCTTATATCGAACAATTTTTGTTGCCAGTAATGTTACAGTGATAATATATAGCAAAAACTATGGTTGCATCGAACAAAAATAGCAGCAGCTACCGATAATCAAACTGCCAAGAGCGCCGTTTTGCTCTGCAAGCTGGCTTTCCCCCAACGCGATCGGTCGCATTGGGGGAAGCCAGCTTGCAGAGCACGCTGGCTTTTTCTTTTTTCCGGGCGGCCGTCTTGTGCGGAGGGAGTGTTGAGAGGGTGCTCCGTGCTCCCTCTCCCCGCTCCGTGGCAAAAGAGATTATTTTTTTTTTATTCCAGAAAAAAAAAAAAATGCCAGCTTGCTCTGCTAGTTGGCTTCCCCCAACGCACTAATTCTTTTAGGGGAAAGCGAACTTGCAGAGCAAAATGGCGCTCTGCAGGAGAAGGTGCTCCCGCACGGACGTGCTCCGTGCTCTCGGCATAGTTCGGCGCTAATGCGCGAATATAGAAGACAGCGGCCTCAGCATTTTGGGGTCCGTCGATAGCGTAGAAAAATATTGTTATCGCGGATGCAATGAAGAAAAAGCAGCAGAAGATGCAAGACTACTTCATTGTGTAATATTTCAGCAGAAAGTGGATTTTTGAGAGTGAGATTCATTAAAACTTTTATATCGAATTACCCGCTATATCGAACCGGTAGACGTTTTTTTGCGAGTTCGATATAAACGGGTTTGACTTTCTCTGGCTTGGATTTCCAGCCAGTTGGTGCAAGCTTTCGAACATTTCATGCTTCCGAACTCAATACACTTGAAATTAACAATTACTTAATTAACAATAACAACAATTTACAATAACAAATAACTAATACCAAATAGGGGAAAATATAAAACTATAGTTTAAACATATCTTGTGGTATTTGTTGCTTGTACTATTCAAACTATTCGATTCGAAATTATTCGGCCAAAATCACTATTCGCTTTGAATTCGATTCGGACCCAAAATCCTCTATTCGCCCATGCCTACAGTGGAGGCTTTGATTGACAGATGATTTGCGAATGTTTCTTAGCAAAACGTCTGTCACTTAAAGCCTCTGCTGCTGTTTTAACTTTTTTCTCGAGTTTTGATTTGCTTGATAAAAAATATTTATCAGCTGCATTTAGCCTCACTGGACACGTACGTATGTCTCTTCTACCGTTACACTCAGTAACTTAAAAGCGTATCAGAAGAGCTTACAGTAACAGCAGTCTTATGTATTTTGCCTGCTTTCTCTCAAAGCAGGGCAGAAGCTACGTCTGCCTCGTCAATTGTTGTACAAACATGTAGTCATGTGCGAATAGTAGATTTTTAGTTTGAAGCAAATAGCAGTTTTGGACAAATATTTTCCAATTGAGTATCGAATAATTTCACTACTGTTGCACCATACTTAAACGAAAACCCAGCTGATCTCACGAAGGTTGTTCCCAAGCTTCCACCTGTCTGTTTCCAAGCTAATTTTAATTTAAGTTATATTTATGGACTGTGGCCTCAGAAAGTTCAATGCCTACATTGTGATGGCAAGGAAACAACAGATTTTACATAAAATATCCTTTCTTCAATTACAAAATAACAAAAAAATTAATCTCAGATGGTGAGTGCAGGTTGTCAAGGCCTCTCTGCCTAAGATGTATTCTTGCATAATACAGTCAAACGCCTGTATAACGAAGCGTGTGGGACCGCGATGCTTCTTCGTTATACACGTCACTTCGTTATATCCATCGCGCACTTTAATAACCTCAATAAAGCAGATGTACAGGCTATTAAAGCGTTGTACAGGCTATTTCGTAGTAGAAGCGTTCGTTGTAGCGGCGTTTGACTGTAGCCACAGTTTAATTTTGAAAATTTTACCGCAGTGCAGGTATAAACATTCACAAGGTTTCCATTTCTTTTGAAATACACCAGGTGTGCACGTGCACCATCCTGCTTTGAAAGTGTCTTTCTCCTATGTATGCAACTGCAATATTTATACCTTTTGAAATGTTGATTGCGGCTGGTTAACCCCGTTAAGCACACTTTTTGCTGAGCACCGGTGCACTGCATTAAAGCAACACCCGCAGAGCTCGCGTCCGCGGACATTGCTTCTCCGCAGTGCACCGGTGCTCAGTAAGAAGCGCGCTCAATGGGGCTTACCTGCCGCGATCAGCAGTTGGAAAAATATGAATATCACAGTCCATCTCGAAGCCAATATCGAATAGCGTATTATTCTAAACTACTATTTGGAAATTTGGGTATTCGCACAACACTGCAAACATGTGATGTCAAATACAGTGGAGGCTTGTTGCAAACATTTGCACCGCTCGCATTTAGTCTTATTTAAGTTTTCAATTCATTTCAATGTTTTTTCCTCAGGAAACATGTTAGACACATAACTAGTGGAGATTCCAAGTTTTGTTAACCAGAAAGCAGGGATGATGTGCTGTGGCATTTGTTCAGTGTAACTAGGGAAACAACATTCACGGAAAACCCGATTCACAGCACTATTATTAGGTTAAGGTGATATATCTATGGAAACACTGGAAATAATACAGTAGTACAACCGCTCTATATGGTAAAGGACTGATGTAGCAAAGATATGAGTATAGTGAAGCAATGCTGTAGTATGCCTCTAATACTCAAGGGCATTGGTATAGTGAAGATGCTGGTTTATTGAAGGTTTCTCCCTTAAAAACTGAGTTTACTCTAGAGAGGTTTTACTCTAACGCCCTCTGTATCGTATCAAAAGACACGAGTGATGAAGCACAGGAGACCACATTTAGGTTCTTTACACCCTCGAGCACTAAAAGGTATTCTGCTGCTCACTTATTTAGGTGTTTTTTTTCTGCCAATTTTGTGTGCTGAAACAGTTGGATACTGGAAACTGCCGATCTTATTTTAGCGAAACATTCTGATTTATTATGTCTAACCAAGTCTATCGTAAGTACCGGAAACCAGAGACCCTAGCCTATTCTTGTCCCCTAAAACAGTTCCCCTTCCTTGAAAGAAGAGTGAGCCTGCAGGCGAACTGGTCTATACGGAAGGAGGAAGAAGGCCTGTCTCTGTGCTCGCATCTGTGCAATCCCTTTAACCTGCTTGGGACGCCCGCCTGCAGGGCTGGGCTACCACAAGGACCTGCAGACGCGGGCGGCCTTCATGGAGGTGCTGACCAAGATCCTGCAGCAGGGCACGGAGTTCGACATGCTGGCCGAAACAGTGCTGGCCGACCGCTTCGAGCAGCTCGTCCAGCTGGTCACCATGATCGGCGACAAGGGCGAGCTGCCCATCGCCATGGCCCTTGCCAGCGTTGTCGTCTCCCCGCAGATGGTGCGTCCATGCCCGACGGCCACTTCCTTCTTCCGGTACCCAAGAGGCGACTTCCAAAGAGACTCTGAAGCCCCCCGAAAATTCATAAATTTTTGTTTGTGCAATACACTACATTTTATAACGTTGAGGATCTACCCAAACTTTTTTCTGCTGCAATCGCGAATTTGTTTAAAAAAAACAGCACAGAGCCAAACTTAAACCGGAGAACTGGTGTAGAAGCGACCCCACGAGGACTCAAAGTTCCTTTAAAATAATGCAGGTTCAATCTTTCGGTGGTCAGGAAACTTATATTTAATGAGTTTTATTACTCTCATTAATGGATATGTGCTCTAGGTAGCCTAAAGCTTCGAAAATGTTTTGTGCAACATGTCATCACGATTGTGGAGAAGACTGAGAGCAGGCCCAAACACCGTTTCCTTGACTGCCAGTTCTCGTGCAGAAAACGCAACACGTTTTTAGCCGTAAATATTTTTCTGGGTAGTTGGGCCATCATAGATCATGTTTCAATACAAATGTCGACTTGGCAAGTATAAATTCCTTTATAAAAACTATGGAACAATATTTTACTTTAGCTAACTTTTGAATGGGAGAGGCAACATGAGAGTTTAACATGGAGTGAAAATTCAGCAGGCAGATCCCAATCACTATGTTGCATGTAGTGAGTACGCACCGGCATAGTGGCTAACCAACCAATGTTACTACATAGGCCGAGTTAAGGGAAAAGGGGCAACTGCCCCCCCTTAAAGGGCAACTCTGGTCGAAAACGAAACCAAAATAAATGACTGGTATCGCTTTAGTGACACCAAATATGATCACAGCCGAAATATTATGTCGAAGTGAAGTCGTATACTCCAATAAAACCGATCTTAAAGATGTGACCAGCCGCTCTTTAGCGGGCGGCAAGCGGGTTAGCTTTTAGTCGAGGAACACTGGTGCAGCACCCTTGTGACGTCATGTCGCAGCCTAACGGCTGACGATCAGTGTTGCCATCCCTCTAACAGATAGTTTCGGTTTTGCAGTAGACGCCCAAAACCAAACTTTGAGCTGTGATATTTATTAAACTACACACACTATCAAAACAAAAATTATACCTTTTAATTCAGGGACACTGCTTTAGTTAAAAACAGTCGTAATCCCAAATTTAAAAAAAAATATTGCCCAGAGTTGCTTACCTAAGGTCAACTTTTTTATGTAAAAAATGACGTACTCCAGCTTTGTTTAGGAAGAAATTCTTAGTTTTTGGTGAAATGGAAAAACCCCGAAGGCTGACCCATGAATCTGCCCCTGTGTGCTTGGTTTAGAATAACTTAAGAGTAGGTATGTAGTGCATAGTAGTGATGGACTGAATCTGCTGAACTTCAGATTCGGCAAAGTTCGGCACATGCGGAACTTTGGAAGGAAAGTTTGGCAAAGATTCGGCAAACATCTGCGCATGCGCAAGAACGCTACGGGGCCATGGATTGCAAATGGTTGCCGCGCGGTTGTACGGTTACCATCGTACGGTGTAGGACTACCAGCGGTTTTGGCGAAGTACGGAGGTGACATGGTAACTGTGTGTTTGTCAGCCTTTGTGAGTGTGGTTATCTTTAATATTTTCTGCTTCAAGAACAGAAGATCGACGAGGAATTGACGCAGCCCACTGCGCAAGTGACAAATGATGCGGTACATTCTGGAGGTTCATTTGATCGTTCCAGTGATGCAGCGAGGTAGTTGCAACACTGACGACAAGTACTTTAAATCAATTCTCGCAATTATAGCAATCCTGTTTCCGGCTCAGAAGTAGTTTGTGCCAAAACAAAATAACATAGCTTTTACAGTGAAGCTGTTATGCGCTAGGATCTGGAAAAAAATGCGTCCGCAGATGTTGGCAGAAAATTCCCTCCGCATTGGTCGTGGCAAATATGAATAAATGAAAAATAAAAAGAGGGGGCAACCAGTGTGAGTCAGCCTTCCTTGGCACTATTACATAGTGAGGCCCTGATCCCTTGTTATCATCTCTAGGCATCATCTTCCAGGTCGTCCTAGAAGTCCTTGAGGTCGTCCGAGAGGTTGTCCTAAGCGTCTTCCTCGAGGTCGTCCTAGAAGTCGTCATTGAGGTCGTCCTACACGTCGTCCTCGAGCTCGTCCTAAAAGTCGTCCTTGAGGTCGTCCTAGAAGTCGTTCTTGAGGTCGTCCTTTAGGCGTCGTCCTCGAGGTTGTCTTAGAAATCGTCCTCGAGGTCGTCCTCGAGGTCGTCCTAGAAGTCGTCCTCAAGGTCGTCCTAGAAGTCGTCCCCAAGGCCGTCCTAGGCGTCGTCCTCAAGGTCGTCCTAGACGTCGTCCTCGAGGTCGTTTTAGAAGTCGTGATTGAGGTCGTCCTAGACTTCGTCCTCTAGGCGTCGTCCTCGAGGTCGTCCTAGAAGTCGTTCTTGAGGTCGTTCTAGAAGTCGTCCTTGAGGTCGTCCTTGAAGTCTTCTTTCAGGTCGTCCTAGATGTCCTCTAGGCATCGTCCTAGACGTCGTAAACATAACAGCTTCGCTGGTCCTCCATCTTCACGTGAGGTGGAAGGGCTCTACAATTTTTTTAATCAGCGTTATTTCACTGTTTTCATTGGTCCGCATAAAATTAAACAGAACTATCATGCTCGACGTTGCACATCTGACATGCCTAACTCTTTCCATCTTCCTAAACGTCCGCGTGTGTCCTAACATCACAAACTGACATTTTAAAAATTAAAAATGAGATTTACACATATTTGAAAAAGCCGGAGACGACGGACGAAGAAGGGGACGAACACAAAACCTCTCAGATTGAGATGTTTTGTGTTTGTCCCCTTCTTGATGTCATCTCCGGTTTTTTCAAATATGTGTAACATCAACCAGCTCACCTGCTTACTTACTCTTTCTTCACAAAACGAGATATTGTGAATAAGGGGATGCACACTTTCATGCAAAGCTGGCATCTCAAATCGAAAAAAAAAAAAAAAGAAAAAAAAAGCATGCATATTTACAATAATATTGTTATCTCTTCTGGTAAAGGCTCAGCAGTCATTGCATTCATTTGTGCGCATAAAATGGTGACTTTCAGAGAAAGTAAAAACACAGTGTTACTGCTTTTATTTTAAAAACAGCTTCTTTCGATTTACATGCACCTCCTGCACCGGTGCAGAAAAGTGTAGAGCAGTGTACTTCCGGTATGTGTATTGAGGTACGACTGGAAGTACGCTGCCCTACATTTTTCTGCACCGGCGCAGGAGGCGCAGGTACATTGAACGAAGCTAACGTACACATTGCAGGCTTGAGCTGATGAGGACTCAAAACCAAAACTCGCGTATCGTGACTGCGCCTGCTACTAGCCAACCTCATTGTCACACCACTTCTGCAAAAATTCACTGTGAAATTGCTGGTAAACACACAAAAATGACACCGATACAAATATCTTGTAGAATACCACCTTATTTAGTAATAACTGTTTCGATCTGTATTTAAAAAAAACAAACAAAAACTTTTGCTTGTAAAAATGAAATATTAGCTTTTAGAGTCTGGCAACAATGTATTTTTGCCGACTCTTTGCCAGTATCTTTAGAAAGGTTCAGGAAAACTTCGGCTTTGCCGAATTTTCGATTCGGCAAAAGTTTGGCCCATCACTAGTGCATAGGCATTTATGGGCTAGCACAACCTAAAGCTAACAAATTTTGTATATCACCTCCACAGGCATGGGAATTCTCTGAGAAAGTTTAGCTAGGGAGCCTGAATTCCTGGGTGGGCACTTCCTCCGTTTTCTTTTATTTCCAGCGTGAGTGTAACTCATGAAAGTTGCAGCATCTTTTAGCTAGATTTTAGCAAGAACTAGTAATTATGTTACTCTGTTGGGAGCCAATCTTGGGGGAATCCTTGACTGGCATGTCGTTTTCTCTGTTTGTTCCAGGATGAGCTGGCCAGGGTATTTGTAACCCTGTTTGATGCCAAGCACTTGCTGTCGCCGCTACTCTGGAACATGTTCTACAAAGAGGTGCGCTCTCATTTCTGTATTTCGTAACCTGCAGCAACTTTTGGTAGTGAGCAACCTTTGCCCGAACTAGGCCGACAGGTGTATATTTATGTATTGTCAGATACATAGAATATATCTCTCAGTACTCTCAGTAGTGAGTGAAATGTACAGTGAATCTCTGGTTCCAGCTCTGTCTCTGGCTTTGTCTCTGTCTTTGTGTCTCCGGCTTTGTCTTTCTGTCTCAGACGTCTGTTTTGTCTCTGCCTGGCTCTGGTTTTGACTATGGTTCGAGCCAGGCACGTAGCCAGGATTTTGTTTCGGGGGGGGCCCGCCCATGACAAGATGCTGTATGAGGGGGAGGGGGGAGAGGAGGTCCCAGCAAAATGGAAGATTTCGGGGGGGGGGGCCCGGGCCCCATGGGCCTCCCCCCTGGATACGTGCCTGGTTCGAGCTCTGTCTTTGGCTTGACCCCGTCTCCCGTGGGTGCAGGTGGAGCTGTCGGACTGCATGCAGACCTTGTTCCGGGGCAACAGCCTGGGCAGCAAGATCATGGCTTTCTGCTTCAAGATCTACGGTGCCAGCTACCTGCACACCCTGCTGGAGCCCCTGGTGCAGCCCCTGCTCTCGGAGGCCTCCTGCGGGGCGGGCCCCCCTCCGGGCTACGAGGTGGACCCCGCCCGGGTCGAGGAGGCCGAGGACGTCGAGGAGAACCGCCGCAACCTGCTCCAGCTCACCCAGCGGGTCTTCAACGCCGTCATCTCCTCCGCCGACCGGTGGGAACCCGCCTCGCGTTTTGAGTCTTTTTGGGCGACCATTGTTACCTAAAAAGTGTGATGCCGGACAATGGTTATTATGATGCCGGCATTGTGAAGTTAGCTGTTAGAGAATGGTCGTCGCCCAGCGTAATGCCGGAAATGGTAATTGTGATGCCAGCATTGTGAAGTTAGCTGCCGGACAGTGGTCATTGCCCGGTGCAATGCCGAAAATGGTAATTATGATGCCGGCATTGTAAAGTTAGCTGCCAAACAATGGTCATCGCGCGGTGTAATGCCGGAAATGGTAATTGTGATGCCGGCATTGTGAAGTTAGCTGCCGGACAGTGGTCATTGCCCGGTGCAATGCCAGAGGTCATGTGCTGCCGGCATTGTGAGGTTAGCTGCCAATCAGTGGTCATTGCCCGGTGCAGTGCCAAGCAATGGTCATGTGGTGCCGGCATTGTGAAGTTAACTGCCGGACAATGGTCAGTGCCCGGTGAAATGCCGGACAATTGTCATTATGATGACCATTGTCTGGCATTGTAAAGTCAGCTGAAGTATGGTGCCTGGAACACTGTCTCTGACCGATGAGATTAGCGTCCTATCCCGCCCACACATGAAAAAACGTCCTGACGGCGACGTCGCGCCGTCCTGGCTGCCGAAACTTCCGTGGTCTGTAAATCTGGAGAGTGACACCTCCAGGATCGCGGCCGGTGACATTGTGACGCTTCTATGGGTGGAAATGGAGGGACCATTTTTAGGACACGATAAACTTGCCAGTTGGAGGCGCATTACAGGCACCATTGCCGAACCATGTGCTGAAATGCCCATATTTGAGGTAGTGTTTGACCACATCCGGCCACGTTATGTCGTGATACGACTACGGGTTACCGGGACGTCTGCGCTTCATACGCCACGTGCCAAGCTACTCGTTTAGTTGGTTTGCCGCGCTTCGTGCGAAGCTAGGGTGTCCCGGTAACTAACTGTTGTACGTTGACGGAAGTCCCCAGAACATGGCACAATGTTACTGCTCGATTGGGCCTTCAGATGACCCATTTTCACAGTTCTCTCGCTCTAATTTCTAAATTTCTAATTTTCTCGATGGAAACGAATGGGCTCGTTCATAAAACGACGAATACGAGATCTTGGTAACTTTTGTGCTGGTTGTCCTCCTTTTGGGTCAGTGAGGTGGGGCAATAGGGGGAACCTATAGTTGTGGCACACAGTTTCCGGAGGAGATATTCGAGGGTCTAGAATGGCGGCCCCCTCCTTCCCTTGGGCGTGCAGGTTTCCCCCGCAGCTGCGCAGCATGTGCCACTGTCTGTACCAGGTGCTGAACAAGCGCTTTCCCAACTTCCCGCACAACATCAGCGCTGTGGGCACGGTGATCTTCCTGCGTTTCATCAATCCAGCTATTGGTTAGTGCTATGGCCTCGTCTCCTTCCACACCCTGGTGCGGTCGTGTGTTCTTTCTTTGGAGCAGCCTACTAATACAATCCTGTGGCTGGGGAAGCTACACAAACTCCTGCATCGCTTCCTGTGATGGTGTTTAATGAATTCCACATGGTGTACCTCTTCTTAGGTTTTATAATATGCCCAAATGATCCCGAAGTCATATTTATTGAGTGAACTGGCACATGCAGTGAAATCCTGGTTGATCTGGTACCTTATTGACATTCCAGCTATAGACTATTTCTGGTCTAAAAAAACTGTCATGGCTGTAATTTAAGGGTACAACTTAGTTTTCTTGTCATTAAACACGACTCATTAAAAAAGACCCCCCCCCCAATCATTTTCAGATTGGGAGGTTTTGAGTTCTATAGATTTGTCCTTAGTAAGAATGACAAGCACACTGAATAGCTTGCCTATTTGAATGCCTATTTGAATAAAATTCTGTGGTAAAATGGGTTCAAGAGAGTTTTATTTCTGAGCGTAACTTACCGTAGAATACTGCACATCCGCCCAGTCCACATTAAGCGCCCATTCCCAAATTTGTGAGATCTGAGAAAATACGCACAGTACATTTATATGTAAAATTGATGACCAGACAAGCGCCCATTCCCCATTTTTTTGTGATTATCTCCAAAGTTTGAGTGGGCGCTTGCCCGGTATTTTACGGTAGTAACATATTCCGGGGTGCTAATATCAAGTAAAAGCCAATGCATTACCTTCAATATTATATGTTGCCTCTCATGATAACAGCAAGTGCCATGGTCAACACTAAGGTGACATTTCTAGTCTGTGTGCCAACATAGTCTTGACTGCTTGAAATCTGCTCCAAGATGCACTTACTGGTTCCAGAAAAATTTAGTTTTGTCTAGAACAAAATAGCTTGATTTTATCCCCTCAGTTTTTCATGACAGCTGTTCACAGAGCCTGGGCAACGAATGCCTTTTAGTTATAACAATAAAAATTAATATTATTACAGTGTCGCCCTACGAGATGGGCATAGTGGACCGTCAGCCGTCGTCACGCACCAAGCGTGGCCTGATGCTCATGTCCAAGATCCTGCAGAACATTGCCAACCATGTGGAGTTCAGCAAGGAGCAGCACATGCTGCCCTTCAACGACTTCCTCCGGGCAAACTTTGAGTCGGGACGGAGGTAAGTGCCACAACCTCCCCAAGTGCACGTATCGCTCCTAGAAAGACACAGAACAAGAAGGAATAAGCGTTGAAATATGTAAAAATTCGAGGAAAATATATTCTGCAGTATGTGTCGCGATATGCTGAGAAATACGTCTTATTCCATTTTGGGTAAGCAAATAAAAACCGGAAATTCGGCGTATTTTGCGTGCTAGGGACAGAGCACTGGAGTTTATTTAACGTCCCTCAAGGGCGAGGTCTCTTCTTTTCGACCGAAACGAGAGCATTAACCTGGGTTGCTTTACATAAAACAACCACATGTGGCTTTGAGTTGAAAGCTATGGAACAAGAGTGCAGAATAAAACGGGTCAAAGATGAATATATGCATTTTCTTTAATGGCACATCAAAATCGTAATAAATAGTACGTAATATTTATTTCAACTGTGGAGAGTTGCGGCACTGCAGTAAGGCGGGTAAGCCCGTACCATAATGCCCGCGGTCCTAAAAAAGAAAGACAAAGTAAAATGAGACGAAGTGACAACTTCCGTGAGTCCCGCTTACTCTACGAATTTGTAGGTGAAAGCATTTAACGAGCGTAACAGTGGTTACACAGCATGCGCATTGACTCCTTTTTAAACAAAGTCAACACTATTACAGGTATTGACATCTCTGAACTGCAGACACCACTAGGGTGTACCGTCGAAGCATGCAGATCAGATCCTCGTAATCTGTGACCACAGACCCTACAGGAGCATGCCAGGATGCACCGCATGAATGACGTGTCTTCGAATGGCATTTTTAGCGCCCTATCTCGCCCATACACTAAAGGAGGCCTCGAAGCGGCAACGAATGGCATCCCGAAAGCCGGTATGTCGCGTTGTCGGATGTTGCGATCCCGGTGGCTGGTGCCACAAATCCCAATAAAAAGCACGGGAGAACGGGAGCGCCGACGTCGTCGCGGAGTCCCAGCTCCTGGCTGCCGAAGCTTGCGCGGACCGTCAAGCCGGAGAGGGACCTGCAGCAGGACAGGCGTCTGCCACACACACCGCCGCCGCCGCAACGCTTCCAGTATGACGGCCGGCAACAACACAACGCTCTCACGACTTCGTCGGGCGGAAATCGAGGGGCTATTTTTTATTACGAGGCAAACGCACTGGTCGGAGACGTGTTCTGGGCACCGGAGGTGTCTTAACATAACGTTGTAATAAAAAAAGTGTGCCGAGTTGTGGAACCGGGTTTCCGACGGAGGCCCCACCTCCTCTCTGCCCAGGTTCGTGATGCAGATCACGTCGGACTGCGAGTCCGTGGAGCCGGGCAGCCACAGCATGTCCTTTGTGAGCGACGCCAACGTGCACGCCCTGCACCGGCTGCTCTGGAACCACCAGGAGAAGATCGGGGACTACCTGTCTAGCTCGAGGGACCACAAGGCCGTCGGGAGGCGCCCCTTCGACAAGATGGCCACCCTGCTCGCCTACCTGGGCCCCCCCGAGCACAAGCCCATGGACTCGCAGTGCGTCCTCTCCTGGTCCTCGTTGCGACGCCTGCCGTCTAAGGTTTCTTGCAGCGGCGGTGCTTCACGGTCGTACGGAGACGTCTCGAACGGAAGAGCATTCTGTCCTAGACGTCTTCGTACGACTATGGAGCACCGCTGCTGTTGGAAGTATTTGACATCTCCTAGATGACATGCCCATAGTGCTGACTTTTCCGTGTCGCCTGCCAGAGGCCAGGACGGGGCACGTATTGGGCTTGAGGGCTGCGTTGGCGTTTGGTTGGAACTCGCGTCTCCACTGATCGAACGCTGTTCCAGTCAAACGCTGATGCCGCATGTCGGCAGTATGACCTTGTTTTCTAGGAAGTTTTGGTAATTGCCTCTCCTCTCCTTCCTTTCTCAGTTCAGTTGCTTACTTGTTCAAGTGAACATTTTGTCACTATTGTCACGAAGGACAATTGATGAGGTGATAATAACTGAAGAAACTAAACATTTGATGGGGCAAACTTGTGCCCAAAAGTAAAAAGGGAACAGAAGGAAGCAGAGCGTCGCGGGCGTCGAAGTCGGCGTGACAGCAGAGTCGAACGCTGGGGCGAAACTGACTGCGGCTTGCCACACAGAGCCTTTTTTTTGTACACGCGTGGGCTTTTGGCACATTCGGCGTAGAAGGTTCGGTGGGTAGAACATTCTAACCTCGAATCAGCAAGACAGTTCTCGAATTTACCAGAACATCACAGCGTCAACACAAATGCGTAGACGCGGCTAGGAATCGAACCCTGGCCTTCTGCGTGGAAGACAAGCGCGATAATCGTTATACCACGGGCACGCTGCTTACTTGGTCAGCTGCGCCCGCGGCACTATATTCTGGGACTGGCTACCTCAAACTGAGGGAATGGACGTATAATATATGAGCTACAATTAAGAAATCTGTACGAAATGAATAATGCATTGAACTAAATGCGTGCATCTTCCCTCTGTTCGACGTTTAGTCAGCGTAACATGCACTGGGAGTTTTGCACCTCCGGTTCAGAAAGACCATAGGGTCTGGCATTGAGACAGCAATTTCTTTTTTACAGCGGAGCTGTTAAGGGCTAGGTTCCCCAGGATCGTGTCCGGCATCAAACACCTGTCGACACAAACCTATCTGGACAGCTACCGCCACCTATGAGCGACGGCGGCAAGCATACAACCAGTCTGGTTGCCGCCGTCGCTCGTAGATGGCAGCAACCTTTCCAGCTATCATAGAAGAATGGATAGTTGGGCGCGTTGGTGGGAATTCATCGCAGGAAACAGCGCGAAAAACAGACGACGACAAAGAAGAAGCACACGTAACGAGCGCAGCGCTCGTCACGTGTGTTTCTTCGTCCTCGTCTGTTTTGCGCGCTGTTTCCTACGCTCTTATCAGTATTGGTTTGGACTTAGGATGGGTCGGCCGCGCGCCCTTTCGGGGAAAGAAGACTGGCTGCGGAAGGAGCGGCGACGTACGCAGCAGCGCGAATGGGACCGCAGCCGCCGCAAAGCCGCTGTCGCCTCATCTTCCACTGCGTCGAGCGCTTCAGATTTCCTTGCCAAAGAAGAGCACATCGCTCGCCTGGAAAGCCTCCGCCGAGAACAGAACCAGCGATGTAAAGGGCGCCGTCTGGGCCAACGCCACGGACGCCGATCGTGCCACGGAGGCCAAGCGCAAGCGCGAGGCCCGGCGGCGACTGCACTCCACGCCGGCTGAACAGTTCCCGGGCGCGACGGCGAGGTTCCGGAGGGAGTTTGTGGATTACCCGTTTGGCGTCACGTGTGCCGTGTGCGACCAACTCTGGTTCGCCGGAGACGTATCCACGATCGGCGGCGTGTCGGACGAAAAAAACGGGGAACGGGCGCATGCGCATTGCGGCAGTGTATCGAGTACAGCTCCGCTGGTCTTCCTTCTTCACGAGGGTGGAAAGGCTGAACATTTTACTATTGCAGTTGCTTTTCAGCCTTGCTAGGTTTTTGTTTCATTTTAAATAGGACCCCTGCCCCTTTAGGTCGTCATTGCCTGGCCATGGGTGTAAGACGCGTAGGACCATAACTTTCCTACTTGGGATCAGGAATCAGTGTGACCCTTAGCTTCCAAAACATTCCTTGATCAGGATGGTAGTATATTGCAATCTCAATCTGCTTTTCTTTTTTTTTTATGCAATTAGGAGCACACATTTTCTCAACTTTTGGAACTTGCTGGCTTTGAGTGCAAGGTTCCTTTCTCAACTTTACTTGCTCACTGAGCTTACAGACGAGGACTGAACACGCCAGACGAGCCGCTTGTAAAGCATTAGCGCCTCTCGTGTGCAGCGACTGACCCTTTATTGTGATGCTGTCGAGAATATAAAGGAGGCAAGACGTATGATGGCTCGTTTGTTTATGAAGGTGTGTGACGGCGGGTCTTCTCCTCCTCTGCCACCCCCAGATGGAGCAGCATGGACATGACGAGCACCAAGTTCGAGGAGATCATGTCCAAGCACAACATGCACGAAAAGGACGAGTTCAAGTCCATCAAGTCCCTCAACATCTTCTACCAGGCGGGCACCTCCAGGGCCGGCAACCCCGTCTTCTACTACATTGCACGTCGCTACAAGTCAGTTGCTCTCCTCTATACCTTTTTTTTTACTCTTGTGCATCAGTCCAGTTCTCATCGATCTGAAACATCCCATGTACTTCTCTGAAAAGGCATTGAAGCATCCAATGTCTTCTTTGTGTGGCATTCTTGGTGCACTTTCTAAGCTCACATGTTGTAGTACTCACTGTCGTTCTCTTTTTCTCTTTCAGAATCGGGGAGACAAATGGGGATCTACTCATCTATCACGTGATCCTGACTCTGAAGCCCTTTTGCCACAAGCCCTTTGAGCTCATTGTGGACTTCACTCACACCTGTGCTGATAACCGCTTTAGGGTGAGTGCAAGAGACTTGTCTCGTTTTTTAACGCGAAAGCATTAACTGTCCCATGGAGCGAGCCGACGTCATCAGCTTTGAAGCCGTGCCAAAAACCGCACCAAACGGCAGCTAAATTCCCCTCTCCCACTGAAGCGAAGTGAAGCCGCTATCTGAAGCCCTCCAGCTTTGAAGCCGCGCAAAAAGCCACGCAAAACGGCAGCTAAATTCACCTCTTCAAAAGTGAAGCCGAAATCTGATGGATAGGCTCCCATTGGCTGGCGCGCATCATAGTTTCAAGGAACGAGACCACCATTGGCCGCTGCGCGTCAGTTTCGAGGAGTGCCATCCCATGGCGCTGCGGGCCCGCACCGCCAGCACGCCGGTAAAAGGAATCGGCGGCGGTGGCGAGAGCCCGCTCGGGCAGACTCCAGAGCATCAGCACGGCCGATGTCAGCGCGGTGCGGCTACTTCACGGGAGTGCGCACAAGAACAACATTCATGCTTTCGCATTCACAACTCATCAGAAGTGCTTAGGTGTAGCTCGAGCCTTTTTTTTTACTACCGATGCTCCCTCTGGAGTTTTCACTTAAAGGGGTACTCTGGCGATTTCTTTATGGTCCCCGATTTGCCTGAAAATTAGCTGAACACATCAACGGAGCATCGCTGAAATAGTATTCCAAATATCAGATCAAAATAGTACGGTATTTGTTTTTTGCAGAGTTATTGAATTTACAATTTTGTTCTCCACGGTGTTTTTCCAACTGAAAGACTCTACTGGCAACAATGAAAAAGTGACCCCAGTGGTAGGCATCGGTTCACTCTTTGGACTGTAGATTTTGTTCCCAACTGATTCCAAGCAGTTTTATGGTGTCAAATGAATGCTTCGGAAGCTCGTTGCAGTACCTGCGCCCCAGCACGGAACAAACGCTTGGCAAAGTCTATTTTTTTGACTGCTTGCTCGACTGGCAAGCCTGCCTTCCACTGATGTCACGCCACTGAAAAGTGCGGGTATATTTTAACGTTGGTTTTTTCAACATTTTCATTTGCCGAGTTCACAATAACTCACGGAGTTCGGGATACTAAATAGCATACCAGAAAGGGTAAACGCCGGGGACTCGGAAAATATAGTTACCGTAATACCCCAAGTCATTGCCCACCACCCTGTCACCTGAAATTCATGAAAAAGTGGGGTGGGCCTTGTCTCGATAAGTAAACACAAAAAGCTAAAAAACAAAACAAAACATTTTTTTTTGTGCGTATCTAGCATGGCTGCAGAAGAGATACATTAAACTCAAAACTCAAATTAATTTTATTGTCTTATACAAAAATTTATCATGAAAGAATGTTTTATTATCGCGAAGTCTGTTGCTTGCATACGCCCCATGAACACCGCCGATTGGCATACAGCGCAAACATTTGTTTCGTGAAAGCACGTTACACCGCTATGTTCTCCTCGTAAATAAAAAAAAAAAAAAACACAAGAAAATAGAAAAACTAATCAGGCGTAACGAACGAGCGAGCGAGCGGACCAAAGAAGCGACAAAGAGTGATGAAGAGTGATGCTGAGAAAGCGGGAAAGCCTGCGATCGCGTTGGCAAATACTTTGGCGTCGAGCCAAGTTTGGCGCCTTGTCAATCGCAAGCTCTTGCGCAACTTTCCTGTTTTGTGCATACATGCTTGCATTTGTGCACGGCGTGCTATCAACGCAAGCTAAGGCGGCATTGCTGCGTGGCTTGAACGGCACCAGGAACACGGAGCTCAAAATGGGACGCTCCATAAACGTCTGTGTGCGGTGTTCCAGCAAAGCTTTATTTACCCGTTGGCTTTGTCGTAAACATTGCAAAACCACCGTCGCGACGTGCCGGGAGAAGAAGCGGGTTCGCGGCAACCTTACTTCGGCGGAGACAGACGGATACACTATGACTTCGAGGTCGCTCGTGGAGGAAATGCGTAAACAAAGAGAAGTGTCTTTCTCTCCTTTTTTTTACTTTGTCACAGACGTCCTCCAACTGTAAGGTCTGTGGCCGCGTCATTCGGGTAGGATGAATGATTGTGGAGTCAGCGTTGGGGTATTTGAAGAGGTGGACGATGACTTGGGATATTACGGTAGTTGGGGTAGCTCAACCGGAGTACCCCTTTAACATGTGATCTTAGTACTGCAGACCACTTCCCGGACGTTCCTTTTACAGGTCATTGTCATTTATATGTAAAATTGGTGACCGGGCAAGCGCCAATCCCCAATTGTTTCGCGATTATCTCTCAATTTTGAGTGGGCGCTTGCTCGGTATTTTACGGTAACTATTTTATGAAGAAGTTTATGTACAGCTATATCAGATTTACGCTACCGTATTTACTCGCATAATAAACGCACTCGCATAATAAACGCACCCCCCACGACGGGTATCAATATTTTGACTTTTTTTTTTTCCCTCCCGTAATCAATGCACCTCCAATTTTCGGATCCGCGAGTCTCGAATTGCGTCCAATTTAGCGAGCCACCAAGCCAGTTTTCTTTTGCCGCCAAGCGGCCAAGCCAAGTCAAGCCAGGCCAGGCCTGGCCAGGCCGCTCACGTCACACTCACAGTGGCTCTCGTTATGGCCGCAAGTGCGTAGTTGCCGTAGTTACGGAAGTGATCAACCATGAAACCGAGTGTCACGCACACTTGACAAAGCTTGGGTCGAGGAATTGCCGAGCCCCGGATATTCTTCGCCTATCGGGTGCATTGATGTCAACAAACAAGCCGTCGTCTGTGGTCCGCTTTCGGACAGTGAAATCGTGAAAGTGGTTAGGCCTAATTTCACACACTCCGGGTAAATGCGTTTAATCCGCAGCAGAACGTCACAGCGAGGTGCGCGTTGCCCTGTAGGCTGAGAGTGTCTGGTAGCCTCTCCGTGAACGAAACTTGATCTGTGCGAGTGGGCTTCGGCGGTCGGGGGTTGGACTTCGTACGAGTTCTTATACACAAACTCATCTCTGTTACGTCACGGCGCGGTGGTGGCGCGTCGGGCGCACTTCCGGTCTGAGGCTGTGGGCAGAAGCCGCCATGGGGCACGTGTATTCCTGTGTTACTTTGGAAGAAACCGGACGAAAACCTGCCTTCTCGTCAAAACGACGCGACTGCGGCTTTATCAAAAGAGTCGGGAAAGATTTGAAGGTCAGTTTTCATGCGTTTCCTGCCTGCTCCGTTCGTCCGAGAACGTGAACAGGGGCCGTCGGACCACGATTGCTTGGGCGGAAAGCACTTTGGATTGAATTCACGGATACTTGTGGTCGTCAGATTTGTTTGTTTTGTTCCACCTTAAACGCGGGAAAACCGTCAAGTTGGATGGACCACCTGCGGACTATGTTCAGTGCGTCATCACGTTCAAACGGCCTCCTCATCGTTGGAGCTGTCGTCTGCTCTCTCAAACGTTTCTGCTTGTCGTCTGCTCGTTCAAACGACAGCGGCCCGTTGACCAAACGTTGACCTGTTAATTGCGATAAGAAGTGCAGACCTCAAAAGACGTTTAAGTTTGAAGGTTGCTTCGGGTAAGTAGGCTCGGTGTAAACAGTAGATGCAGTCGCCGACCGATTATTTGGACTCGGAGGGGATCTCCGAAATGGTCCGAATAATCAAGCAGTCCGAAAATTCGGTAGATGAAAAAACGTGCCTTTATTATGCATAAGCGGGCTTTAAAATTAAAAGCCGTCAATAGTGGCTTGCTTCATGTTACGCCTGCTCGTGATGATGTCTGCTTGCATTTGCGTGAGCGTCGTGTTCTCGTCGTACACATTCAACAGAAATGTTCATGCGTTCGTAATGTCCGCTGTCAATGGCTGCCGGCGGTAGTCGTCGTCGGAATCTCATTTTCTGCTGATGCGAGGAACGGGATGAGAGGCACTAATCCACGAGCGCAAAATGGCGACTGGTGACACGAAAGTGGGGCGAAGGCGAGAGGGGATGGAAGGAAACAAAGCAAAATGATAATAATGATGATGATGATGACGTACAGCTAAATGGAAAAAAGGGCTAGCATAGCAGTATGACTCAGGAGTACTCAAGTCGCGCTGCCGAACCAAGCCAATCCATTTGCAGCCAACATAGAATTCAAAATGGCCGCTCCTCGGTAATGTTTCCCACTGATCGCTCGCGACGATTTGGTCCGAATAATCAAACTTTCGGACTTCAAGCTGTCTGAAACATTGGTCGTGAATATACACTATTTCTATGGGGTAAGTCACGGTCCCTCCTTTAGGTCCGAATTATCGAACAAGTCCGAATTATCGGAGTCCGAAAAATCGGTCGACGACTGTATAAGGAGATGTTGATAATTGTTACTATAGTGGCCATCACCGACTTGTTATGCCAGATTCACTCAGACCGATTCTGGTTGCGATTTTCAATATCGCCATCGACATCTCAGCTATGGTTCAGGCTTTTGCAACCCGAGCGACGTCCTGACTAAAAATAGCGAGCAGAACCTCGCCACGTGAATCACGCTTTAGTGTCCATTCTGCGGCGTTCACGCAGAATGAATCGCCGCATGTTACATTATTCACGCCGAGTTTTGCGGTGTAACGAGCCTCGTTAATTTCGCTGAGGTGCGCTCAAGTAGTCAGACATTGCCAGGAAGACGTGGAATGAACAATTCCAATGTGAAAAAGAGCTCGGGGACTCACACCGACGCCGACAACATCCCATTCCAGTGGTTTGTTTATGGGCGACGGCAAGCTTCTTGCCCTCACCCCCATCGCGCATACGCGGCGTTGGTGGCGTACGCTAGGGGCGCTCCGGTTTGTTTGTAAACATGAGTTAGTGTATACGCGTAGTCGCGGATTATACCTGAGCGTGCCCGCCGGATACTAGCAATATATATCGCCTAAGAACAATCGTGTTACTTTTCGTGCCGAGTGAGCTTTGTAGGGCGCTTTTCGTTCGGCAAAAGGCACCCCGAAAGTGCCCTAAAAAGGTTTGCAATTTATAAAGCATGGTTATTGTGGCGCGCCCCCGACCAGCCGTGGGTGCGCCTCCATCACTGAAGATGTGCCACAGTACCTTGCCGTGTCATATTGGCACCAAATATGACATCTATATGAAGTGTAAATGCAAAAATTTTACCCCGTGTAATAAACGCCCCCCCGCCCCCCCCCCCCCCCCCCAAATATGTGTCAATTTTTCGAGAAAAAAAGTGTGTTGATTATGCGAGTAAAAGCGGTACTTTTTTGTTTTCTTACCTCTTTCATTTTGTTTTTGATTTATTGATTTTAAATCTTGCACACAACAACTTCAGACAGGCACTGGCAGGTCACACAAAAACACAACAAAACAAAACAAAACAGCCCTGTGTGCAATGTCATTTTATTACAAGTTAGCAGTACATAATTACCGGATACAGCAAAAAGCTCGCAAGAAGGCCCTCATTTATCCACGTAGGTCAGTAATTTCCAGCTGAAAATTTGTGTTCTCTCTTTTTTGTCTCGTTCTACAGGGTTAAAACCTCACATAAAGAGATACCCATGTGCACACAGGGTCCGGTTCTCTCAATGACATCAAATTCGGCCCAATATCGGCCTCTTATCTCTGCTTAGTAGGACTCGACACAATTCGTCATCCGTAAATGGGCAGTTGAAATTTTTTCGTGTCCTCCTGGCCTGTCTTGCTTTGAAGTGGCATTGTGACCAGCGTTGTGTTTGTCGTCTGCCTTCATCCTCGCAGACGGAGTTCCTGCAGAAGTGGTTTGTGGTGCTGCCCGAGGTGGCCTACGAGAAAATCCAGGCGGCCTACATCTACAACTGTAACTCGTGGGTGCGCGAGTACACCAAGTACCACGACCGCATCCTTGCACCCCTCAAGGTGGGTGTTACAAGTGTAAACTGAGCTTGCTTCCAACCGGCCAACGTTCGTCGGCGGCAAGAAGCAGAAGCATGACACACGTAGTACGCTTCTAACACAACACTAACCGAGGGAGCCGTGTGGCCCCCTGTTTAATATAGAGCGCCGCACTTCCAGACATTGTCACACTAGGCCACCAGGGGGCCTTGTGGCGCTACATGCTGGCCAGGAATATAACAGTCTTCCACTCTAAGGTACAAAGACAAGCAACAGCTAAGGGGAGTACCGCTGCACGGCCCTCCTAGTCCTTGTGCTACGTCGCAGCTGGGGTGGACTGATGCTTGTAGGATGAGGAGTTACCCCAGTGCTTGCGACGCTGTCGCTTGCACCCACGCTTGTTTCGCCTGGCTCGAACAGAGCACCAGGAGCACCAGCAGTGGGCTTGCTAGCTCACTTTTCCGTCCACTTTCCACTTCTCTGTGGCACATGACGACAAAGCAAACGATCGCTGGGAAAAGAGAATGAGAGAAATTCGGTATTGTAAAGGGAAATATTGGGTCCTAGTCCTGGATGGGTGGATAGAGTGCATCCATCCATCATACCTAAAACTTGCAACTTTCCAGGAAAAGAAATTAAAAAATAACATGGAGTAGAAGCCTTTCAGTATAACATATTGTTGCAGATGGAAACAGATTGACCAGCGTAAAACTGAAAATAAAGCTTTAATTGGCGATCTTGTGCCAGAAACAAAAGAAAGAAAGAGCTTTGAGATAGCAGCAGCGAGCGTCGAGGTGTCAGCGTGTCAGCTGGCTAGCCCGACAGTGTTCGAGTGATTTGGCAAGGCCATGCTGGGCTCCCTATCTAGTACTACATGCGGTATCTCGAATATTTGGCCTAGAATGCTTGGGTGTCTACACTTGGGGCAAGAGCAGACTCGAATCCCCCAGAAGCATGGAGCAGCGTTCCCTCTTGTCCATGCTTCTGGCAATATAGTGAAGATATATGTATATAGGAGTAGAGTTGATTTGGTCTTGTAATACTGGTAATAAGCTTTTTAGGTAGGAAAATTGTGAAAAAAAGTTTTCCCGAAAAATATTTGTGATGCAAAGGTTCTACTATGTGGCAATAATCAGCATGCATATGGAGCAGGGAGCAGTGCTAGTTTCACTAGGATGCCGATATTATGTATGATGTGTGCAGTCGAATCTGCAGAAAAATGTTTCGCCGGTTCTGTGAGCGGTGTTCGCACGAGGGAGAAATCCGACGGACTTCTCCTCGACGAAAACATCCAGCTTTTGCGATGCAGCGCTGTGATGTCAGTTCCACATTGGAAGGATGCTCTAATGAATGGGTTCTCAAATGTTTTGATCTCGAGGAACCCCTGGTGGTTTCAGCGTTGATGCAGCAAAGTAGTGCAAAAGTCCACAGACCTTGTAAACAATAATGCACATGCTAGAGTGTGTTTGGTTCATAGATATTTATCAATGAATGGCTCAGATCTTCTAAGATAGTACTTATTTTGAGAAAGCAGCGGGGCAGGCCTGGTTAAGGAAGTTTGCAAACATGGGGAACCCTTCAGGCTACTCTGGGAACCAGTTTGAGAACCCACACTCCAGCACAGACGTTCTCATGCATGGATGTGTTGGGACCCCTTGGAGACCCGCCAAAATGATGGGGACCCCATGCCAGCGGGGGAGGGGGAGGGTATAAAATAAGACAGTGTAATTGCAGTGTGGCAAGGTCATCCTTTACTGTTATAGACATGAAAAGTGAGTAGCATCAAGTAAAAGAATGAATCGTTTTCAGAAGAACAAGTGAAGCTGAATTCACAGGGTGTGCTGTGAACAGGGCTCCCAAAGGCAATGCAGTAGCTACTGCTAAGCCTGTTATTTATGGGCAATTTTATCCATAGGGAAAGATGACTGCCCTAACATCTGCAACAGATGATTTTCTTGTACTTAGCTGCTTTTGGAACAAATTCCTTTTGACACTCTTGTTGTTACTAGGGTTGTGCGAACATTCGAATTTTCAAATAGTAGTTTCAACTAATACGCTATTCAATATTTGCTTCGAGATGAACTGCAATACAGTCTAGGCTCGTTATAACAGACCTGGTTACAACAGACATTTGGGTATAACATACCGATTTGGGAAGTTCGGTTGGTTTTCCTCTGCATACCATTGACTCAACTTCATTATCTGCATACAACATACTCCTTTTACAACAGACCGAAATCTTGGTCAAAATCGAGGTCTGTTATAACGAGCTTAGACTGTATTACTATTTTTCAAAATGTTAATCGCGGTAAGTTGACCTTGATGAGCGTGCTTCTTACTGAACATGGCTGCACTGCGGAGTAGCAACACCCGCGGAAGCAAGCTCCACGGGTGTTGCTTCTCTGCAGTGCACTGGTGCTCGGTAAGAAGTGCACTCAATTGGCCTAACCTGCCGGGATCAACATTTCGAAAAGTATGAATACTGCAGTTGCACACTTAGGAGTAAAGCAGATTTTCAAAGCGGGATGGTGCTTGCGCTCGTCTGGTGTATATAAAACAAACATAAAAAAAAAAGAACCTTTCAGCCTTTACACTCTGGTGAAGAAGGAAGACCAGCGAAGCTGTATGCTCGTCTCTTGTGTTTCTTTTTCGTCCTCGTCTGTTTTGCGCGCTGTTTCCTACAATGAATTCTTACCAACTCGCCCAACTATCCATTCTTCGTTGATAGTTGGAAAGGTTGCCGCCACCTATGAGCGATGGCGGCAACCAGACTGGTTGTCTGGTTGCCGCCGTCGCTCATAGATGGCGGTAGCAGTCTAGAGTTTTGTGTAGTTTTGTGTTGACATTTGTTTGGTACCGGACACGAAACTGGGGAAACTAGCCCTTAATAGCTCCACTGTAAAACTTTGTGAATGTTTTTAATGCTAAAGCATTAGCTGTCCCATTGAGCGAACTAATGTCATCAGCTTTGAAACCATGCCAAACGTTGGCTAAACGGCACCTAAAATCCCTTTCCCAATGGAGCGAAGTGAAGCCGATTTCTGATGGATTATGCTCCCATTGGCTGGTGCGCGTCATCAAAGAACGAGGCTGCCATTGGCTCTCGTGCGGCGTAATTCCAGAAAAAGCCACCAGAGAAGCCCTCTTCATGGCGGCGCAGCGCACGCAGCGGCGCGTCCGCCTTTAAGAGCAGAGAGTGGTGGCGGCAGAGCCATAGCCCGCCCGGGCAGACTCCAGAGAGGTCGCACGGCCGAGCTCAGCGCAACGCGGCCACTTCACGAAAGCGCGTGCTCGGCCGTCCGCCAGGCGAAACGTGGCCATCCATGCCACTATGCAGCAGACAAAGGGAGCAGAAGAACAACAGTCATGCTTTTGCATTCACAACTCATAACAAGTGCTTAGGTGTCCTCGGATTTCTTTTGTCCCATTACGCGAAAAAGCGGTGGCGTTGTGCCCGAAAGATGGTCACACCAATACGTCATCAAGCACTCGCCTCAAAAATAAAACGCAAAGAAAAGCACAGCAACGCAGATGCTTCGTCGCAGAAGCCGGCGGGGTTCGCCGCGCCTGCGCAGTGGGGGAGCCTGATGTCACCGCCGTAGCGCCGTGTGAAAAAGGAAGGCGTGGCGTGCTGCTTGTATAAATGCACTGCGTGTAGGAATGCTTTTGCATTCCTACACATGAGCAGTCTTATGTGTCTGCTGAATTTTCTTTGCGAATGTAAATTTACATTACAGGAAAACTTCCAAAATTAAACTGCAGCTGTTATGCAAGAACATGTGTTCGGCAGACATTTCCTGATAACTTTTATTTGTCATTCATGATTGTCTTTTTCTGTAAGTTTGAGATTTAAGAAAGGATATTTGCATATAACTAGAAGATTTATGAATTCCCTTGATTAGATACATCTGGACATCTCTTTAAGTTACATTTTATGTCAGATGTGTCATTTACTTTCCATTGTAGGCATTGGACTTTTGTGAAGCCATTGTCTATAAATATACCGTATTTGCACGAATATAACGCGACTACGAATATAACGCGAGAGCAGGTTTTGATGCCCTCAAAAAGAAAAAAAAAAAAAGGATTTCTATTATAACGCGAGCCGAGGCCGCGTCAATTTCTCGCACTCGGGGGCATAGCAGAAGTGAAAAGTCAATGAAAATCGAAGAAATATCAGTTTATGTTTTGACTGCACTCATCCCGACTGCTCAAGTCCTTCAGTTTACAATCCACTTGGCGACTACGCAGATAGGCAGCAGCACGGCACCGCTTTTCTGGTAGTTCCTTTTTCTTCGGCGTGAGACCCTAGGCGGGAGGCACTCACTTGATCGAATGACGTTTGAGCGAACGCCCACGTTTCACCGAATGACACTTTAGCGAAAAGTCGGACGCCACGAAGCGGCGTTTTCGGGTGGGCCAAATAGGTTCACATTTTTGTAATGAGCCGACACATACTGTCGCCGCGAAGCGTCGTAAGCGCAGCGCGGCGGATGGGTTAACGCGCACCCCCGTTATTCGCTAAAACGTCAATTCGCTCAAATGTCGCTGTTCGCTAAAATGTCATTCGCTCATGTGATATGGACCCGAAACGAAAAAATGCGCAGGCAGAAAAATACAGCTGAACCCGATACACGATCAGACTTCTTGTTCTGGTCCCTCCGCATAAACAAACGCCTCGTTGCACGATTGCGTAAACGCGGTCGGCGGTCTTGGCTTGGCTTGTGTTGACTTGGCCTGGCTTGTCTTGGCTTGAATTGGCCAGTGCCCGCATTCCCGCATGGCGCGCGCACTCAGTTTCTGCGGCGTGCGTGCGCGCATTGTACAAACACAAAAGCGATAAAAATGTTTTTTTTTTATGTTTTCTATTTGCCCCTTCACGTGGCCCCATAGCTAATAAATTCCTTCCCACACCTCAACTTCTTTTCCTACCCGATCTCCTGCATTCAACAGAAGGGATGGCTTTCTCCTCTGGCTTTCTCCAGACTCGCGCGCCTCGTGGCTGAACTCGATTCCGAATATAATGCGAGGTGCGTTTTGGAGCACGTAATTCCGAAAGAAAACTCGCGTTATATTCGTGCAAATACGGTACTTAGTTAGCTTAAAATTAACTTAGCTTAGAAATGGACAGGTGGACGCTTGGGAGCAACCTTCACGAATTCAGCTAGGTTTTCGTTTAAGCATGGCGCAGTAGTCAATGGCTTGGAGGAACTATTCAATATTCAACTAGAAATTATTCGGCCCAAAACACTGTTCGCTTCGAACTCAAAATCCACTATTCACACATGACTACAGTCGCCGACCGATTTTTCGGACTTCGCAGGGACCGAAAAAACGTCCAAATAATAGGGTAGTCCAAAAAATCAGCTGATCAAAAACCTTCCCTTTATTACGTCTAAGCTGGCTTAAAAATGCCGTAAATAGTGCCTTGCTTCAGGTTACGTCTGCGCACCTTGTTTTAGATTACACTTCCGTTTGCGTTCGGCAACTATCTGTTTGCTTGAGAAGTGCTGCCTTCTTTTCTAGCGTTATGGTTGAGTACTTTCTGCGCTTCTTAGCGACAGATCGCGGCAGCGAACGAACAGAGGGGGCAATGACGTCTAATCCAGCGTAGTCGAAAAACACGATTCACCGATACGAGATCGAGATGAGATGTGCAAGTCAATGACTGCCATGGCGAATGAGCAAAGCGAACTGGAAACAACTGTAATAATGATAATGACGCGCAGCTGGAGAAAAAAAAAAAAAAAGCCGTACAGCGTCACCTAGCACTAGGATTTAGCAGTATTTAAGTAGCGCTGTCAAACCAAGCCAATCCATGTGTAGCCAACATAGAATCCAAAATGGCCGCTTCTCGGTGGTATTTCCCACTGATCGCTCCCGACGATTTTGTCCGAAAAATGGAACTTTCGCACTTCAAGCTGTCCAAAACGTTGGTCTTGAATATGCACTATTTCTATCGGGTAGATCACGGTTCCTCCTTTAGGTCTGAAATATCAAACAAGTCCGAATTATCGGCATCCGAAAAATCGGTCAGCGACTGTAGTAACCATTGCGGTTAATTTCTCTTGACCACTGAAACACTCTGCAGGTTTGCACAGTCATGGCTAGACCTGGTTAATTTGATGTAACTAAATTTATGGCCCTTCTTGTTTCTACAAAGAGCAGCAGCAAAGCCTTTTGTCATCGGGGAGACACCAGCTGATGGCGGTGTTGGGATTGCGCAGGGCAACCGGAAACTGGTGTTCATTGACACACCTCAGCGCCTGAACGAGTACATTGACCTGGACCAGCAGCGTCTCCCGGGGGCTACCCTGGCCCTCGATGAGGACCTCAAGGTGTTCAACAACGCCCTCAAGCTCTCGCACAAGGACACCAAAGTTGCCATCAAGGTACGTCCCTCCGTCGGCGAAAGCTTCCAGTGACCTTTGTCAGTTGTCACAACCAATTCCTTAATTACTGTTGTAGGAGTCAATCCAAACTGTTGATAGAGGAGAAGCCATGGAATGCCCCTTCGCTAGTTACCCATCCTGAAACTGAAAGCAATTGTTTTAGGGGCGAAGCTCCTTAGGGGCCAGCCATGTCCGTCCGCCGTCCGCCGTAGGCCCGGCGTCGGGTGCTCGTGCTTCTGCTCGTGAGATCACGTGCTCACGAGCACGTGAGCATGTGCTCACGTGCTCGTGTAAGGCAAAAAAAAAAAAAAAATTGGAAAAAAAAAGATGAAAAAAATTATGAAAAAAGAAAAAGAAGAAAAGAAGAAAAAAAGAGTAGGGGGTTCTAAGAAAAAGAAGAAAACCACACATTCTCCTACTGACATGAATGAAAAGGCTCAAAGAAAAAGAAGAAAAAAAAGAGTAGGGGGTTCTGAGATGCCATCCCATCTGTCTGCTTAAAAAAAGAAAAAGAAGAAAACCACACATTCTCCTACTGACATGAATGAAAAGGCTCGGCATGCTGCGGCTCGGCGTCTACGCAGACAAGCACCACCAGAGCTTCGCCCCAAGCAACATCATTCACCACGTGTTTTTTACAGGTGGGTCCCACGGCAATTCAGGTGACTTCGGCTGAGAAGACCAAGGTGCTCAGCCACTCTGTCCTACTCAACGACGTCTACTATGCCTCCGAGATAGAAGAGGTGGGCTCTCCCTCTTAACATTCTTTCTTGCTGTTGCTGTTGCCTCATTCTGTAAGGAGGACATAAGAATCAGCATTGTGATTGTATTGTATAGTAGGCCATTTACAGTCTAAGCTCATTATAACAGACCTGGTTACAACAGACATTTGGATATAACATACCGATTTGCGAAGTTCGCTTGGTTTTCGCACCATTGACTCAACTTCATATCTGCATACAACATACTCCTTTTACAACAGACCAAAATCTTGGTCAAAATCAAGGTCTGTTATAACGAGCTTAGACTGTATCTTAAAAATATTGTTTTGCTTCTTTAACCTCATAATTAGGGGTATGCAAATACCGAATAGTAGTTATCGAGTTGAATACCGGATAGAATTAAGAAAAAGAAGCCGAATATTGAATAGTGATTTTATTTGTAGAATCTTTTCAAAGTCTGCTGTGAATCAGAACATTATATGTGCAGAGTATGCACCTGGTGCAGAATATGTATCTCGTACGGAACAAAAGCTAAAATGTATAAACGTTCTAGTGCAAAAAGAAAAAGAAATAGGCAGCTGCTGATGGACGTCGGGCACTGAAGATCCAATTTTATGGCGCAAACATAATCTATTTACCCTAAGCATCACGAAAACCCGAAGTTACAGCCACGTGTGCCTTTTTTTCTTGTGAAAAGCATGCTTTAACACCGCGACATATCCTTTTTTTTATATCTGTATATCTCAGAAAAGGGGCATTTCGCAATGTTTGGTTTCAATCTTAACGTCGAAGAAAAGCACCCGGGGTTTTATTTTATATAAATAATCACATAGATGTTAAATTTGAGTAAACAGGCTTAAACAACATACATAATCTAAAGTAAGAAAAAACGTGGTTAGGTGGCGCAAGTCGCCATCTAACAGCTGCTATGCATCCATTCCTCCGTCCATCTATCTTGTTTTAGAGAGCCTAGATTTAAAAGAGAGAGCAAGCGAAACCTAAACAACAGAGACGGCTCTTGCGCAGATTGGTCGTAAGTGTGCGTGTGTTGTCGCTTGGAAATAAGGCGAGTGCAAGCAAACAAAAGAGCGATGACGCCTGCCCGATCGACGCTTTCGTCTTTTCGTCACCTTCTCGCGGCTCGTATTTGAAATGCGGCTATCGAACGATTGGAAACCCTCTAAAATCTAGGCAAACTATCTTTCCGTTCCGTTTCGTTCCGAATCCAAACTTGCAGCTTGCGGTTCCAAAACGACGACGACAACTTGGCTGGTTTCATCGGCGTCGTTAACGTGGTTTTCTTTTTGTGATCTTGAAGTTGCCGATTTCTGTGAGTGCGGCAAGTGTTTTCTACATCAATGCTTCAATTTGAAACGAGGTGCTTTACTCGTGAAAAGAATTAGGCATGGCATTTCGGCCTCCTAACAATTCCTCTCTGGAAGCGGCGCAAGGGATGTTTCGGTTGTGATTCGATGTTAGATTGCGTCACGATCGTGAGTAAATTCGCGTGCTATAAAGTTTGTGGCGTTCATTACTTTTCTTTTTTCTAAACTGTGCGTTAGATTTTTGTGGAATGGTAGGACCAAGAGGTGTTTCTCGCATGATCTGTCTAACATCATTGCGCTAACATCGGGAAAAAAAACTGCTTTTTTGTCAGCTCCGCGCCGACCGCGCGTCTTTCGCCGAATATATTGAATATTCGAGTGACCAAATACTAGGAATTCGATTCGCGAATCGAATTATTCGGGAACTTGCTATTTGATTCGAATTCGAATATTCGAGTATTCACACACCGCTACTCATAATTCTTAGTTGCTGGTGAGGGTGACATAGCTTTTTTCTTATAGATTAGCTGGAGGCTTCTCAAGTTGCAGCATTTAAGAGACCTTGTGTTGAGACAAGGTGCACTTCATGTAGGGCAGAGCGTGGTAAAGGAATGGAGGGTGTTAACTTTTCTTGGCTGCATTGCAGGTGTGCCTGGTGGACGACAACCAGTTCACGCTGACCATTGCCAACGAGAGCGGACCACTGTCTTTCATCCACAATGATTGCGACAGCATCGTGCAGGCCATCATACACATACGCACCCGCTGGGAGCTCTCGCAACCGGTGAGCAATCCCTGCGCATTTCTTTTGGTCTCTCACTGCATGGAGCCAGAGTCAAGGTTACCATCGTCTAATGCGGCGGTTTGCGAAACCTCCTGCCCAGTTTCATAGTAATGAACACCTTTTAAAGGTGAGTGGTATTCAGGGGCACTTGCAGAAACTGCTGCACTTTCATGGTGCCTATGTTGTATGGCCTTGATTGAACACTCTCAGCCTTGTAAATCGAAGGTTGCATGCTGTGCCTATTTGCTGTAATCTATTTTCTGCTACCTGTTCTGTGCTGTTGTAGACTTTCAGATATGAAATGGCCCCTCCTCCTCCTCAAGAGCTGCACTCTAATTTGGCATTGCAGAGAATCGTAAACGTCTTTCATTTTTTTATGATTGCTCATTATGACGAGATGTCATAGATTTTGTGATTGAGAGATTATGTTAATGATGATTTCTTTCTGTGTGATACAAGTTTTGTTGTGTGCCAATAGAACAGGCGTTTTTCAAGGTGTGCTGCATATGAGAACTTTATGCACCATGGTGCAGACTGTGCATCGTGTGCAGACTCTCTAAGGAAAAGCTTTTTTCTTCAGCCAAAATTTTCAGACCACTGTAAGAGATTGCTCATCCCTTTTTCCTGGCTAAATATTCATAACATGAAAGTTCCAAAACATCGCCCACTCCCCGATTCTTGTCGGACGTCACACGATGTCTGACAGGAATCGCATCAATTACGTGATCTGCGGTACCGGTACATCTGAAGAGCGAGTTCATAGCGGGTCCCCGCGTTTTAATGGAAAGCATTAACTGTCTCATGGAGCGAGCCGACGTCATCAGTTTGAAGCGCGAAAACGGCACCTTAAAACCTTTCTTCAAGTAAAACCAGCTCCCAGCTAGGAAACCACACGAAAAGCCTAGACACGGCACCTAGTTTCCCCAATCCCTAAGGAGCGAAGTAAAGTTGATGATTTTTCGGCTTCGGTTTCATTGGCGAGCGCGCGTCGATGAGGCTTCCATTGGCTGCTGCGCGTCAGTTTAAATGATCGCTCACCCGATGGCGCTGCGTGTCCGCGAGGCAGTGGCTCCACCATTCCACGCCAAAGGTCAGCGTGTCGTACGCCGCAGATGGAAGAAGGGAGCGAAGAGCGGCATGCTTGCTTTCGCATTCACAACTCATAAGAAGTGCTTAGGTGTATCTCGGGCCTTTTTCGTCTGCGATCTACGCGAGCAATATCGGCTCCCCTAACACGCGAGTGGTTCCCGCGTGTATATTGCATCACGCAAAGCTGTTGCGTCCACGATCTGCGGTATCCATTCCTGTGACGTGCGAGTTTGTAGCAGATTCTTGCGTTTTTGTCCGCAATTTGTGCGCGCGATATCAGCTCCCGTAACACGAGAGTTGTTGCCGCGTGTATATTGCATCGTGATATGCGATTCTGCTGTGTCTGCGATCTGTGGTATTTGTTCCCGCGACATGCGAGTTTGTAGCGGATTCTTGCGTTTGTGTCCACGATCTGCGTGCGCGGTATCGGTTCCCGCGACAGGCAAGTTTGTAGTGGGTTCTCGCACGTTTATTGCACCATAAACCTTTAATGTGCTGCGTCCTCTATATCCGTTCCTGTGAGATGCGAGTTCTCGGTGGGTTTCTGTGGGCTCTTTGCACTGTGAAATGCGAACCTGTGGTATCCTTTCCTGTGACACAGAAGTTTGTGGCGAATTCCCGTGTGTTTATTGTTTCGTGAAACGCGAATTCGCCGTGCTCTGCGATATGCGGTATTAGTTCCCGTGTCACGAGGTTTGTAGCAGTTGCTCCGATGTTTATAATTAATTTTTGGTAAAGTTTTGCTGTCACATCCCCAAAGATAGCCCACCCCATGTTTTTCACAATTTATCTCTTCATTTTGGGGGGGGCATTCTTACGGGATTTTACGAGATACACCAAGTGCAGACTATAATTCAGAAAATACGGTAGTAACAGGAGGGGTGGCACCAATTGTCCCTGCAGGACTCTGTGACGGTACACACCAAGATCCGTCCCAAGGACGTCCCGGGCACCCTGCTCAACATGGCGCTCCTCAACCTGGGCAGCTCGGACCCCAACCTGAGAACGGCCGCCTACAACCTGCTCTGCGCCCTCACCGCCACCTTCGACCTCAAGATCGAGGGACAGCTTCTCGAGACTGCAGGTGAGTCGCTGCTTTCCTTGGCGTAAATGGTGGCGTGAAAATGCTACGAGGTTGTCAGGGTCCTCAAGTGGCAGAAGCTGACCGAGGTTTTTGGACAAAAATATTTTAGGTGTATTTCCATCTGTCGATCAAATTGTCATACAGAATTGCGTTGCCAGGCCATGCCACGCCACGCTACATCATACGCCCACGCTACGCTTGCAATACCTTCTGTAAGAATGTGATTTTGTATTGATATATTGGCTACCCTTCTTGTCTGAGACGCTCCATCAAAGGCATATTTTAAAGCGGTAGCTTTACAGGCCCAACCGACCTCAGGAGCCACGTAAGCGGGAAATGTGTGAGTCGGTCAGTCTGTAACCTCTAAGCGATCTTGAAAAAAATGGCAACCGGTGCCAGAGATTGAACCCTGATCACCGGCGTGAAAACCAAGTGTGCCGCTGGACTAATGTCCAACCCAAACGACGGCTTATTAACTGCATTCCCGTGACCTAATATTGTTAATGACTCTTTTATCAAGCGCTTATGGTCATCTTTTTCCCGCAACTCTACTGAAGTTGAATGCCACAACGGTACACAGTTCCTACATTCGATCAGATGTTTTGACACTTCGGAGTACGGATCTTTTTTCTTTATACAACGTTTGTGTTCCGTCAACCGCTCATTTATACACCGTTTAGTTTGTCCAATATAACAAAGGCCACAATCAAAGGGTATTTTGTAAATTACACCCGACGAACATTCCACATCCTTTTCTCTGTGTTTTATCGCGCAACCTGAAACAGTCGAGGCAAAAGGGGTCAAACGGCTCAATCTATAATCTGTAGAGAAGGCAGTGCCAACATTAAACCTGCTGGCTAGCGCCTTGATGTTGTGAGAAATTTTATGAAAATATGGAAGGACTACTCGCTTTGAAGGTCTAGGATTTTTCTGAGTTGACTTCTTGGGAAATAGAGTGTGCCGCTGACTAAGCTATGAACTCAGCACACAGGAACAGGAGGAGCAGAAGCAGGTGGTGTGAAAAAGCACACAAAGCGTAGAGGGATGAAAAGAGCAGGAAAGAGAGGAGCAGAAACAGGAGTTCAGAAAGCGTGCAGAACGACGAGGAGGGAAAAGGGCAAGAAAGCATGTTTCCTTTTTCTTGATGACCCAGAAAATTCAGTGCTAATGCTTTTTTAGGGGCGAAGCTCCTTAGGGGCTAGCCATGTCCGTATATCCGTCCGCCGTTCGGCGTCGGGTGCTCGTGCTCCTGCTCGTGAGCTCACGTGCTCACGTGCTCGTGTAGGGCAAAAAAAAAACAAGGAAAAAAAGATGAAAAAAAATTATGTCCATCCAACGTCCGGTGATCGTGCTCGGTGCTCGTGCTCGTGAGCTCACTAGCACATTAGCACGTGCTCATGTACGGCAAAAAAAAAAAGAAAATGAAAAAAGATAAAAAAAATGACGACAAAAAAAAAAAAAATGTTTGCGCAGTCGACAGGATTCGAACCTGTGCGGGGAGACCCCAATGGATTTCTAGTCCATCGCCTTAACCACTCGGCCATGACTGCGGGACGAGTAGGGGGCTCTGAGATGTGGTAGTAACTCAAGAGCTGGGGATGTCATGGATGAAACGTTGCATGTAGCCGCTCAACGTCTATATAGGAGAGGGCGCTGCGGTCAAATGCGTATATAATCGCGTTAAACTTTGCATACATTCGCTCATTGTTTATAGACGAGAGGGCGCTGCGGTCAAATGCTCAAATGCGTATATAACCACGTTCCATACCACACATTCTCTTTCTGACATGGATGAATTGAATGAAAGGCTCGGCATGCTGCGGCTCAGCGTCTACGCAGACAAGCACCACCAGAGCTTCGCCCCAATCAACATCATTCACCACGTGGAGATGCGGTCAATTTTTCAGTCATTATAATGGCGAGGTAAATACCGTAAATCGCGAAGCAGTTTACTAGACGTCCACTTCCACTGGTGTCTTGGAAGATTGAGTCTACTGAGCGTGCATTCCTGCAGAAGAATTTTTCATTAGGTCTGTTCGATTCGCCTGAACTGGCTGAACTAGTTCAGCAGTGCAGGAACTGGTGCATTCGATTGAACCGGAAGTTCCACGGCCGCTGCACTGGCGCGTTCGATTCATTCCAGTTCTGAACGAGTTCAGAACCAGTTCCTCAAAATCTTGCACCGGCTCCAGAGTCACTTCAGCGTCCGTGCAGAAGCAGACGACAAGAGCAGACGGCAATAGCAGACGACACTGCTCGTCCGTCTCTGCTCGCGGTGCCATTTTTCGCAGCTCTTGCTCCAATGACTGCGATGTTTAACAATAATGCCGATACGGACGTTGCATTTCCTCTAATTTATGATAATAACGTACCCGCGGTGGACGCGGAATAGAGATGATAACCGAGGGTAGGAATTTGCTTGATTATGATATTCTGAAGGCGTTTTAGGCACCTGCTCGCGTAAGTTTGGCTCTCTGTGGTAAGTGTTGAAATATTGGCTCACTAAATTGTTTCTTTTTGATGCAATGTAGAGATCCACAGTGTTTATATTCTTCCTTACAGACACGGGAAAGGTATTGCACTCTTGATAGACCCCGCCTTCAGTTGCTCTTGGATGCATACTGACGACACTGATACATTGCAGAGGTCTGGGATTTAGTACATTGGCCCTCGCATGCCCCGTAGCTAAGCATAATACTGCATGCTTTGTCCGCTGCTATCTGTGGACATTCACTGACGGGCCTGGGAAAAACGCCGAGAATCGGCATTGGCTTGGTAGTTCCACGCAGGTCTTTTTGTATCCGGGTAGTCCTGAAGGGAAGCGCGTGCAACGTCACAAAGAGACAACAATGTGACATAATCTTTTTCCATACAAAACCCTGCCCTAGGCACCACCTGAACTAAGAGCACTACCCACCCTATAAAGCTATTGCATTTAAATGCATTTGGCAGAATGACCAATCGTGTAGCCAGTTTTTGTTTCAATGTGTGTCAATTCAGTTTTAGAAGCTGCATCAGTATCCCTTGCTGAACAAAGGGTCAAGCACTCTTCGAGCTGTTACGGGGAAACTGTGCGGGACACGCTCAGTTTTCTTTTGCCGGGTTAGCCACAGGTATTCAAGAAGTCAGTCGGAGAGCCGATGCAAGTCACTAATGTGTGCACTCTCAGCTTGTCGGGCCCTCTGCCAATGAGCGGAGCTTCCTCTTCTCTTTCTAGTTAGCTTTGTATGTTATTGCTTCAAGTATATTTGTGTCCTTAGAACCCAGACTGGAGTTACATTGGCAGTTTATACCGTGCCATCATCATAACTCATTGTATAAGTTGGCTTGCCTTAAAAAATGGGAGATCATGTGAGAGGATGCCGATTGAAACTGCTCTGCTCTAATTAGGTAGCAGTTGATTAATTTGGCGAAAGAAAATTTGGAGAATAAGAGTTTTCGACAACTTGGGTAAAAGTTGACCTCTTATTTACGAGACTCACAATCTTTTTTTATTTTGGTGGGTCGGTTTATATCAAAAGTAGAACTAATTATATGTACCGTATTTACTCGCACAATGAACGCACTCGCGTAATAAACGCACCCCCCAAGTCGGCTCTCAAAATTTCGACTTTTTTTTCACTTGCGTATAAACACACCCCCAACTCGGACGTCAAAATTTTGACTCCCTCCCCCCCCGCGCGCGAAATGAACACACTTTTCTATCCTGGTGCAGCAAGGTCGCGAATGCGTGGGCAGCGTGGGCGAACAAAACGCCTTGCAAAAGGCGTTAAAAAAATAAAAAAAAGATCCAACGGAAGCAAAAGAAAAACAAAACATGGAGAGGAGCGTTTTTTTTTTTTGGCACAGCGCAGTCTGGATTTTTGGGTCGGGCGGGTGCCGCGTGCAAGGAGATAAGAAAGGGGAGCGAAGAAGCCCTCGCCTAAGCAAAGCGCGCATAATGAAGGCATCCTGCCCTCGCCTCCTCCTCGCACTTTGGAAAGAAGCGAGAAGCCCTCGAAATGAACGCACTTTTCTATCCTGGTGAGCGAGGTTGCGAATGCATGGGAGTGGGCAAACAAAAGAACTTGCGAAAAGCAGCAAAAAAAAAAAAAAAAAATCCCACGGAACCAAGAGAAAAGAAAAAACATAAAGAGGAGCTTTTTTTTTCTTTCTTTTTTTTGCACGGCGCAGTTTAGTCCCGGGGTCGCGCGTCGCGCGCAAGGAGATAAGAAAGAAGAGCGGAGAAGCGTGGGCAAACAAAACAACTTGCGAAAGGCGGGGAAATTAAAAAAAAAGAAGACACGGAAGCAAGAAAAAAAACATGGAGAGGAGCATTTTTGTTTTTTGCGCATCGCAGTTTGGTTTTTGAGTTGCGCGCAAAGAGATAAGAAGTTACGTCGATTTTTTGGGATAAAAGGTCCGTTCATTATGCGAGTAAATACGGACGCAAAAATTTTACTTCGCGTAATGAACGCCCCCCCCCAACTTTGCATCGATTTTTTGGAAAAAAAAGTGTGTTCATTCTGCGAGTAAATACGGTACTTCAGTGGGCACAAGAAAATTGCATACTAAGGAGAACAGCGTGCACAAAAAAATTATATACTTCGAATAACAATTTTAGAAACATTATCTTTGGAACTTACTGATGCTAGCTGATTTTAGCAATGAGCAGATGACATGCCCCAACTGGTCAAGTCAGTGCATCTGCCTATGCATTGTGGAAACGGTGATGCCTCGCTTACCTTCTCAATCACTGCTCGATACGGCTGCAGGGCTGTGCATCCCGTCGAACAACACCATCTTCATCAAGCAGATCTCGGACAAGCTGGCGACCAATGCGTCCCACCTAACCCTGGAGTTCCTGGAGGAGTGCATCCAGGGTTTCAGGGCTTCCTCCATTGAGCTCAAGCACCTCTGCCTAGAGTACATGACCCCGTGGCTGCCCAACCTGACACGGTGAGCGAATGGGATGCCATGAACCCAACCCTGCGTCACGGTTGTAAAGGCTACGTTCGAGCTGCGTTGTGTCGATTATGGGAAAGGCCGTAAAATACCGAGCAAGTGCGAACGAAAATTGGGAGATAGTCTTAATAAGCTGAGAGAGGAAGCTAGTGGAAGGGGCGCATGATGGGCTGGGCTTTACTGCTTTGCACCAGCACACGTGCATCAAGTTTCACTGCTTTGCATCAGCATGCAGGCATTAAACTTCACTGCCTTGAATGCG
The DNA here is from genome assembly GCA_013358835.2 of Ixodes persulcatus. Lineage (NCBI taxonomy): Eukaryota > Metazoa > Arthropoda > Arachnida > Ixodida > Ixodidae > Ixodes > Ixodes persulcatus. The sequence goes on from JABSTQ010011265.1 coordinate 172,541, forward strand.
CGTGAAGATTCACCATTTTGCACTGACACATGCTCACATGTCAAGTTTCACCGCCTTGCTTCGGCGCACGCATGTCAAGCTTCACTGTTTTTCACCGGTGTGCACACGTCAAGCTTCTCCACTTTGCACCGGCGTGCTCGGAGAAGTGGCCAACATGGGGGAGTATCTCAGTTGGCTAGTTGGGCTCAGACGTCTGAGCAAACGCTTGATATGTCCTTTGCTTGTTGTTCATACGCTTAAAAAGGAGTGGGTGGGTGCTTAATGAGACATGGGGACATGTCTGATATTTTATGGTAAGTCACGAAATAGTGTTATTTGTTAATTTTACAAAAACTAACATGTTACTGCATTTCATTACTACTAGGTCTGTCGGGTATTATTTTTTTTGTTAGCTTCGCCTTACTTTGTTATTTAGTATTATTATTGGGCAATGCTTTATAATTAACAAGCTGTGGCTTAAACACTGACAACAATATACAGTGGCTATATGGTTTTATGCTGTGCATTATTCATTCGTCAACAAGTTCATCAAATATTTATTTGCAACCACATTTGCGACGCCATTGTTAGTCTAATTCAGGAGCAGCAGATGGTAGGTTGTAGCTGATGAAAAGTTGAAATCTTCAGGAGCAACAGATGTGATACAGCAGGAGTGCTCTTCTGGGAGGGTAAGGACATCCTTTTTTGAAGGGTGTTTTTACGAAACACATGCCAAGGAAAGTTTTGAGTTCCCTTCAGTGATAATTTTGCGAGTTGTAGTGAGCCTAATTACCAATCCGACTATAGGCAACACTCATTGTGCTGACCAAACCTAGGTTGTTCACCTACTGGACCACAGAGTGCTCAAGTGCTCCCATTGGTGCATCTGGGGTCATGCAGGTTCTGCAAGCATTCCGACGACAACAAGCGTCAGCGGGTGGCCACCATTCTGGACAAGCTCATCACCCTCACCATTGAGGAAGTCGAGGTCAGTTGTGCACAAATGTCTGTCTTTGTTTCCCCAGATGCTTAGAAGAGCCTCACATCATTGCACTGATATTCTTCTTCTACTCCACTTTCTAGATGTACCCGTCGATCCAGGCTAAGATCTGGGGAAAGATTGGTCAAGTCTCAGACCTCTTGGATATGGTCTTGGACAGTTTCATAAAGGTTTGCATTCCAATTTTTCCGGGAAACATTTCAGCTGGAGGTTTGTGGCAAAATGATTGTAAGGTGAATTTGAACGTTTGCTGTGTCGGGTTGCGCATAGATTGCATGACTGCTCTGTGCAGCAATGTTGATGTGTTTAGTTGTGTTTATTGTGAGCACCCTCAGATTTGTATGCAGACCTCATGTTCACTCATGTTTTCTGGCCAAGCCTGGCATAGGGTCAGTGATTGCTCATGAGTTCACCATTTGGCTCTGGACTTTCAAATGTTTTCAAGACACTTTTGATGTAACATGTGCAGATATAAAGACAGTAATTTAAATGACTAAATGGAACCAGGCAAGACAATTTACCATAATTTCCTGAGAGATCGCCCACTGAAAATCGAGAGCAAATCAGGTGAAAATAAGGAGTGGGCTAACATTTGGTGTACAACCAAGAAAAGTTGAAAAAAAACACTAGTTTTAGATCATGCTTTCCTGCCAAACTTGTTATTACGGCAAGGGACATTGAAGCAAAGATGAGTGTACTTCCCAGTCAGCAATGTTCACTTATATCCCGCCATAGCTACCTAGCCGCATTTACTCTGAGATCATCATTGAGCCAGCACTATGATTACTAGGAGCGGGCTATCTTTAGGTGTTTAAGAGAAAATAGCAAATCAAGCTAAAAATAGGGGTGAGTTATCTTTCGGGGTTGGGGCATCTCTTGGGATATTATGGTAGGTCTATTTTTTACAGCGGAGCTGTTAAGGGCTAGTTTTCTCAATAGTGTCCGCTACCAAAGAAATGTCGACACAACACTCTGGTTGAAGCCATCGCTCATAGATGGCGGTAGCTGTTCAGAGTGTCGTGTTTGCCGGTTGTCCGCTTGCCGCCGTCGCTCATAGATCGCGGCAACCTTTCCAGCCTCGGCAACCAGACAACTGGTTGCTGCCGTCGTTCATAGATGGCGTCAACATTTCTTCGGAGGAAGAAGAGCGGGAACGGAATGGGCAGCGATGTGTGCAGGAGCGCGAATGGTTCCGCAATTGCCGCGAGGCCGCTATCGCCTAAAGTTCCACTGTCTCGAGCGCTTCAGACTCCCTTGCGAAAGAAGAGCAAATCGCTCGCCTGGGAAGCCACCGCCGAGAACAGAAGCTACAGCTCCGCTGCTCTTCCTTCTTCACCAGAGTGGAAAGGCTGAAAGTTTTTTTTACAGCGGAGCTGTTAAGGGCTAGGTTCCCCAGGATCGTGTCCGGTATGTCCACACAAATCTACCTGGACAGCTACCGCCATCTATAAGTGACGGCGGCAAGCACACAACCAGTATGGTTTCCGCCGTCGCTCGTAGATGGCGGCAACCTTTCCAGCTATCATAGAAGAGTTGATATTTGGGCGCGTTGGTGGGAATTCATTGTATTAAACAGCGCGAAAAACAGACGATGACGAAGAAGAAGCACAAGTAACGAGCGCAGCGCTCGTCATGTTTGTTTCTTCGTCCTCGTCTGTTTTGCGCGCTGTTTCCTACGCTCCTACGCTCTTATCAGTTTCGGTTTGAACTCACGATGGGTCGGCCGCGCGCCCTTTCGAGGAAAGGAGACAGGCTGCGAAAGGAGCGGCGACGTACGCAGCAGCGCGAATGGGTCTGCAACCGCCGCAAAGGCGCTGTCGCCTCGACTTCCACTGCGTCCAGCGCTTCAGATTCCCTTGCCAAAGAGCACTTCGCTCGCCTGGAAAGCTGCCGCCGAGAACAGAACCAGCGATGTAAAGGGCGCCGGTGGGCCAACGCCACGGACGACGATCGTGCCATGGAGGCCAAGCGTAAGCGCGAGGCCCGGCTGGCCCGGTGACGACTGCACTCCACGCCGGCTGAACAGTTCCCGGGTGTGACGGCGAGGTTCCGGAGGGAGTTCGTGGAGAACCCATTTGGCATCACGTGTGCCGTTTTCGACCGACTCTGGTTTGCCGGAGACGTATCCACGATCGGCGGCGTGTCGGACAAGAAGAAGCGGGAATCGGCGCGTGCGCGTTGCAGCAGTGTATCGCAGCTTCGCTGGTCTTCCTTCTTCACGAGAGTGGAAAGGCTGAACGTTTTTTGTGGTTCGGATCCGTCGGCTTGCTTTGAACATGGTCTGAACAGCCTACAGAGTTCCAAGTTACACTAAATACTAGCAAGCAAGCCACTCGGTTTTATGAGAAACTGCTGGCATAAAGTGGTGCAGTTTCTTGAGTGTCGCGCTACACCTGTCATTGTTCTTCTGAACATGACATAAACCCCGAGACTGCAGGCAAGAAACGGCACAAACACTAAAAAGTCTTTAGACCTTTTAGTGTTTCATGTTGTTTTTTGCCTGCAGTCTCGGGGTTTATGTCACGTTCAATCTAAACCAGCTCGTTTGTGCCCTTACATTCACTTCATTGTTCTCCTGTCTGCAGAGAAGCGTGACTGGCGGCTTAGGGTCTGCCCAAGCCGAGATCATGGCTGACACGGCTGTGGCCCTGGCATCTTCCAACGTGCAGCTGGTTGCCATGAAAGTGATCAGCCGGCTTTGCAGGGTCAGTGACCCCTGCCTCCTGGGCTTTTTTTTTTTCTTGGCTGTTTTGGTATTGTGTGTGCAATGATCTGAACATTAATTTGAATTCAGTTGTGGTATGTATGTTGGCGGGGGTAAGACTTTCATTATTCTTTATTTCCTCTCGAAATGATTGTTCTGGGGGTGAGTCGGAACCAAAAAGATGTCCGTGTAGTGTGCACCTCATGGTATATACCGTGCATTTTGCAAGCCCATACATTTTATCGCACTTCGGACCATTTGTTGATCCGAAAAAGCCGCCGGCTTTTTTTGTGGGAAGTATGGAACAGTGGTAAATTGAAGTGAATAAGCAAATTTTTTAACAAGAACTTGCGTTCATTCTGGCTGCTTTGCCAGTCACTCTATACTTTTGTAATTATAAGTCATTACTTACTCAATAAGCAAATCTTTGAACAAGAACTTGGGTTCATTCTCGCTGCTTTGCCAGTAACTCTAGTATACTTTTGTAATTATAAGTCATTTCTTACTCAACGAGCAAAGAATAAAATTGGGGCAATATGGCTCGTGCTGTGCCTCCCTCAGTGGTTGATTCATAAAACTCTCGATACGGAGTTATCATCTCCATTAGGCATTTAGGCTTCGGCGCCATTGCTCGCATCTCTCCGAGCCAGTCTCAGGCAGTTGTATGAGTAGGACCTTCTTTTGTACCCGTGCAGGTGATAGAGAAGACGTGCACATCACCCACGCCCACCCTGGAGCAGCACCTCATGTGGGACGACATTGCCATCTTGGCACGCTACCTTCTCATGCTCTCCTTCAACAACTCCCTCGACGGTACGCTATTCTTTCCTTCCCACTAACAAAACATTATTTTCGGGGCTAGAAATGTACTATTTTCGTCGCATTGCGCGGCATTGCATTGTATTAGAAACATTAGTTCTTGAGTCACCTTCTCTCGATTGCATATTAAAAGTATCGAGCGCAGCCTAAATGATCCTCGAGGCGACTACCCGTTGCTAATTTTGGAATATTGCTCATCTTCAATTTTTGCTCTGTTGTTTTCGGGGTCAACAGCCCGCGGTTATTAAGGGTCTACCGTCGCGTTTTCAAAATATCGAAGATGCAACGAGGACACCCGCATATCAAGGGTCTACCGTGCAGAAGGCGGCATTTGGCGCCTCCCAACAGTCGACGTCTCGACGAGCGTGGGTAGCTAAAATGTTTTCGAAGCCCGCTTTGGGAGGGTTTTGTTGCTGGAAATGGGGTCCCGTCCTCGCCGCCAGGTATAATAACGGGACAAACGGAGCAAGATGAGGGCGTACACGCTACTGACCCCTCGAATCAGGTGCAGTCCTTTTATCGGTACAAACGATGGCACCCTCACGTGTACAGGTAATGGTTGCCGGTTATCATACATTAGTCGTCGACAGGATGAGAAGAAGAGAGAGGGGGATTCTCAGTTGTGTTGCCTCCAGCACGAGCGAAAGGCAACGAGCGTGTGCTGAATGCAGAGTGTTTGTTAGACACACCCCGCCATTCTCGCTTTGTCGGTGACCATAGCATTTCACCCCTCCGTCGGCCTTGACGGCCATTCGTGGGCCATTTTTTTGACAGTCTCTGCTCGCGTGTGTGTGTTGTGCAGTGGCCAGCCACCTCCCCTACCTGTTCCATATTGTGACCCTGCTGGTGCATACCGGTCCGGTGTCTCTGAGGGCGTCCATCCACGGCCTGGTCATCAACATCATCCACTCCCTGTGCACCTGCACCAAGCCCTCCTTCAATGGTGAGACTCTGTCATGGTACCTTCTTGCGTTACTACGCAATGAGGGTAAACGAGGCAGCTCTGCCCTGGCGCACGTTCGGTCAATGTTTTTAATGGCCACTTGGACGTCGTGCTGCCATCAAATTTGGCACTGATTGAGGCAGTCCGGTTCCGTCGGATCTCTCTCAGTGCTTGCGCTGTTAGTTAACAAAGCTCTGGTGGGGATTAGATTTTCGAACGGGGCAATTGCCAGTAACCCTGAACACTCGGTGTATCGCACATTTTTAGGTTTCTACAGTTGCCAACCTTTTTGCTGAAACTATATTGACTGGAGTCCTGTCAGAGTTGAAGTCATTATTTTTTTTATAGCTAGACTCATCAGAATTCTTGGTGACAGTGCAATTTTCTTCTCTTTATCTGTCTGGTGGTTACTGATCAGTGTCACTCTGTGGAGCAATCCTAGTGCTTGAAGAGCTCAAGTTATGTATTGTGAGGATCGTTAGAAATCTAATCTTTATAGAACTAATGGTCGTGACATTTTATGTTACATTCTATCACATTGTTTTGTTACGCAATGTCTGCATACTACATCGCGCAAGTTACAGCAATTTAAGGTGTGCATACGGTAAAGAAGAGGCAATATCTGGCATGTCATAAAAATTCGAGAAACATTGAGGTTTCTGATGACGACTATCATCAAATGTGTTGCTACAAAGGAATGATTTTAATGCGATAGCATTATTAAGCTACTACTTAAGATTTTCATCTATGTATATTCTGGCCTCCTAATGTGTAGTAGGTATGTGCAGTAGACCATTTCAGCTCACTGTGCTTGCACCCCTTTGCACTGCGCATATGTGGAGCAGCAGTATGCACTCCTTCACATTCGCACCCTCTTCGAAGGACCTGACGACCTTGACATCATCATCGACGTCCTAGAGGCTGTCCTAGGGGTCGGCCTTGAGGTCGTCCTAGAGGTTGTCCTAAACAAAGTCTTTGAGGTCTTCCTAGAGGTCGTCCTAGAGGTCGTTCTAGATGTCATTCTCAACATCGTCCCAGACGACATCTAGGACGACGTTGAGGACGACCTCAAGAACAACATCTAGGACTACCTCATGGACGACCTCAAGGATGACCTCTAGGGTGATCTCAGGACGACAAGGATTTAATGTCGTCCTAGAGGATGGCACTAAATTAAGCGGAGAGTTTCCCCGCTAAATTTAGTGGAAAAATTGATGTCACGACCCATGCACCGATTCTGTTTCCCCGCTAAATTTGGTGGTGTGCAACGATAAATGCTATCGCATTCATAGATAATCACCCCTGTGTTTTCTGCAAATTTGCTTTGACCATAAATTTTCATTACGAAGGGTCAAGTTTCCGACACATTGTCACGGGGCAGGCAACTTGGGAATGCCTTAATCGGTCCCCTAAAGTCACGTGACTAGATCACCTCAAATGTTTAGCTGGGAAGCACTATAGGGCTGTAGCTCTGAAGTTTGGGCAGCACCTAATGTGATCAAAATAAAGTATTTAGATACCAACGAGGCACGTGAGAAACGTTTAGGACGAACAGATCGACAGGAATAACTCTTCATTATGGTGCGACCTGTCATATTGACATGTCTCGTATAGTGAAAGAATTGTGTAGCGAGTTTTACAGCAAAGCTGTATATGAGTCGTAGGTCGGGTATTTTCGTGTCCGTCGACAAGAAACCATCGTGCACGCCTTATGTGGTTTTGACAATTGTTTCAATAAGAAAACCACAAAACAAGTGTCAAAACCACGTGATAAATGATATTGGTCAGAATTTCAGCTTGGGCGAGTTGGTTATTCATGATACTGCTTCACAGCGCACAAGATCAGACACACTTAAAAGTAATTTCACGCACACAAAGGAAGAACACTCACGCAGCGCTGACTGACAACTCAAGTGTATTATGCATCATCTTCATCTTCCTTCACTCCGATGCAAATGGAAGTGAAACAAAAACCGAGGAACATATGAAAAAGAGAAAAGGAAAGAAAAGAGAATGGAATAAAAACAAAATATAGAAGGAAGAAAAAATAATGAATTCCCTGTACAGCGGACGTTGCTACTGTGCTTGTGCTAAATAGTTCAACTCTTTGTCCGTTAAAGGGATTGTCCGGTGAAAACCGGAAGTTCTTAAGATTTCGTGATGGTTACCTAGTGGGAGCCTAATGATTAACATAGGTCATTTTTATTCCATTAAACGACACCCCAATTTAGTGTAATCAACGACGGATAATTGAACGAAACTCCATGCCGAATTTCGCAAGTATCAATAGCTGCACTCCAATGCCTGACGTGACGTCACACCAGTCTTGCAATGGACCTCTTGGCGAATATGTGCTGCCACCTAGACACGCGAATCGGTTCGAGACTAGGTGACTGGAAAACAATGCGCGCCCAAGGCCTCTCCTACCCGTTCCACACCCAAAACGTCAGCTACATCCTGTTCACCCATTGAGGCGATGTGACCTAGATACGGCTCCCCCAAGCTCACCTTTGTCCCCATCGTGCGTAATCTTCCGCCCCGAGGTCGACACAACGAAACCGCTCAAAGGCGAGAAATGCAAGATGGCGGATTGTTTGGAACTAGATACTCTCGAACCCAGGCGCATGAAATACTCCGCGCATGCGCACCGCATATTTCTACAAAAGGTCCATTGTCATATCCTATGCCTCATTCCTCCGTGGGAACACAGTGCTTCCGACGCACCGCAGCATTCCATATTACTCGCCACTGTAATGTCGCGGAGAAGTGTGGAGCATGACAACCGCACAACAAAAATACCCTTTCATTCTAAAAAAAAAAAAAAGAAAAAAAAATCTAGCGCAGCAGCGAGGGTTAACCACGTCGTACCACTCACGCGGAGGACAAAATTCGAAGTGCACTTCAGTTCGGCGCGTTCTTTGCCTGATGTTACCTCAGAAACTCCGCTTCCCTGAAGGTGGAAGAGGAAAACGCCGTTTATGCACGCTTGGGTTAAAATACAATTACTCCTCCAGGGAAGCACACAAAATTCAGATTTGTCGTGGAAGATGCTCCTACAGCCATTGACAATGAGGTCTAAATGTTTTCATGAATACGAAATTTGACCGGATAATCCCTTTAAGTCTAGCGATGGAGTACTAACACATTCTATCTAGCCTTACAATGTTAGCGGTTTCTACAATTTCTCGCGTCAGTTTATTCCTGCTCCGTCCCAGTATGGTGCATTTGTCCAGGAGGGGGGAACATCCACACTCTCTGCAGTGGATGTCTCTTTTTCATATGTTCCTCGGTTTTTGTTTCACTTCCATTTGCATCGGAGTGAAGGAAGATGAAGATGATGCATAATGCACTTGAGTTGTCAGTCAGCGCTGCGTGAGCGTTCTTCCTTTGTGTGCGTGAAATTACTTTTAAGTGTGTCTGATCTTGTGCGCTGTGAAGCAGTATCATGATAAATGATAAGCACGTAGCGCCCCCGACATGCATTTCTCGGTAAAGATTGCGGTTGCATACCTAAGCTGCTGCGGCAACGCCAGCGTACAGTCTCTCATATATAAATATAAAAAAGTTTTAGGGGCGAAGCTCCTTAGGGGCTAGCCATGTCCGTATGTCCTTCCGCCGTCCGCCGTAGGCCGGCGTCGGGTGCTCGTGCTTCTGCTTGAGAGATCACGTGCTCACGAGCACGTGAGCACATGCTCACATGCTCGTGTAGGGCAAAAAAAAAATTAGAAAAAAAAAGATGAAAAAAAATTATGAAAAAAGAAAAAGAAGAAAAGAAAGAGTAGGGGGTTCTGAGATGCCATCCCATCTGTCTGCTTAAAAAAAGAAAAAGAAGAAAACCACACATTCTCCTACTGCCATGAATGAAAAGGACCGAAAAGCTCGGCATGCAGCGCCTCAGCGTCTACGTAGACAGCAAGCTGCTCCGGAGACCAGGGCGCGAGAAGCTGCTGCACAGCGTCAAAAACGCCAAGCGGACCCTGGAGTTGAGAGCTCGGGAAGCGGCGGCAAAGCGTCAATGCCGACAGCAAGCAGCAATACCTATGACCAAAATCAGTATCATCAGCACCACCCGAGCTTCGCCCCAATCAACATCATTCACCACGTGGAGATGCGGTCTTTTTTGTACTGTGCATTTACTTTTCTTTCGTCAATCATTTGGTATAGACCCAAACATGAACTGCCGCTTGCGTCCCAAGCGACTTCCAGCTGCACCGTCTCTGCAAGCCTGTTGAGCTTGCTTATGTCACCAGTGCTAGAAAGCATAAATGCTACACGGACAACAAAGTTAAAGATTTATTGAGGGTCTTCAGCTATACAATATTACATCTTGGAGGAGGCAAGTTGGTTTACAAGAATACTACTTGAAACAATTTAACAAATCTCCCACTCCTTCATTCTTTTGGCGTTCACCTGGAGAATTGGTGGTTAATCATTTCATCTACATTTCAAGCAGCGGTGTTAAAGTGGCTTTTGTTCATTTTTTAGGCGCGAAGCTCCTTAGTGTCTAGCCTTGTCCATCCGTCCGGCGTCTGTGCTCACATTGATTGCCATCCCATCTGTCTTCTTAAAAAAAGAAAAAAATGTTTGCGCAGTCGACAGGATTCGAACCTGTGCGGGGAGACCCCAATGGATTTCTAGTCCATCGCCTTAACCACTCGGCCATGTGTAATCCATCTGTCTGTCATGGATGAAACGTTGCATGTAGCCGCTCAACGTCTATACAGGAGAGGGCGCTGCGGTCAAATGCGTATATAATCACGTTAAACTTTGCATGCATTGGCTCAACGTTTATAGACGAGAGGGCGCTGCGGTCAAATGCTCAAATGCGTATATAACCATGTTCCATACTGCACATTCTCTTTCTGACATGGACTGTTGACTTAAGCGGTGGAGATGTGTTCCCACGGCTTCTAGCTGATCCAAGCTGATCCGCTAGAAGAACCACTGGCTCTGCAATTTCACCGACCATAAAGCAGTAATAATGAAGTCGAAACGCAACCCGGAACTCAGCACTACCTATGAGCAATAAAAAAAAAATCAGCACCATCAGCACTACCTATGAACAATAAAATCAGTATCATCAGCACCACCAGAGCTTCGCCCCAATCAACACCATTCACCACGTGGAGATGCAGTCATTTTGTTTATAAACCGGAAGCTCTGTGGGACGTCAAAGACAGGAGCACCACCTCATGTCATTTGCCATAAAAAGGATCTAATGTGCAGTGGGCAGTCGTTGCAGGTGATACCACAGCTTCGCTGGCCAACCTCCTCCACAGCGTGGATTGGAACCTTTTTTTTTTTTTGATTTTTAACCATAAAGTAGTGAAAGATTAAGCAGCATACTGAGAATGTTTTTCAAATGCAAACCCAGGCATACGGGAAGCCTAAAGCGGCTCTCTTTTGTCGTACGCAGACACGCAGCGCGTGCTGAGGCTGAGCTTGGACGAGTTCTCGCTGGCCAAGTTCTACCTGCTCTTTGGCATCAGCAAGGTGAAGTCGACGGCGGTGACGGCCTTCCGCGCCAACTGCCGGCATGGACTGCTGGACCGGTCCTTTGCCTGCGCCAGCCCCGACCAGGAGCGCATGCCTCTCTCTTTCCTCGAGATTATCACAGACGCCCTCCTCGAAATCATGGAGGTGTGTTGACTTTGTCTCGTTCACGTCACAACACAAACGTGCTTGAGGGGCAGTCATACTTCATTTACGTAAATATAAGATAAACCCCCCTTACAATGAGACGTGTTTTCCGAGAGCTAGTGGGTACTATGTTCAATCTTTAATTTTGGTGGTCTTCAAACAGGCATCTCGTTGGCACACTTCAGTCCTGCAAGCCTCTGCCAGGTCGTTTTTGGCTCGGCATAATTGTGCCGTGCGACGTAGATACGTCGCAGGTGTTGTCTGCGGCTTCCAGTTGCTCTGCCCATGTTGTGACATTGCAGGTGTTGGGAGGAGTCACTTCTGCCAAAAATATATTTGTGTCATGTTCTGATTTTATGTGGAAGATTGTGCAATTATAATTCATGCTTCTGGATTCAAATAAATACAGCAAAACTTAATTTTTAAGATAGTTCTTCAAAGCCGAGAACTTTGCTAGGCCTATTCTCATTTCGTCACTGCCGTGACATGGCTAGTTGGAATGTAAAATGTGATGTGCAAAGCCGTGCCATGCTATATAATCTCCGTAGTTCTCTCTCTTTGGGTAGAGAGCAGGTAGTGCATGAACAAGAGGGGGAAGGAGGGAAATGGCACAATGGCACCCGTGCTCTCATAGAATGTTTCTGAAATTTAGTAACATTGTTGGGTTAATATTGCATGTGCTTATACCTGTGGGGACTTCTCTGACAACATGGGTTGTTTCGGGTTTCGCAGGCCTGCATGAAGAACCTTCCAAACTGTGACTGGCTTTCTCAGTGGACGGCTTTGGCAAAAAGGTAAGGGCACAGGTGCATTTATCAATCATTGCCCAACTTAATTTTGTTTGCAAGAACAGTTTACCAATACCACTTGATGGTTCACTTTACTAGGAAACTTCACTGAATCAATATCACAGCCACATTAACGACATAGAAAAGGAAGAAATTTTCTTTGTTTTGCTTTTAGACTTGGATCTCCCGCCTCCTTGTGAAGGAAGACGAGGACAGGAAAAGTAATGACGGCATTGGCGTTTAAATTATACATAGCTCGTAGCTCTCCTATTTTATGTAAATTTGTTATCTTGTGATTTACAAGCCTACCGTAAGCTGTTGCAGTTCAAGTTGTCTCGTAAAGTGCATAACAGACCCTTTCAAAAATTTAGTCTGGCCACTTTAAACACTAGCACTCAAGTGTATGCCACCCATGCCATACTAACGGTGGCCTTCTGACAGCCGACGAAGAACAAAGTTGGACTAGGTGCCAAAACTAGGCAGGCAAAACAATGTTTTAGCATTGTTTTGCATATGACATATTTCTAATCTCGTATTCTGTCACCTGCTGTAGACCAGCGTGGGGCACAGGTTGGAAACGAGTAGTGTTTTGCGAATATTCGAAATATTGAAGAATAGTTTCAAATAATGCGCTATTCAATACTCGCTTTGAGATGAACTACGATACAGCCAAGCCCGGTTATACCACACTCGGGTATTTTTAATTATTGCTTATATCGAGCAGTCCAAGCATCCCCTTGAAAATCACATGTAATACTGTAGTAGCGTTATTTTTTTTTTTGTATAGAACTTCCATAGCGAGAACACTCCATGTAGCAAACGAAGCCCGGCTGCCTGCTTTTCCTGCGATCCAGGTGCGCCACGATTGCGCTGGTGGCGAGCACATAGCATATAGCTTGCGTTGCGTGGCTGGCAGACTGCCAAGCCAGCATACATGCACAAGGACATGCAGGGAAAGAGCAGTTGTGGGAAAGAGGTGAGACAAGAGCAACCATAAAAAAAAGTGGAGGATGGCGAGAGTCGGGGAAGGGCATGTGCACATAGGGAGGGCAGGGAGTGCCCGCTGTTGGAACGGAGCGTGCGCTCTTTCCCCGAACACTGCATTCGCTGCGCGACTCCCTAACCCCAAAATAAAATAAGAAAGAAAAGAAGTCTCTAGCAAGTCGAGTCGGCGACAACAACGGTTGTGCAATCGCACTTTGAACGCCTTGTTTATCTTTGTTTATCTTTTTCTTTCCCCGTCCCGTTATTGCTTTGCCACTCTTGTTTTGCCTTTCTTTTTTTGCTGCAGGACCTAGTGAGGTTTCTTTTTTGTTGCTTGCTTATCTTTTAATGCGAAAGCATTAACTGCCTCGTGGACCGAGCCGATGTCATCAGCTTTGAAACCACGCCAAACGGCTCTTAAATCTTCTCCAATTCAAGCCAGCTCCCATTCGCGGGTTAGCCACAGCCCCTTTTACACTGCTACGATCCCATTGGCTAGCAGGCGTCCACCAGGATCCCATTCGCCGGACACGCAGCGCCATGGGGTGGCCGGTCGTTGAAACTGATGCTGCACGTCAGTTTCAATGACTGGCCACCTCATGGCGCTGCGTGTCCGTCAGCACCAGCTCAGCGCCAGTCAGGGCGCCAACACGCGTGTTCCCCTTCTTGTTCCCTTCTCTAGGGATTATTAATGCGAAAGTATTAACTGTCTTATGGAGCGAGCTGACGTCATCAGTTTAAAGCGCGAAAACGGCACCTAGTTTCCACGATCCCAAGAGGAGCGAAGTAAAGCTGGTGGATTTTGCCTTCAGTTCCATTGGCTGGCGCACGTCGACGGGGCTCCCATTGGCTGCTGCGCTCTTCAGTTTCCACGACCACTCGCCCCATGGCGCTGCGTGTCCATACACGGAGCGTCCAAGGTCAGCGTGCCCAAAGGCGCACGCGCGCTGACCGGCGACAAAAAGTACGCAGCAGACGAAAAAGGGAGCGGACAAGCGGCTTGAATGCTTTCGCATTCACAACTTATAAGAAGTGCTTAGGTGTACCTCAATCTTTTTTTTTATGAATCAAGAAATTAGTTTTTTATGCATCTCGCTTTTTCTGTTTTTTCTTTCATTTTTTAAAATTATTTACGCGTTTTGTCGCCTGTGCTGTGTAGAAGTCGCGGCCAGGCGCGCGCTTAAGCACGGTGGTGTTTGCCGTCTCTGCCAACTGTGCTCTACTGTATTTAGCGGCTCTTGGATGTTCTATTTGGTAAGCACCTGTTTGTTGCGACCTTCGATATTATACTAAGTTACAGGTCAAGAAGGTAGCGGCAAATGCCCCTCAAAGGGAATCAATATCCTTTCGCCACCTCCGCATCCAACAGTGTCCCATCGTTTCTGTGACGTCGCGGCCAACGTGCGAGGAGGGTCTTGCCTTTTTGTATATATTTGCTTTATCTTTCGACTTTGACTTAGCATTGTGGAAGCCACGAGAGGGAGGTTAGAGTTTTCCCCCCTCCGATGGAAACAAATACGACTTTCGGGGATTAGGTTCCCCCTCCGATGGATACAAAGGTCGCTTTCTTAGAAGTGGGATCGGAGACAGGTTGGCATCACTCTGTAGCCAATATCTATCCATTGAAGCGTAACAAAAAGCTTTTCCAGTGAACTCTTCTTTCGACTGCGGAAGGATTTGAAACGGGCGCATCACGCTTGTGGGAGGAGCTTCTCCTACCTTCTTGACTTGTAACCGACTATAGCAGAGATGTGCGAAAATTTAAACTGGAGCTTAAGTTAACATACTTTTGTGTATCAAATTATCGATATATCAAACTATTTTATGATCCCCTTTAAATTCAATATACCGTATTTTCGCGCGTATTACCCGCCCCTGGATATAACCCGCACCCCCAACTTACGACTGTTAGAAAAAGAAAAAAAAAGACTGTGCGTATTACCCGCATAATTACCCACGGAAAGCAATGTCAAAGTCACCAAAAACAGTACCTTTATTGGAACATTACTCATCGCTGCAGTCACTGCAGCTATCAGTTGAAGAATCTTTATTGTCCCAGAGAGCGTCGTCATCCATGCCGTCCAGGCGATTGCTGATACAGCACTTCCTAAAACTCTTGCAAATCATCTCTGCAGGATTCGCCTTCCATGCGTTGATAATCCACTTGCAAAGTACTGCTATGTCAGGTTTGCGAATTTGGCTCGTCGGCGTGAGGTCGTACTGCTCCTCGGCAATCCACTTGGTGTACATGCGCTTCATGTGCGCCTTAAAAGGCTTGTTCAAGCAAACATCCATCGGCTGAAGCACGGACGTCATCCCGCCTTGGATCATGACGAGGTCCGTCTTGTCATCCGCGAGACAAGACTTTACTTCCTCGGTGTTGTGGCCCCGTAACGCGTCCAGCACTAGCATGGACCTCCACGCTAACATTGCGCCCGGCCTGTTCTACCACACGGTTTTCAACCAGTTGACGACAAGATGACTGTTCATCCAAGAGTTGTCCTCCACACGCACAACTATCCCGGAGGGCAAATCAGTGGGAAGCGTCTTGCGCTTAAAGATTACGTACGGCCGTAGCTTCGTGCTGTCTGCTAACGCGCACAACATCACTGTGCAGCGCAGTTTCGAGTTGCCACCCGTCAAAATGCTCACCGACTTGGAGCCCTTTTTCTGAAGAGTTGTTTCCGGTGGCTTTTCAAAGTACACAAGAGTTTGGTCCGCGTTACCAATCCGCGAGCACAAGTACTTGTGTCGCTTTCGGAGCCCGATCACGTAGCGCTGGAAGTTCACTAACTTCTCCTTGTAGGCGTCAGGAAGTCGTTGGCATAAGGTCGTCTGCCTCTGAATGGAAAATCCTTGGCGTTTCATGAATCGGTGAAACCACCCGCGGCTGGCACGAAACTGGTCGCGCGGTATGCCGTCTTCTCTTGCCAGCCTCAGAGCTTCGATCTGGGCCATCTCTGTTGATACGGCGTGGCCGCGGCCTCTCTTCTCCTCAATGAACTCCGCCAGCTTGGCTTCGATCTGGGGGTAGGCTCCAGTCTTGGGACCGCGGAAGGACCTGCGGTCACGGCTTGCACTTTGAAAATCCTGCTTCTTTGCTGTCCACTCGCGTATACAGAATTCGTTGACATCATACTTTCGGCCTGCCGCACGATTCCCAATCTCTTCGGCAACGCTGATTATTTTGAGTTTCTGCTCTGCCGTAGAGGACTGCCGCCGAGCACAGCTCATGTCGAACGGAACGGGACGACCAAGATGGCAAGATTGACGTTTCTCGCTTCATTCTCCCTTCGTGGGTATGCGGCCTGTTCAGCATTTTGGCACACAGACAATGCAAAGATGGCAACTCCAAAAAAGATGATAAGCAAGGAGAGACGGGAGAAAGTACCTAGGAAGCAGCGGCTAAGAGGGATTCTGAGGAATTTACGTCCCTACCGACCATGCGGCTCGGCGCGTACTGCCGTGAAGCCACACTCGCATCCAAATTCGCGTATTACCCGCACCCCTACTTTGCCTTGGATTTTTTTAAAGTTTTGATGCGGGTAATACACGAGAAAATACGGTATTCGGGCTCGACTGTATTCATATTTTTTAAAGTGTTGATAGTGGTGGGCTAGGCCCGTTGAGCGCCCTTCTTTACCGAGCAAGGGGACGCTGCGGAGAAGCAACACTTGCGGGAGCGAGCTCCGTGGGCATTACTTCTCTGCAGTGTACCGGTGCTCGTTAAGAAGTGCACTCAGCGGCGTAACCCGCAGCGATGAGCACCCAGAAAAGCATGAATATTGCAATTGCGTGCTTGTGTGAAAAGCACACTTTCATGTGGGATTGTGCATGCGCGCACCTACTGTTTAAAAAGAAATGGAAACTTTGTTAATGTTGGTATCTACATTGCAGTAAAATTTTCCAAAATTAAACTGTAACTGTTATCCAAGAGTGTATGTTTGGCAGAGATTGCCTGACAACCTGCGTTCATCATTCGTGATTCATTTCTTTTTTTTCAAAATCGAAATTGAAGAAATGATATTTGCGTTATTGCAAGATTTGTAAATCCAGGTTTAAATTTATTCCAAATTCGTCATTTGCTTGCCATCCCAAGGTATTGGACTTTGATGTCACACTTCATAATTATAATTAGATTAAAATTAGCTTATAAATGGACAAGTGGAAGCTTGGGAACATCCTTCGCAAGTTTAGCTGGGTTTTCATTTAAGCATGGTGCAACAGCACTGAAATAGTACTTGGATAAACTATTCGGTATTCAATTCGAAAATATGTGGCCAAAACCACTATTTCTTTTAAATTCGCTTGGAACTCAAAATCCACTGTTCACACATGACCAAAAACGAGTTCTGCATCAGCGCTGAACAGGGACTTGTGTTGAATCACCAAGAATAGGAGTCCCAGCTGAATGCTGAAGTAGCGCTCAAGCCCAGTCCGTGCCCTACTCTATAATAATCCGGTAGGCTGCATAGAAATCCCAGCACTATGGCTTCGTTATTTAGGAAGCGTTGGTAGAGACGTCTGGTCTCATAGACTTCCTCTCCACTTCCAGCTTTGCCTTCCGCTACAACCCGGCCCTGCAGCCGCGCGCCCTCATTGTGTTTGGCTGCATCAGCAAGGGGGTGACGGACCAGGAGGCGAAGCAGCTGCTGCGGGTGCTGGTGAAGGCCCTGGAGTCGTTCCAGGACCTGCAGCTCATCGAGGCCATCATCATGGGCCTGACCCGGCTGCAGCCCCTGCTGCGCCTCGAGTCCCCCATCCACCGGGCCCTGTTCTGGGTGGCCATCTCGGTGCTGCAGCTTGACGAGATGGCCCTGTACGCCTCGGGGCTCGCCCTGCTCGAGCAAAACCTTCACACCCTCGACTCGCAGGGCATGTTCGAGACGCCCGTGAGCTCCTTCTTTTTCCTCCGACTAGTGGCTCAATCCGTTTTGTAGATGCGCGAGTATACAAAACTTTAGAATATCGGTGTGTTTGATTCAAACTTTAAAGCAAATTGGATGGTAGGGCATGTTCGAGACGTCCGTGAGCTTCTTCTCTCTCTTTCTCCTAGTGGCTCGTTTCGTTTTGTGGACGTGTGCGAGAATACAAATTGTTGGAATATCAGTGTATTCGATTCAAGCTTCAAATCAAAATGGATTGCAGGGCACGTTCGAGATGCCCGTGAGTTCCTTCCCTTTCCTCCTCCAAGTGGCTCGGTCAGTTTTGTAGACTCGCGCGAGTATACGAAACTTTCGAATATCGGTGTATTCACTTAAAACTTAAAATCAAATTGGATCGCAGGGCATATTCGAGATGCCTGTGAGCTTTTTCCCTTAGCTCCTTTTATGGCTCAATCCGTTTTGCAGACGTGTGCGAGCATACACATAACTTTCAAATATCGGTGTATTCAATCCAAACTTCAAATCAAATTTGATCGCAGGGCACGTTCGAGACGCCCTTGAGCTTCTTCCCTCTCTTTCTCCTAGTGGCTCGTTTTGTTTTATAGACGTGTGCGGGAATACAAAACTTTCGAATATCAGTGTATTCGATTCAAGCTTCAAATCAAATTGGATTGCAGAGCATGTTCGAGATGCCCATGAGCTTCTTCCCTATTCTCCTCCTAGTGGCTTGATCCGTTTTGCAGATGTGCACGAGCATACACATAACTTTCGAATATCGGTGTGTTCAATTCAAACTTCAAATCAAATATGATCGCAGGGCATGTTCGAGACGCCCATGAGCTTCCCTATCCTCCTCCTAGTGGCTTGATCCGTTTTGCAGACGTGCACGAGCATACAGATAACTTTTGAATATCGGTGTGTTGAATTCAAACTTCAAATCAAAGTTGGTCGCAGGGCATGTTCGAGACGCCCGTGAGCTTCTTCCCTCTTTTTCTCCTAGTGGCTCATTTCGTTTTGTAAACGCGCGCGAGAATACAAAACTTTCGAATATCAGTGTATTCGATTCAAGCTTCAAATCAAATTGGATCGCAGGGCACGTTCGAAACGCCTGTGAGTTCCTTCCCTTTCCTCCTCCAAGTGGCTCGATTAGTTTTGTAGATGCACTCGAATATACAAATCTTTCAAGTATCGGTGTATTCGATTCAAACTTCGAATAAAATTGGATCGCAGGGCATGTTCAAGACGCCCATGAGCTTCTTGCCTATCCTCCTCCTAGTGGCTTGATCGGTTTTGAAGATGCGCGCGAATATACAAAACTTTTGAATATTGGTGTGTTCGATTCATACTTCAAATCAAATGGGATCGCAGAGCATGTTCGAGACGCCCGTGAGATTATTCTCTTCCCTCCTCCTAGTGGCTCGATTCGTTTTGTAAATGCATGCGAGTATCGAGTATTGGTGTATTCGATTCAAACTTCAAATCAAATTGGATCGCAGGGCATGTTTGAGCGCCCGTGAGCTTCTTCCCTTTTTCTTTTTCCATTGCCTCATTACTTTCTGTAGACATGCACAAATATTTGAAACTTTCAAAAATCTGTATATTCGATTTAAACTTTAAATCAAATTGTGGCATTCAAATCCCTAATTATATTTAGAGTATTTGAATATTTTAAAAATTTCTGCTTTATTGAGTTTGTTTCTTCTGGACTTCTCCTGTGGCACAGGTATGAGGCGAAGAAACAACAGCTGTGGCCGCACTCCAGTCATAATTTGTGCCTCTTTGCATTGCATAAATAAAAACGAGTGCAAGGAGTAGGGTGACCTGACGTCCCGTTTTGACCGGGACAGTCCTGTTTTTAAGATGAATTTCTGTCGTTCTGTCATTTCTTCTCAGTGAAGCCTCATGTCCCGTTTTCGTGGAAACGTGCGTGCATAATTGCGAAATCGGTGCTAAGCGAGCGGAAGAAATCTAAAAGAATAGATAATACATTTTATAAAAATGAACATACTCAAAGAATGTTACCTTCCATTGAGTAAATTTAGAGCTCTTTCTATGGTTCCTTTTTTACCTTTTTTACCTTTTTTCACATACTTTCTTTGCTTCGTTTCCTTTTGTGCACCACGCTGAAGGCGTCATGCTGTTTGTGGGCACGTATCAAATAAATAAATAAATAAATCTGTCAATATGTTCTGTTCGCACAGACGCTTGTTTGGGGGACGTTTCTACCGTAAAGTTTCGAAAGAGCGCCCACCCAAAATGAAGAGATAAATGGTCAAAAACATGGGGTGAGCTATCTTTAAAGATGTCACAGCAAAACTTTATCAAAACTTTAATGATAAACACCCTGGCACCGGCTACAAACCACACGACACAGGAACTTATACCGCACACTGCAGACACCGCAACTTTGCGTTTCACGATCCAATAAACATGCGGGAATTCGCTATAAACTCCTGTGTCATGGGAAAAGATACCGCAGGTTGCGGACACAGCAGATTCACGTTTCACGGTGTGAAAGACCCACGAAAACCTGCCTGGAACTCGCATCTCACGGGAACGAATGCCGCAAATCGCGGACGCAGCAGGTTCAGTTTTATGGTGCAATTAACATGCGGGAACCCGCTACAAACTTGCCTGTCACGGAAACCGACATTGCAGGAGCAGATCATGAACAAAACCTGGGAATCCGTTACAAACTCATATGTTGCTGGAACAAATACCGCAGATTGCGAACGCTGCAGAATCGTATTTTACGATGCAATATGCACGCGGGATCAACTCGCGTGGAATCGAGATAGCGGACAAAAACGCGGGAATCTGCTACAAACTTTATACGGGGTTTTCGTAGATTGTTTCTGCCATCCTGCAACGCTCTTCGCAACCCGCTACGATACTCGGAACTCTTCAGTCAAGGCCATCGGCACGCAGGTGCAGTAGCGGCTTCTTCGTTGCGGAGGGCTTAGCGGAGGGGGAAACGTGGTCTACGAAATTACCCTTATGCCACGGGAATGGATACCGCAGGTTGCGAACGCAGCAGATTCACATTTTACGGTGCAACATACATGCGGAAACAACTCGCGTGTTACGGGAGCTGATATTGCGTGTGAAGATCGCAGACAAAAACGTGGGAACCCGCTATGAACTCGCTTGTCAGACGTGCCGGTACAGCAAATTGCGCAATTGATGTGATTCCCGTCGGACGACGCCTGACGTCTGACGGGAATCGGAGAGTGGGTGATGCTTTGGAATTTTTATGTTATAGATATTTAGCCAGAAAAACGGAATGGGCAATCTCTCGGGGGCGGACATTCTCTCGAAACTTTACGGTATATTGCTCTATTTGGCGTGCTTAAGTTTTGTATAAAAATGAAGAAGAAAGGTGCTTGTATACTCAACTAATTGAAGAACTTTGGAAAAGTGTACATTTGTACAGTGAACTGAATAGTAGCAAACCTTGCTTTGGCTCATTTGAAAAAAGAATTTGCGCATTTCATTTTCAATTTAAATCATTTCGGAAAAAAAAATTCCTAATTTTACGAAATAAAAAATGTTAGAACATGTGTGCAGTTTGTCGTCAACCCAGAGCTGCTGCAGTGACAACACCGAACTTGTTCTTTGGCAGTATGCAGTTCAGAAATAGAATAATCCAACAGGTCCCCAAACTGGGTTCCCAAGAATTGCGAGGTTTCCTGGAGAACCCTCGTGGGTTCCACAAGCCCTCAAAGATTCTCGACAGTCCTTGTCCCTGAGTGAAGCGTTTTTCCCATTTAAGTTTTCTTCAAGCAGGTCTGAGCCATTCACTGATACATAGCTCTTTGCCAAACACTTTCTATCATAAAAAGAGACAGGTGAGATGTACGAAGTTTGAGAACCAAGGAACGATGGTGATGATGACTGTGCAGAAAACCCTGAAGCACATCATGATGAGCACCCGGGAGCCCTTGGAGTGGCACTTCAAGCAGCTGGACCACTCGGTTGGACTCAGCTTCAACTCCAGTTTCCACTTTGCTTTGGTCGGGCACCTCCTCAAAGGTGGGGGCCCCCTTTGCTCGCCGTGCAACTCGGTCGGCTTCGAAGGACCCGCGAGTGGCACTAGGTTGTTATGAAAGCAGGGGATGGTGGAGATCTTGTGGTTCACGGGGGAAGGCGGGGCTTGAGAATTTAAATGGAAAAAAGTTGGGCCGCAGTGTCGTCAGTATAGAACTTTTTTAAAACAAGGTTGCCCCCCAGTGCCCCGAGAGACAGTCCATTCCAGATGACCCGGCGTCCCAACCCTCAAAATTGCGTTACCTTTGTTCGGACAATATGTACGATGGGGTAGGCAATAGGAGTTTTGATACAAATAGCGACCATTCTTTTGACAACATGGAGGGATGTATGCTGGAGTGTATGAGAAACTAGCCAAAATGGCATTTTGTTTTTAATTTTGTTTTTTTAGTTGCACGTCAAAATTTAGGGCACCGCCTGTTTTACAATATTTGGCCATCTTTTGGGATATTACAAAAACTATAATCGGTAATTTGACGGAAAAGATTTCGTAGTCTATGAGAACGAATTCGAACCGAATCAGGCTGAATCACTTAGGCCAGTTGGCGTAGGACAGTGAGAAACGTCATTAGGTATGACCCGGTTATTTTAAAGCCCAAGTGCCTGAAAGTTTTTTTATGTTCCTTTTCCTCGGCATGCAGTTTAGATGTTTTTGTTCTAGTGGCTGGCACTGCTGGGCCGTGACTCGGCAATATTTCCGTTGTTTCAGGCTTCCGGCATCCCACGGCCACGACTGTGTCGCGGACCGCACGGGTCTTGAGCATGCTTCTGGGCATTGTGGCGAAGCCACATAAGAGGTAGGTTGGCAACTTGGTCCTTTGGCGGTCTATTTGGTGCTGCGCCATCACTGCACTTGTCATTGGTACTGTGTTCTAGAAGGGCGAGTAGTGGCAAATATGAAGCCAATGTCAATGGGAGGTGCTGTGCCGAAAAAAGTGGACAGCCGCTTGTGGCGCTGTTGTCGACAACTGGAGGAGAAAACGGCTGCATCGGTTGCTTTCTCACGCGTTAGCAGCCATCGGGTGCTCTTGGCGGACGCCAGTTGTCCAAATGATTGGATGTGCTGATCACTCCAAAGCATTACCTGCTGAAGTGATGGCATTTTATGTTGCCACTAGGCTGCACTTCTTTGTTAAGTCACTCAATCGTGCCAGAGTACAGAAGCATGAAGCGGCAAAATACCTGAAGCTCGATCAGTGGATCCGCATAGCTTTTCTGGCCAATGTTGTCGTCAGAAGTATCTGTTACTTTCAGTACCTTGAGCAAATTCTACTTTTGTAATTGCGCCATGGCCTTCTGCGCTGAGAAAAAACATTGCGTCAGGCAAACATCATGACAATACACAAAAAAAAACACACAGGCACACACACTTCGTTCATTTTTATAGGATGCCTTAAGTCGGATGCAGCTCTGAATGTGCATGTTTATTAGGTAGCTTTTGTTTTCGTTTTCATGGTGCATGCGAGGCAGGGCTTTCTGGCTCAATATCATCTTCATGAAGAATTGAGCCATTTTCTTGAGCCGTTGGAAAATGAACTTGTTGGAACTTTTCCCCTTATTTATTTGGTCTTGTTCTTAGCAGCATTCATTTCTAAGTTGAAATAAATGTTTTTTAGAAAATGGAAAAAAATCAGGATATTTTACAGCGGAGCTGTTAAGGGCTATTTTCCCCAGGATCATGTCTGGTACCAAACAATTGTCGACAACCGTGGCCGACACAACACCCTGGTTGCCGCCGTCGCTCGTAGATTTCGGTAGCTGTCCAGAGTGTAGTGTTTGCCGGTTGTCTGCTTGCCGCCGTCGCTCATAGATGGCAGCAACATTTCTTCGGAACTAGAGTGGGAACGGAACGAGCGGCGATGTGTGCAGCAGCACGAATGGTTTCGCAGTCGCCGCGAGGCCGCTGTCGCCTGAAGTTAAACTGCATTGAGCACTTCAGATTCTCTTGCGAAAGAAGAGCAGATCGCTCGCCTGGAAAGCCACCGCCGAGAATAGAAGCTACAGCTCCGCTGCTCTTCCTTCTTCACCAAAGTGGAAAGGCTGAAAGTTTTTTTTGATTAAATAAATCAGATTTTTTTATTTGAATCAAACTTTTGTGAGTTAAATCTCTTCAGCTAGAAATTAGATTTTTTTTTTTTTATCTACATGTGTATGTTTTTTTTTTAATGGCTGTCCGAAATAAATATTTTCTGCTTGATTAGTATTTATTTCAAATACAAAATAAATACCCATGGAAACCACTCTGATAGGCAAATGGTAAATACAAAAATGTTTTCAGTATTGCTTTGGGGAAAAGTGTTTGATTTAATTTATTATAGTCAAATTGGTGCAACTTAAATCCTTATACACCAACTCATGTTTACAAACAAATCGGAGCGCCCCTAGCGGACGCCACCGGCGCCGCGCATGCGCGATGAGGGTGTGGGCAAGAAGCTCGCCGTCGCCCATAAACAAACCATTGAAATGCGATGTTGTCGGCGTCGGTGTGAGTCTCTTTGGCCTTTTTCGCGTTCAAATTGTTGATTCTACGTCTTTCTGGCAATGCCTGACTACTTGAGCGGCGTCAGCGAAATTTCTAAGACTCGTTACACCGCAAAAATTTGCGTGAATAATGTGACATGTGGCGATTTATTCCGCGTGGACGCCACAGTATGTACGCTAAAGCCTGATTCGCATGATGAGATTTCGCTCGCAATTTTCGGTCGCGACGCCGCTCGGGCTGCAAAAGCGTGAACCGTAGCTGAGATGGTCGACGTCGATACTGAAAATCGTAAGGAATCGAACCAAGTAGATTAGGAATAACAAGTCGGTGATGGTCACTGGTAACAATGATCAACATCTCCTTGTACCTACTGTTTACATCGAGCCTGCTTATCAACCTTCAAACTTAAGTCTTTTGAGGCCTGCACTTACTTCTTATCGCAAGTACCGGGCCAACATTTAGTCTACGGGCCGGCGTCGTCTAAGAGAGCAGACGACAAGCAGAAACGTTTGAAAGAGCAGATGACAGTTTGAACGATCAGCCAGCCGTTTGAACTTGACGACGCACTGTACGTAGTCCGCAGGTGGTCCGCACAACTTGACGGTTTTCTGGCGTTCATGTTAGAACAAAACAAATAAATCTGATGACCACAAGTATCCGTGAATTCAACCCAAAGTGCTTCCCGCCCAAGCAATTGTTGTCCGACGGCGTCTGCTTTTCCCTTTTCACGGCACATATCCAGATTCTTGGACAAACCGAGCACGTGAAAACTGACCTTCAAACCTTTCTCAACACTTTTGGTACGGCCCCAGTCGCGGCGTTTTGACGAGAAGGCAGGTTTTTGTCTGGTTCCTTTCAAAACAACGCAGAAATACACGTCTGGCATGGGGACTTCTGCCCACAGCCCCAGACCGTGACGTCACAGAGCTGAGTTCGTGTATAGCCAAATTGGTGCGATTTAAATTATAATTTAAATCAAGATTTAAATTATCTTGATTTTTATTATCCACCGTGTTGTGGTACATTTATATCAAAGCATGTAATGGAATTCATTGTTGTTTTCTTGCTATGGCAAAACAAGGAAGGAAGTGTTTTCATTGGGATTTACGACTACAAATCAGTGGAATGAATTTAAAAAAGCCTGCATATATGAACAGTGAACTGCTAAGAAAACCAGGCAAAGCTTGAATTTCTCTCCTCAACTTGCAAGCCAGTCCGCCTGTAAAAGAGATGACACGAAAATAATTTTGGTGGATCAGTAGTTTTCATTTATCGGGCAGAAATGAACTGAAGAGAAATACTAACCGTGTTTTTCTCGCCACAATAATAAACTGCCCATCACCGAACCCTCAATCTATGTTGGAATGGAAAGCTAGCCGTTGGGATCTGATTTCATAACTGAGCTTATGAACTTAAACAATGTGTGAGCGTGAATAGTGTCTGCTTCTAGGAGCGGGCCATTTTTTCATAGAAAATTTCTGGACATTGCTCATAACTCATATAGCGTCTCATTCTGAATCTTAGCACCTTATCTGAATCTCTGGAGCTACAGTCGGGTGGAGACTGAGCTCTCTGAGCATTTGCCTATAGTTTATTTTTGTTGCGGCGGCATGGGCGTGTTGTGTTTCAAGCTTGCCACTTGTGTGGTGCTGAACAGAGAGAAACACGTCGCCACTGCATGACACCTTCTAGGCATTTGAAACACTCTTCCGTTCAGTCTGACGACCGCAGAGCTAATAAAATGGTATATAAAATGGTGTGCTGTCATAAAAACATCACTAGATAGGGCCGCGAGCAAGTAGCCGACGCCCCATCTTGCCAGAGCCACTGCTCGGGGAAACTACGCCAGCGCCACACAGCGGCATCGGCTTCGAAGGTCTCACGGAGGGCACACCACATTTGCTTCTACACCCCTTCTAGAACATTGTATCATTGGCAAGCCAGCTGTGCTGATGACCCTAATGTTCATTCAACATTACTTTGACTTAGTTGCAACTTGGTTGCAACATACCGTAAGGTTCCGAAAGAACGCCCGCCCCCGAGATATCGCCCATCCCGTTTTTTTGGCTAAATATCTGTAACATAAAACTTCCGAAACATCCCCCACCCCCCGATTTCCGTCGGACGTCACGCGGTGTCCGACGGGAATCGCATCAACCGCGCAATTCGCTGTACAGGCAAGTCTGACAAGCGAGTTCATAGCGGGTTCCCGCGCTTTTGTCCGTGATGTGCGCGCGCGTTATCGGCTCCCGTAATACGCGAGTCGTTCCCGCGTGTATGTTGCACCGTGAAATGCGAATTTGCTGCGTCTGCAATCTGCGGTATCCGTTCCCGTGATATAAAGTTTGTAGCGGATTCCCGCGTTTTTGTCCGCGATCTGCGCGCACGATCTCAATTCCATGTGAGTTGGTTCCGCTTGTATATTGCGTCGTGAAATAGGATTCTGCTGCGTTCGCGACCTGCGGTATTTGTACCCAAAAAAGTATGAGTTTGTAGCGGATTCCTGCGTTTTTGTCCGTGATCTGCGCTCGCAGTATCGGTTCCCGTGGCAGGCAAGTTTGTAGCGGGTTCCCGCGTGTTTATTGCACCAAAAACTTGCATCTGCTGCGTCCGCGATTTGCGGTATTCGTTCTTGTGAGATGCGAGTTCTCGGCAAATTTGCGCAGGTCCTTCGCACTGTGAAATGCGACTCTGTTGCGTCCGCAACCTGCGGTATCCTTTCCTGTGAAACAGGAGTTCGTAGCGAATTCCCACGTGTTTATCGCATCGTGAAACGCGAATTTGCGGTGTCCGATCTGCTGTATCAGTTCCCGCGTCTTGTGGTTTGTAGCCGGTGCCAGGGTGTTCATCATTAATTTTAGGGGCGAAGCTCCTTAGGGGCTAGCCATGTCCGTATGTCCGTCCGCCGTAGGCCGGCGTCGGGTGCTCGTGCTTCTGCTCGTGAGATCACGTGCTCACGAGCATGTGAGCACATGCTCACGTGCTCGTGTAGGGGCAAAAAAAAAATTGGAAAAAAAAAAAGATGAAAAAAATTATGAAAAAAGAAAAAGAAGAAGAAAAAGAGTAGGGGGTTCTGAGATGCCATCCCATCTGTCTGCTTAAAAAAAGAAAAAGAAGAAAACCACACATTCTCCTACTGACATGAATGAAAAGGCTCGGCATGCTGCGGCTCGGCGTCTACGCAGACAAGCACCACCAGAGCTTCGCCCCAAGCAACATCATTCACCACGTGGAGATGAGGTCAATTTTTGATAAGGTTTTGCTCTGGCATCCCCAAAGATAGCCCACCCCATGGTTTTCACCATTTATCTCTTCATTTTGGGTGGGCATTCTTTCGGAACTTTACAGTAATCATATTTCACATTGTTTGTGCTATGAAAAATTTAGCTTTTAATTTCTTTGAGAGCTCTCCTTGGAAGTAATGCTTTTTAATTGGGCCTTTTGTTTTAGATTCATTAGGCTATCCTTGATACTGTTTGAAACTAAATATGGTCAGTAGCGGGTACAACTTCGAACCCGAGAGGGGGTGTGGACTGTTGCAGATAAAACTGTTATTTAGTATTTAAGTTTTAGAGGAGCCACCAGACCAAAGACACGAACGGTTTGCAATATATCTGCTATAGAAGCATAATTTTGGATGATCTCTTCATTAATTAAAAATATAGAAAAAGGAAAAAAGAAGTCCAATCCCCTGTGTTGTGAGCAGATTTTTTTATGCTGTGTGCTAAAGTTGCAGAAACTAACCAGTTTTATATTTTGTTTCTGTTTTTCTTGCAGAGACAAGTTCGAAGTGAGCCCTGAGAGCGTGGCATATCTCGCAGGTAAGCACATTTGCGACACCGTAGTTCTCGCTGAGAACCATTGATCTTGACCCATGTGTTGCAGACCTTTGTTAACATAATATCAGGTCAAAATCATATTTTTTGTTATTATCCGAAACGATTGAAAACGATGCCTCGGCATTATCCTCAAAATTCGAGACTTGGGAACTCAGTATTTGTGAAGTAAAAAAACTTTCAGCCTCAAAAAACATGGCGCCGCCATGTTTTTTGAGGGAGGATAAAAAGCCAGGAGGCGACAGACATCACTCCAGACTCCGATTTTCGATATTTCAAAAAGAAGGGCCGTAGTGCATTTGCACTTGCATTAAAAAAACATGTTTTACGAATGCCGTTATTAAATACAGTACAATCTCGATAAATGGAACCTGAAGGGACCAGGAAAATCTGTTCCATTTATCAGGAGTTTCATTTACCGAGAGTATGTAGTGTAGGTACACTAAAAATGTTGAATGCCAGCTTAAATGCTGCTTCCACAAGTGCACAATTCGTAAACACCAGCAAGTGAATGTAGAAGGCAAAATAATGACAAAAACACCAAATTGCTACTTTTGTATATTCACGTTATGGGTCCGGTGACGGGAAGGTTCCCACTCCGGGCTCTTCTTAGCCACAACGCCAAGCACTTCTCAGGCTCTTCTTGTTCGGGGAGCCGCAGCCTCATCCTCTTTGGTCCAAATTGCGTACTGCTGAACGCACTCCGCAGCTTTTCCTTGTCGTGAAGAATCCTTGTCAGGCTACTTTTGGGAATGGCATACTTCGTTACAAGCGCCGCTTTCGTGAAGCAACCGCTATCGAAATCATTAATAGGGAGTTTTAGAATAACGTACGCAATTTTAGCGCACGCTAGCGGTAAATTTAGCGCTTGTAATAGCGCACGCGACGCAAGAGAGTTTTAGAATAGCGTTTCTCCGTCGCGACGCAAAAGCCCAAGCATCTCGCGCTTGCGACGCCACCAAGATACAGTAACAATTTTTATTTTACACACGAAATGCTGTAACTTCAGAAAAACACGAGTTTTTGGTCCAGAGTAGCATTTTAGATTTGTTTAAACGTAAGAATGCGACGCGAGCGGTTGACCGGTCGTGTCCGCTTGCGTCGCTTTGGCAAGAAAGCTCTCGTGTACTGACCTTCGCACATCGTACCTTCGCGGAGAAATGTTTGTGCGTCACAAGCATCAAGTTGCCGGTGATCGTTGCCAAACCGAGTACAATGTCGTCCCATATTGAAAATCGCAGTCGCGAGGATGCTGCCGACGTCGCACTCACGACGCCGCCAAAGCAGCCGCCGACATAATCCCCATAATCCTGAAAGCTGCCATTTTTTTTAACTCAGCTCGTCTTGGCTTTAGCCAACTTGACATCACGAATCCTCCTTGGAGAAGCGCAAAGACTCTTTGCGTACGCACGCTATTTCTGAGAAATAGCGCACGCTAAAATTGCGCACGCAAAGCGCAAAACCTGGTTTGCGTTCGGAGCATGCGCAGTGGCGACGACGCTATTCTTTGCGTACGCAAAGCTTTAGCGTGCGCTATTCTAAAACTCCCTAATGACTTCAATCTTTTTTTCTAACGAGAGCGCACGGTGTTGTCGCTTCGTGGCCGCATGGCAGAAAGTAGGACACTAGGCCTAAGATGCGAGCAGAAGCCCTGTTGAGCCAAGCCTACCCAACATAGTCACCTATGCGTAAAAATGAGAAAAGAAAACTAAAAAAAAAACATGCGTACATGCTAATTTTGGGCAATAAAGCTAATAAATATTAAGAACATTTTTAATACTCTTTTATTACTCAAGAGTTATTTTTCTTTTTACGCTTAAACCAAACAACTCCGCGATAGTTGTTTCGTTTAAGCGACAATTCCGTTTAAGCGATTTCCGTTTATCGAGATTCTACTGTATTATAGAAATGTCGCTTGCAAAGCTTCTAAATTTCATAATCGATTACATCACAAGTAAAAAGAAGCGAGGAGGTGAGGAGCAAGAGAGAAGGGCGGCAAGAATAGAAAGGTGCGCTCGCTTGTAAAAATATTTTTTTGCGTTCTGGTGGTATTTTTTTGCATGTCTATGACTACAACTGGAATCGTTTTTGACAACAAAAACAAATACAAACTTTGGGATGTCAGTGCCTCTTTAAAGCTTTGCTTTATTCTATACTGGCGCGACAGAGTCATTTCTACCTCCACATAATCAGGAAATCAACATTATTGATACTCTGAATCTCAAAGAAATAGAGAAGCTTGGTAACATGAGAAGCTGGCATACACTCCCTTGACATAAAATCTCAATTTTAATTTATGCAAAAAAAAAAACTATAACAGGAAGGAAAAATAGGTGTTCATCTATCGTGGTCGCTTCTTTGGTATAAAGTAACTAGAGTTCAAAAATGGAAACTCTAAATTGCAATGACCTCACCACCCTGCCAGTGCTGCGGGAAAATAGCACCCTCATCACTGCCCCGCAAGCACCGCCTTGCCGCACGCAGCACACCTAGCCGAGGGAGAAAAGCACTCGGCAAAGCTAAAATACTAGGGGTGTGCGAATACCGAATAGTTGTTTTTAAATCGAATACCGAATCGAATTAAGAAAAAAAAGCCGAATATTGAATCGAATATCGAATAGTGATTTTATTTGTAGGAATATTTCAAAGTGTGCTGCGAATGAGATTATTATATGTGCAGAGTATGCGCCTGGTGCAGAATATGCATCTCGTACAAAACAAAAGCTCAAATGTATAAAAGTTCTGGTGAAAACAAAAACAGAAAAAAAAAAGCAGCTACTGATGGACGTTGGGCCTAAAGATCCAATTTTATGGCGCAAACATACTAATCTATCTACCCTAAATGTCACAAAAAAACCCAAAGTTACAGCCATGCGTGCCTTTTTTTCTCGTTAAAAGCACGACCTAACACCGCAATGTTTTTTTTTTATATCTATATATTTCAGAAAAGGGGCATTTTGCGATATTTGGTTTCAATTTTAACGAAGAAAAAGGGCACCCGGGATTTTATTTTACATAAATAAACAGATAGGTGTTAAATCTGAGTAAACAGGTTTAAACAATATAATCTGAAGTAAGAAAAAGAAAACATGTGGTTAGGTGGCGCAAGTCACCGTCCAACTGCCGCTATGCATTCATTCCTCCGTCCATCTATCCTGTTCTAGAGAGCCTAGATTTAAAAGAGGGAGCAAGCGAAACTGAAATTGCGGAGACGGCTCCAGCACAGATTAGCCGTAAGTGCTCATGTGTTGTGTTGTCACGTGGAAAGAAGGCGAGCAAACGGAAGAGCGACGACGCCTGCCCTGCCTGTCCGATCCCGAACGACGCTTTCGTCTTTTCGTCGCCTTCTCATAGTTTGTATTTCAAACGCTGCTATCGAACGGTTGGAAACCCTCTTAAATCTAGGCACACTATTTTTCCTTTCCGTTTCGTTCCGAATCAGAATTTGCGGCTTGCGGTTCCAAAAGAACGACGACGAGAACTCGACTGGTTTCATTGGCGTATTTGACGTGGCTTTCTTTCTGTGATCGTGCAGTCGCCGATTTCTGTGAGTGCGGCAAGTGTGTTCTACATCGGCGCTTCAATTTGAAACGAGGGGCTTTACTCGTGAAAAGAATTAGGCGTGGCGCGGAATTCCGGCCTCCCAACAATTCCTCTCTGGAAGCGGTGCAAACGGGATATTTCGGTTGTGATTCCGAGGTTAGATTGCGTCATGATCATGAGTAAATCTGCGTGCTATAAAGTTTTTGGCGTTCGTTACTTTTCTTTTTTCTAACCTAAGCGTTAGATTTTTGTGGAATGATAGGGCCAAGAGGGGCGTTTTCTCGCATCGTCTGTCTAACATCACGGTGCAAACATTGGGAGAAAAAACGTCTCTTTTGTCAGCTCCGCACCGACCGCGCGTCTTTGGCCGAATACATCTAATATTCAAGTGACAGAATACTGGGAATTCGATTTGCGAATCAAATCATTCGGGAACTTTCTATTCGATTCGAATTCGTATATTCGGGTGTTCGCACACCCCTATAAAATACCCATTGTAACAAAGTTATAAGAATGTAACCATAATCATTCTGAACTAAACCCAATTTAATGTGGCTATTTGATTCCAAGTATTAGAATCAGTATTAGAAACTTAGAAGCATGTGCACCCGTACGGCCAATAACAAAGAAAAAGGGCGATGGACTCCCAACAGGCATGGTTGGAAGGCCGAGCTCTCACGTGTGTTGTTCCCTCGCAGCACTGGTGTCGGTGTCGGAGGAAGTGCGCAGCCGGTGTCATCTGAAGCACCGGGTGGCGACGCGGGTGGCTTCGGAGGTGCTGGCACGCACCCCGCCCAGCCCGGTGCCGCCTTCCGCCTCCACGGGCTCTGTGGCCGGCGGGGCGGGGCCCCCCGTGGGCACACCCCTTGGGGGCGCGGCCCTGGGCCCCTCCCCCCAGGGGGCCCCGTCCTCCTCACCCCTGGGCAGCAGCCACCAGCTGCACCCTCTGGGGGCGACAGGGGGTGCACCCTGCGCCCCCGGTCGCCGACAGAAGTCCTGGGACCTCCTGGACCAGAATGCCCTGGCGCAGGCCAGGCTGGTCAAGCAGGGGCCCCAGCAACAGGGACAGCAGGTGGGCAGATCCTTTGTCTCTTTGTGCACGGCGGTGGTGTATACGCCTCCTTCGCCGTGCCTTGTGGTGCTTTTTATGCTTTTCTTCCACTTACGTTCAAGCCAAATGTCATTTTTGCTTTCGTGCATTGTTCTTAGTCTAGCGACTTGCCTGTCAGTTTAGACTTCATTAGGCCGTGGTGACCACGAATACACAGGGTACCCCCATGTAATATTGTAAGTTTCTGATGGCTTTCTCAGGTGTACGTGGAACTCGCGGAGTTCCAAACGCAGAAAAGACTAGAAACGGGAACCAGACGGCCGTTCTTGGCTCTGCTTTATTGCAAGGAAACGTCTGCATCGCTCGTCACGTGCCAGCTCTTGTGGTATAACGCCGATGCTGGCAGTGGCGAGTTTATTAAAGATTAAAGGGGGATGATTCTTGCGGAAGCGTTCAAAGCAGGCAAAATGGGGAGAGGACTCAATGAGAGAAGTGGTGGGAAAGTGTGACATAGCTACCGGAAAGTTTGGGGAGGCTGCTAGAAGGGTCAGTTTTTCTTTGATAAATGATGGTATTTCAGTTCTCTCCTTTTTTTGAGATAAGGGTTGGGGCGCCCCGTGATTTCTTGAGGCACCAGAACCCTTGACTTCGTGCTTGCGGGGCGATTCGGGAGAGTGAAGTTGCCTCTTGACCTTCGTTTGCCCTTCTGACCAATAAAGGGCACTTCGGTGCCCTTTGGCAGTGGCTGGAAGAAACTTCGACGTCAGGGTAGCACTTGGGCAAGTGCAAGGTCGCGCAGGTATGGCGTTTGGATGACCGACGCCACGTGTACGACATGTTTCGACCTGTGGATCAGGCCTGGCTCTTTGTGAACCATGTGGGACAATTGTATCGCTGCCGTGTTAACCCATACGTTATCTATAGACATAGCCAGCCTTGCGTTTATTGAATGTTTGAAAACCGGAGCGGTTGCTCCATGCATCTATGTGTTTATTTTTTGGGTCAAACACGTAGTAGACGGGCCGACCTGGTCCGGTCTGCTTGAGTGCCTACCATGTGGGAGCCGGAATAGTATTTCTGCCGTGGGTTTGGTTCAGTTGTGCATTCTCTGTTCAAAGAATACCGAACTGCTCAATTTCCAAGTCCGAAAATGTAGCTCCTACCAAAACTCGAAAGGAAACCCAACATTTTGAAACCAACTTGGTTTCTTCTTGAAGGGTGGCTGAAAGCACAAAAGAAAGAAAAAGAAAAAAGGAAAAATAAGAAATTAAAAAATTGTAAAATGATTTTTTTTAGTTATAGAGGCGATCATGTCTTCAGCTTTCTCGTCAGGTCGTGGAGGCCATGTATGTAAACAGAGAGCATTGCGCCCAGGGACCTGTTTAGGTTTCCTGGCGTATGCTGGATTTGCCATGATTCCAAGAAAAGTCTTCCTCGGAAATTGGGCTCTGTGTCCACCACGTGCGCGTTTGCGAAGTCAATGCGATGGTGTAGGGTATCGCAATGTTCGGCGGTGGCGCTGCTCTCGCTGCTCGATTTCAGTATTGAGCTAGTCTGATCTTGGGAAAAATCCACTGCCTGGCTCTATTTGCTCTTTTGCCGTGGTTGCACGAGAAGCGTAAATGTGCCACTCGGGGAGAGAAGTATTTTTTTTTCTCGGCGTGACTTTAATGAATTTTTTTAGCGATTTGAAGTATCTTCGCTCGTGTTGGCAGTCGTAGCATTATTTGCGAAACTACACTGTACAACTCACAATTTCTGCTCGTTTTTTGCACGTTGCACAAACTCCCAAAGTTGACATTTTTTCTTATTGCAGTTGGCAACATGTCTAAAGAGAGAACTCCTTTGCAGGAGGTCAGCCAAATAGTAATAAATGCTACTTGGTCTTTGTTCACAAAAAAGATGGACTCCATTTTGTCCCACGTGGTGTAATTTCGTTAAGAGTATTCATCACGCGTTAGCTCTAAAACGTGCGCATTAAGAAATAAAGTGCGCGAAATATGCGAACAGGTGTAAGGCACATAAGCCGTGCGTCTTTTAGTTTTTGGCTCGTATGCCAAAATTTTGCTCGGTGATTCGTCTCCTGTAGGGAAACGCGCAAATCAACAAGCGCGCTAATGCGAGTCGTATGGCACGTCTCCACATGTGCCGAATCATTGTGAGCCAGTCCCAAACTGACCCGCGTCCCCGGGCGCTGTTGCTACAGCGCCCGCTTTCCCTCGACGCTCCGACGCAGAACGCGGGCAAGGACCCCAAGTTCTGGCGCAGCCTGGACACGACGGAGGGTGGCTCGGGGGGCGTGGCAGGGGCGGGGCTCCAAGGGGGCGGGGTCTCGGCCTCCTCCTCGGCCCCCTCCTCCGCGGGGGGTCCGCCCCCTGTTCGCACGCAGCGCAGCAGCTCCATGCCCACGCCCCGCTCCCAGAAGGCGCCGCCCGGGGTGCCGGCGGGTGCCGCGGAGGAGGACGAAGAGCTGGCGCTGGCGCCACGCTCCTCGCGGGTCTCTGTCTCCAACGAAGACAACGTCTTGCTGGACCCCGAGGTGCTCACGGACTTCCCCACCCAGGCGCTAGTGCTCACCGTGCTGGTACGTGGCGCTCGCGTCTTCTTCCGTCGCTTCCTTCCAATGCACGTCATGCAAAGCTCGTTCCATTTGTGGTACGATTGAACGGGTGCCTTGGTTCTCTGTATCCAGCATGGACATAGCGGGAGCGATGGCCGTGTGTATGAGAGCTCTATGTTTCAAAGCACGGTCTTGTCGCCACCTTCTGCCGTTGGGAAAGTGTTGAGGCGTGCCACTCTCTGGCTACTATATCTGGGCACTTGAGAACTGTGATCTAAAAGCAGCTTAAAAAACACTAAAATGAAAAAAATTATTTTTTTCTGAAAAGCCTAAATAAAACATACATAAACAAAAATTCTGTGCAAAAAAATTTTTTTTAGCAATATTTACCTTGCAAATATTGCTATATATATACCTTATATATGCAATTTAGGTGGAGAAGGTGGAGGCCACAGTCCACTGAGCCCCACCTTGTGCTTGCACGGTGCTTACATCTCTGATTGGCTGGAAAGACAATTGACGGTCGGAGTGTTGGTTGTAAAATTGTGTCTCTGTGCCGTAATAGTATTTTAATCAATAATTTACTTTATGTTTGAGAAACAAGTAATCTAGATAGTGTCATTATTATTTTTGAAGGTATCCTGAGATTGCTTTTTACACTTTTGTTTGAAATGATAACAAACATGGCTGCCGGCGTCTGCGGAGTGCTCAACGAGTGTACCTCGTCGAACTCGTCTATTTTTACGAGTGCAAATCGTTCTGCATTTATCTGAGGCGTTCATAGGAAAGTCTCCTCAACCAAAGTAGCTTGCAGCAAACAACTGCTGCAAGTACGTGCCTTTGCAAGCACTGTGCAGGTGCTCGTTTTTGTAGTGGGACTGACCTAGGCTTTGCGTTTCTTAGAAAAAAAACACAAAAAAACACCAAAATGAAAAGAAAACAAAAAGTTTTTTTAAAGGTTTTTTTGGGACAGAATTTTTGTTTTAATTTTTTTATGTGTTCCCGCCTCTTGCTTCGTGATTCGTTTTTTGGCGTCCTTGTCCGCTAATGCCGCAGTCTTATCAGTTGCAAAGCTGTAATGAGATGCGCGTGGCCCACCCCACCTTGCGGATCTTGAGCTGTTGGTGACCATAGTTCACTGTAAACTCACGAAAAAACCCAGTTCTCACTGGGTAGACATCTGTTTGAACATTCTCTTCAGTCGAGGGCATTTTGTTCTCCCGTCCCTACTGCTTGCAGGCGACACTGGTGCGCTTTGCCACGGACGAGAACGAGACCCGTATCCTGTACGAGTACCTGGCCGAGGCCTCCGTGGTCTTCCCCAAGGTGTTTCCCGTCATGTAAGAGACGCCCCCGACTTTGCTCTCGAGTCGAGAGGACTCGGTTCTCGTCTTTCAAAATGGTAAACGTGTATTTGCTGGGATGACCCCATGTCAGATGTGAACAAATGTTGCCACATACTCTGGTTATTAGCTGGAGGTCTCAGATTCGTGGTTCTGTTGGGCATTATTCAAACACAGTTAGTTTGGTAATGCAGGGAGGCTCCAGGCTTCTTGAAAGGGTTTTGAACTCATCATGTTGAAAATGGGGCTCGTGTTTGTGGCATCTCCGAGTGTTGGAGTGGCATGTGTGCTCTCTCGCTGAGATTGCCTTTTGTCTGTCCTATAAAATTGCTTTATATATATTTATTTATATATCTTGAAGACCCGTTTCCGGGTATTACGCAAGGGAGGGTCTAAATGCAATTCCGAAATTTTGTTGAAAACATAACAAAAACAGTAAAAACAAAGCATGTATATACAGGCATACAATTACAGTTCTTATTGCAATTTTAGGTCTCATTACTATGATTAATAAACGCTTGCATTGTGTCTGTACCACCACTAGATCCACTTGCTGTGGGCCTGTCTTGTAAGCCTCCGGATTGCATTGTTTTGAAATTAGACCTAATCTCATAACAACGAGCGTGTTGTGACTCGCTTGCTTTTCCTTTTTTTTTTTTTTGTATTCTCAGTCACAGCTTGCTGGACGCCAAGATCACGACGGTGCTTTCTCAGAACCACGACCACATCATCCTGAGTGCGGTCCAGTGCATCATCCAGAACATGATTGCTTGCGAGGACAGCAGCCAGCAGCAGCTGCACTATCTGCAGAGTGAGCATCTGACCAACATCTTAATTCCACGTGGGTTCCCGTGGCTTTGGGGTTAATATCTCCTGAGATTTACGTTTGGTGGTGCGGTCATTACTTTCGTCTAAATGATTCTTAAAACCACCAAAAGAGCGTTCATTGCCCGTTAAAGACCTTGCTCCGGTCGCTCGGCAAGCTTGATACTCTTCAATTGAATAAGAAAATTCAGCGCTTGGTTTCTGCATTTTGAATGCCCTTGTGATAAGCCATGTTTTTCCATATTTTTCTCATATTTACCATGATGATTAAACCCAAGACTAAAGCAGAAGGAGAAATTTTTATTTATTTATTTTTTTTTTTTACAGTGGAAGAGAAGGTAACAGGGACAGACAGCATCTCTAACTCAGCTAATAATTTTTATTCAACCAACCTCCTCATATGCGGAGCTACAACCGCCACAAAACCACCGAACATCCTGTTTTTCAAGGTCGTGCGCACAACCCTCACCCACATCACAAAATAAACTAAGTGAGGCCACCTACAAAGCACAACCATCTTTTGGTGTAGACAAAAAGCCTAGACAGCTAGAGGTCGCAAAAAATATACAATGCTTTCGAACTGAGAAACACACACACAAACAGTGACACCTTTGGTTTGCTTAGACCAGCTGGCCTGTGCACTGACCGTAATTTCGTTTTCTCGCATGGCAGCTTGTGGATTTGGAGGACTTTGGAGGTTTGCTGGTCCCTTCTCCAAGGTGAGCTTGAGCATGGAAGTAAGGCAATGTCCTGTGGTAGATTGTCTGCTTTGACAGATTGTGGGGCTTTCCATTATGACAGTCAATCATAATGCTTTATCGCGGAATTAGAAAATCTATGGAGGTCGCAGCTATTTAAGTATTCTAGGTGAGCATGGTGCTGTCATATATGAGCTTGAATTCCACTTTAATTGTTTTGAAAGCTGCAAATACGAGCTCATACCTTTCTCAAGCTTTTCTGTTGTGTATGTGTGGACGGACTTTTTTTTGAAAGTCCAAACTCTTTGTATCACTTTCTGCAGACTGCTAGAACTACGCTTTTCATGCCACTGGAAGGTTTGAAGAGAATCTCAAGATGTTGAGTTGCCTCTCATAAATACGTGTTTGAATTTTCAGAAAGTTCAAGGGGTTGGACCACTTTGTACAGGGTGTTTAAGAGGCACAAAAAAAAAAAGAAGAGTATAAATAGACCGATGAACTGGGTGCAGTTAAACTTTTCACAAAGGTGTCGTTCGGTGGTGCATTTATCATAATTAAATTCTATGTGGTACCACCTGTGAGCAGCAGCATCAGCCAGACGGTTTTCACCGTTTTCCTCTCTGTGCATAAGAAAAGAGTGGATATTTTTTTGCCCGAAACCCGCATTTAAAATATGTGAGTACGACAAACGCACCACCTTCAGACAC
Organism: Ixodes persulcatus; assembly: GCA_013358835.2. Taxonomy (NCBI): domain Eukaryota; kingdom Metazoa; phylum Arthropoda; class Arachnida; order Ixodida; family Ixodidae; genus Ixodes; species Ixodes persulcatus. The sequence continues at coordinate 211,376 of JABSTQ010011265.1, forward strand.
CTTTGTGAAAAGCTTCAGTGCACTCCATTCATTGGTTTATTTACAAAAATATTTTTACTCCCAAGCAATGCTCGAGAACCTCCTGTAAAACTAATTAAACAAATGTTCTGTTTTTGTTTTCAAAAGCACATTCAAAAGCAACAAAATTGAGCACATGCATCTTTTCCTCCTGGAAGAGTTTTCAGCAGCAAGGCACACAAAGTAGTTAGCTAGTTGCACTCTCAATTACTCAATTTCTAAGTGAGAGCTAAAAAAAAGGAAATATACTGTTTCTCTCTACTTGCACCACCTGAGGGTATAACAGGTTTAATCCAATTTAAAATAAAAAATGAGGGCCCTGATTGGCCAAAAGTTTCTTGAGTTCTTAAAGCCAACTGAAAAGAAAAACAGGGAGGTAGCTGAACCTTGGCATTGGAACGAACTTGGAAAAATCTAGTTGTACACTGTCGTCTGCTCAGTCGCAGCAGTTATTGAGGTATTTTCCTGCAAGTGCGTTTGACAGCATTCTACTCCAATGCATCGTAGCCTTCGCCGTCCAACATTTGTGCCACACATGTTTGTGCAACTTATGCCTTATCACTCCCACTGCGAGCACCGATACGCACGTCGGAGCATTTTCTATGTGTTTTCTAAGTGGCCCGCTATTGAACCTGGCACCTTCACCATACTCCATTGTAAGGGGGAGACAAAGCAAGGGGCATGTTGACCTCATACTTAGCATACTCAAAGCCAACTCGCAGGAGTTTAGTTGGGTCCTAACAGTTGTCACTGTGTGCAGTGCCAGACGAACCTGGACAATGCAGAGCTGTTTGTCAACTGCCTGGAGGCCATGGTGGAGACGTGCCTGCCGGCAGACGAGGGGGAGTTGAGCCAGTACCCGAGCTCTCTGTCGGTGGCCTCGGCCATGAACTTGTCCTCCTCCATGTCCAGCCTGACTTTGGGCTCTCCAACAGACAAGGACGGAGGGGGTGGTGCCTGCTCAGACGGGGGCGGGGCCGGGGGCGGGGCCCCACCCGACCGCGCCCGCTCAGCCTCTCAGCTCTCCAAGCAGCGCAGCTTCAAGTGCAAGGGTCCGCCGGGAGGCCAGAGCGGCCCCAAAAACGGACGCACCTCCCACTGACCCTCGCCCGACGGAGGCCCCGCCTCCCCGCATGGGGAGGCCCCGCCTCCGAAGGAGGGGACGACCTCCGAGGAGAAGGAGCAGCACTCGGACGCTGGGTGAACGAGAAGCTCCGTATTGCGGAGACGCCCACTTTGCGGAGCGCTTTTGGGTGGGTTCCGCAAAGCGGGAACTTTCCCGGAGTGAGCGGGGGGAGGAAACCCGACGGAGGTCAACACGACACAACCCGAATTGCGGCAGAGGCCTTTCGTCGCGTAGATTGCGATCGATTTGTCTAGAGTGCCGCCGCTCCGGGATCGGTATCTGTAACTGTGATGTAGTGCTGGGCGTCATGCTTTTCCACGCCCGGCTTCGCTACGGGAAGTGCGATTTTCTACCTCTTGCGTCTCCGCTTCCGCATTCGGGGCCCTCCTTCGAGTCGTCCGACCCGGGAGCGCGCGAAGATCCGCATCGGCTCGCCCCTCGTGCCATCCGAATCCGGGCATGTTTTGTTTGGACTTTGGCGCATTGCCGGAAGTAGCCCTCTCCTTGACTGCATCTTTTATTTTCTATTCTCGTTTTGTTCTGGACCAGTCCCTCGCAGTGATGAAACTGTCACAAATGACGAAGAGTACAAATCATTGAGTGTTATCGAGGCTGTGATGTTCCAAACGTGGCATTTTCGAGGTGTACAAAACGTACAGGGAACTTCGCGTGACGGCGACCCGCGCCGTGCCGTCCTTTGTGCTTGGCACTGGCTGTGTGGGTGGAGTGTTTGTGTGTTTGGCCCTTCTGGCCGCATTCACTTTTACGTGGCTCCTGCGTAATGCATGTGGGGGTCGGGCGGAGCTTTGCGGAGCCTTGACCTCATCGTTGTCCTGCCGCTGCGTAGTATGAGCGGCGCGGCAGTCGTTTCACACGTTTCAAGCCCGTCGTTTTATCCAAAGGCCGCCGGCTCTTCGAGAGATGCAGACTCGCCGTTGTGAATTAAGATTGGAAAAGGTTTAAGGCCTGTAGCCGACATGCAGGTTGTGTGCGTGAAGTCCAGGGAGGGCGTTTGCCTCCGGTCACGACATTTTGTACATAGCGTTGCGACATCCGAAACGACGGTCACTTGGCTCAGAAAGTGGGTGTTGTTGTTTTAGAGTCTCGTCTCGTGAACGTCGGCCGTGACGTCGTGCATTTCCGGTGTGGCATCTTTTCTTCATCCCGTTGTTGCTTCCATACGACGATGCAGGACGATTTCATCCCTTACATATAGAGAGAGAAAGTTTAATTTATTCTTAGTCTTACAGTTTTCTCGAATGGATTTGTGAGTGCGTGCGTGCATTGTCATCGTGGGCAGGATCTTTGCGCATGGAAGCGTCGGGGGTAACAACTGGGTTTGGTTCGGAGCTCAGGTAGATGCCTCGGCTTTTTCACCTAGGACGCATCTTTAATTAATCTCCGCTTCTCATTTTATCTGTTTGCATTGCCGTTTGTCTCGACCGCTGAATTGGAGGAGTCTGCATGGTACGAAGGATTGTATATATAATTGTTTTTGTTTAGTTGCCCTTGATTCTTGTAGGTTGTACTGTCCAACACTGTTGCATTCAGCTACTTGCTTCGGCGACCTTGTGTAAAATATTACATTAGCATTTCGTTTTAGAATGCTTTCTAAGTATCTTTCCGTTGCACGTAACGTATGTTTTGTCACGCATCGTTTTTCTATACTCTAACCTTGGTCTCACGATCTTACAAGCGACATCCAATTAAGCTTTTTATGGAAACTCTGACATACGAGCTTATTACACCGGGGAACCCGAGGGCACTTTTGTACGACACGGAGTGGATGCGAATTGTCTCGTTGGCAAGCACATTGTTTTTATTGAACAACGGAAATGGTTCAGAAACTACCGCAATGCATTTGTTGCGCGGACAGGCACAGCGAGGCTCTTTGTTTGTGATACGGAATCGCAAGTTTCTGTGATCTGCTGGAAGAACGTGTGGTCACCGGTTTCTGTCAACCGGTGAACTTCGGCGCTAGGAGTCTACTTCCCCACACTTTGGGTGCGAGTGTCAAAGGCGTTTTCTCTTTTTTTATGTCTCGTCCTAGTTACCAACTGTTGTGCTGCATCGTGCAGCTTGTGTTGATGATGATAACGATGAGGACGAAACTTGTATTGTGCCCCTGTAACTGCATCCAGATCGTGACGACTCTATTTTTTTTAAGCTTCTTGCGGAGCAATGTTGCTGTTGTTGGGTTCCAGCTGATCGGCCATCCCCACCAAACCAAAGCACCCTTCAGAACTGTGATGTGGACCAGTGGATTATCTCAGCAGGTCATGTATTGTTGGATGTATATCAGAATTAAAGTCATATCTTTTATTCACAAGCTGTATACAGTACAAGTTGTGCCCACTGCTTGAGTTATAGACATGGTACTGACAGACAATGACAAAACCAGCAGCAGCAGCAGCCAAGACCCAATTTGGGCACTTGCTTGGCTAGAGGTCGACATTCTAGCTAGCATTTGAGTGGCACATTTGAGTAAAATTAGTAATTAAACTACACTGCTTGTGTACAAGGATCAAATAATGCCATCTTGGCAAGGTGGCAGACTCGTGGAAGAGTTGTGAAGAGCACACATTCCGAGCCTCGGCCCAAGTGATGACTTATCAGGTCAGCCAGCGTTACCGGATTCTGTAAGTTGACTTTGCCAGCTCCCATTGATGCTCAATGACAGGAGCCAAGTACCCCTCCCCTTTAGCAACATCCCCTGTGCTAATTGCAGATTGATTGAAGTGTCTCTTCTACAGACTACGGCTGCACTCTCACTGTTTTGGTGGAGATGTGTCGTAGCATGCAAGAGACGTGGCACTTCAGTCGGTTGCTAAGGGATATTGGAGGAGATTGGAAGGGTCTGTGTCTTAGTATTGGCAGCTTGCCAACTGAGTATAGCTAGTAACCTTGAAGCTATCACCGGCGTTTTTGGAGCGTTTCACGTATTTCATTTCTACAGAAACCAAAATACTCTGGGTTGGTGAAATAATCTTTCATTTAGTTGGTGCCATTGGAGTTCATATATGTCTGTGTGAGTTTACTCTAGCTATCCCCCCAAAATATTTAGAGGGTATTTTTGACTGGAAAAATAATCTGCATGACCAAACGCTCAGTTCGCCCAAATGTAGTGCTAGCGGTCTGAACAAGATGTCAAAGTTTCAGAACTAACCGTTAAATTTTCAATGGAAAAATAGCAGCCGACGTAGCTCTCAAACACATTGAGCTGAATGGCGCCAGTTACTGACAATTGGCGAAAATGGGCCCTATTTTCATGTTGACATTTTCAGAAAATCACTTGTAACTTGATTGAGCTATCGGTTATCTTCCGCAGTGCTTTGGTTGCGCGTGCCTGTGCATTCACACTTGGGTCAGCGGGCAGAAAGCTCGCGCTGAAGGCGGAGCTTCTATTTGTGTTGAACGGAGTATAGTTCTGAAACTTTGGCATGTGGTTTGGACTGCTCTCGCTACATTTGGACGGAGACTGAGCGTTTGGCAATGCATAGTTTACTTCTGCAATACAAAAAAAAAATGCAATGTTTTTTTGTTTTCTTTTAATGGGATACATTTTTTGGTTAGGTGTTTGGCATTTTGTGAAGGCTAGATAAAAGTGTGGCCACGAGGCTTGACACTGATGGGTTGACGGGTGGGAGAGGAGTGAGGTGCTCGACGCTGATTGGTTAATCTTGGGAGATCTTGGACTCCCCACAGATTTCGACGGGGGGTCTGCTCCCCAAGGGTGTTTGGATCCCCTTGGGGGAGTAGATCCAACCGTCGCACCCCTAGTGACAGAATTTAGAACTAAACCCATGGGTACAACATGAATTATTTGGGTGTGTTCTCGACACAGCATTCAAATGTGTCAGTCAGACGCTGACACAGCCGAATGTCAAAATATGTCCCACTAGCCTGCCTCCCCCCCCAACCCACTGAGGTGACCACAACAGAACAGAGACCCACGGGTGGTTGACTTTAAGCACTGGTTAGCGCGGAGGTAATGTGAACAGAGGTGTCGGCAAGGAGGAGCTTGACCACCTGTGCACACTGAGGGAGAGGAGCTCACGAGCATGGAAGGCTCAGGAAGATTGCCAGATTTATCAGCCTGTGATTCGTGGTAGTATCGCTTCATTTTAGGAACAACTATCAAGTGTACATGGTATGCGTTAAACTATCGGATGAAGAGCGCTGTGAACGTAGGCGTCTGGAAACTGAGTATTGCTAAACGTTTGTGATTCTAGAATGTTTCACGTATGCAACGCAATTGCCTAGCAATTTGCCAGAAATTATTTTCTTTTTTTTTTTGGAGAGGGGGAAAGACGCTGCTGTACAGTGCTCAACCTCAAAAATAGAAAGAAAAACCCTCTGCAGTCAATAGTCACGTTAGCACACGACGCTTGATCCAGTTGTCCCTGCTGACGAGATGCAAGATATGCAGCACGCACTCCTCGCCTCCATGTAACACTGAAGAAAGTGAGGGGGAAGCAGTGATTTCCCTACACACACCCTAGGGAGGTGTACACCCTGCTTGTTTTTTCGAAGGCGCTCCTTTAATTCACAACGACTCCTTATTCTCAATGCCCCCAACCCCCCCCCCCCTAATTTCAATTCCTGGGGAAACCCCTGGGGGCGAAGCGCAGTTGGTCAACTGCCTTTGCCCGCTCGCTTCCACCTCCAAGGACGACTCTGTCGGCTGCTACAAGCAGTTGTACTGTATTCAATCCAGTTGTACCTCGAGTTCCCGGCATTCCTTTCGGCGCCGCGGACGGCGCTGCACGATCTTTTTTACAAACAAATTCATAGTGAACTTTTTTCTGCAAAGCTTGTAGGTTTTTATATATTCCTGTATATAGCGCCGCCAGAAAGTTGCTACACACGCTACACCGCCCAACGCTGGCGCCGGCTTAGTGCCGGCTAGCCGGAAGAGCCAAGGAAAGCCGTCCGCAGCCAGCAGTGGCAGCCATGCGGCCATGCGGCCATGCCATCTTCAAAAGACTGGCTGTGGTGCGTCGCGGGGATGTGTAGTGATGTTCAGTGAACGTTGTTCACAGCGCCTGAGCTAACATCTCCCAGCACTAGGAGACTTTCTTGGTGGCAGACTTGAATGTTGCGGTTGCAGGAGAGGAGCCTAGTAACAGCCGACAAGATGGTTCCGCCCGTCGGTGAATCCGACGCCGCAGCGCCGAGTCCCGTGCATGTACGGACACATCGGTTTCGCGACTACCTATCAGTGGCGATTCTATTCTACATTAACCTCATTAATTACATGGACAGATATACAATTGCAGGTAAGTTAAACCGGGGTTCCTCTTTCTATCTCTTTGTTTGACCCTTTTCAGTGTCTCCGTGTTTATGCGATATTGCCCGAGTGTATGTCGTGACGCTCACGAAGTGCAGTTGTAGGGCGAGCGGGAAGTGCTTGTTTCCCCTTTGCTACCTTCGTGTGTTGTGAAACACTGCTGTACTGCGCCTAGCACAGTTTGCAGGTGTTCCGCTACTCCCGAGGCCAAGAAGGTACTACGTAGCGGTGCGGCGGTTAATTCCAGCTTTTGGTGTATCTCAGGAAAAACCGCATGCATACCAGTGTTATCACGTTTCGCGTTCGAACTTTTCGAAGGTGCAGCGATTTCGAGCTTGGTTCTAGCGAGGTTAATTAAACAACAACCACCCCCCCCCCCCCCCCCCCCCCCCGCACGCACACACACACACACACACACACACACACACACACACACACACACACACACACACACACACACACACAAAAACACACACACACACACACGCACACACGCACACACACACAATTATTTTTTATTTTGCAGAGGTGAGTGACAGTGTTAGAATTAGGCAGGCAGAGCAACATCGGACTTGCGACGACACAGCATGCCAAGTTGTGAACGCAAACTCGCATGCTGTGACATTCTGAGGGGCACCATACGGTGCCCACGAGTTGCACTCCTCACTTTGAGCTCGCCAAAAGGATGTGTGGTGTGAATAAGGCCCCCCTACAGAATTGTGCTTTCTATAGGAAGATCTGGAAATACTGTACGGCAGGTGGCGTAGCTTCCGTTTTCATGTTTCTGTGACTTCCATGTTTCTGTGGTGTTGCACCCTTGTCAGTAGGGATGCCGCGAACCACCCTAGGTCCGAATTCGAAATGTTTCGATATTTTCAAACCGAACTGATTCGGTTTGAAATTCGCAACTTTCAAAAATCGTGGAGTTTCGAATTCGAAAAGTTCGAAGCTTTCACGGTTTCTAAAAGTTTGGGTTCGATTATTTTGAATATTTTCTTACTTGAGGTTCGAGCAATTCGAAGATTTCGAACTTTACTAACTTGAAATTTGAGAGATTCGAATGTTTCGAATTTCTTTGGATCTGAAATTCAAACGTTTCGAATTTTTATAAACATAAAGTTCGATGAATTCGAAGATTTCGAATTTCTTTCTGCATAAAGTTAGAAAAGTTCGAAAGTTTCGACTCTCTTTCAGGGCTAAATTCGAAAAAAAACAAACTTCGAAGGTTTCCAATTTCTTTAAAGTCCAAGTGTGCAAAGTTCGAGGTCCGGTTTTAATGTTCCGCCACAGTTTCAGTTTCAAATAACGTTTTTACGCCTCAACGCCTCACTGGCTTTCACGAAATCAGGTTTAGAAAAGTTTGGGTGTGATATTTAGACTGCGCAAAGTTGGTCAGGCAATTAAATGAGACGACGAGTTTCCCGGATGTGCTGGAATATTTGCCAGTGCAGAGTGACGTGTGACCATAGATCAGTAATTGTGACCGCCAGCCCGGAGTGGTCATTAACGTGCATCACGAAGAAGTGATCACACGAACGCATTGTTTAACAATACTCATCCAGTTCGAAACGGCCAGGGGCAGGCAGGTGGTTGAGGCTTCAGAAAAACCTTGAAGCGATCTGGCAAACTGCCTCTCTACCCCCTTGCACGCTGATAGTAATCCGATCGAACGCCGCCCGAGTGAAGCTGGCATATAGTAAGTTTAGTTTGTACATGATGCAAAACCCTGAGACTGGGAATGAAATTTGAAAAAAAAAAAAGTGTAAGAAGACAGAAAAAAGGGGACAGGACAATGCCTCAAACTCGGCTCTGGGAATGAAATTTGAAAGAAAAAGTGGTAAGAAGACAGAAAAAAGGGGACAGGACAACGTCTCAAACTCGGCTCAGGACAACGTCTCAAACTCAACTCAGCTGAAAAGTCAGCTCAGGACAATGTCTCAAACTCAACTCAGCAGAGTTTGAGACGTTATCCTGTCCCCTTTTTTCTTTCTTCTTACACTATTTCTTGCGAATTTCATTCCCATTCTCAGGATTTTGCATCATGATCAACATACATCAGCTCGCCTGCACCTTGACAATTTTTTTGTTTGTAATTGCTTTAAAGGTTTATTTTCCGGGATGGAAGAAACGCCGAGCAAAAAGCACAGAAGCTGATACAACTTGAGGTCTAGGAGCGTTCTACCATACCAGTGGCGTCTGAAGAGGAAAAACAGGGGAGGGGCTCCAGTCTCTCTCCCCCCCCCAGATATTTCGGACTGTTAAAGTAAACAATACGGGGAAAGAGGGCATGGTCGAGCTTATTTTAATCTGAAATTATTTAGGCATTTGTATAGCTACTGTCGCTCTTCACTGCATAAAAGATAGCGTAGATGGTCATTGTTAGAAACTTGTTGTCAGAAGGCACTACTCGTCACATGCTCGGTGGCTCAGAAGTTCAAAGCTATGTCTTTTTGACCTAAATAACTGTGCCATTGTTCAAAAATAATAAATAAATAAACATAACAATAAATGCAAAAATAAAAAGCTGTAGAGAAAAAAAAACTATGAAGAACCCGCCGGAAGTGTTGTATTCTTGCATATTCAGAGGCCCAAAACTATGAAACAAGTTTCTCCTACCAAAATGTGTACAGGCCAAAAGAAACACGTCACAAGAACGTGAAATTAGAAAAAAATATTAAAAATGTTTTTTTTTATGACATGCTGAACTTTAACAATTTTAGAAATCTTCTCCCATGAGTTCATTTATTCCTCAATGTGAAAAAAACAATAAATACATAATTTTGTATTCTGCAGATGGTAATGATATGTACTGTCTGTGGTGTTAATTTAAATGCGATACCTCAAACAATGTAGACGAAAAAAATTACAAGTTTAGGGCATAATTGCCCGTAGATACATGTTTGGATATTTCTTCGAAACTCGCCTTGAACAACAATAATCATATCTTAAGACGACACTTACCTAGGCTATACATAGATCATTCTTAAAAAGTTTAACACCTCTACCATAAATAGCTTTGGCTATAGCGCGCTTCAAATATGGCACAAACGACAATTGTCAAAAACCCGTCGTCCTTCCTCGCTCCTTCGGGAATCTATTTCTTTAAAACCAAGCATGCCAGATGATTGAAATAAACGGCATTGTCTTTCGCAAGGAATGCAGCACCGCATGTAAAATTGCAAAAAAAAATAAAAAAGTATGAAAATACCTTACTGCTTGAATCCATATGAAACCGCCTGCCGGTCTTTCGAAGTTCGTCGAACTTTTGACTTTTCAGGAATCGAAAGTTAGACAATTTTCGAATTCTTTAGATTAAGAAGTTCGAAAGTTCGAAACTTATCGAATTTCTTAGCGTAGGAAGTTCGAAAGTTCGAAAAGCTTCAAACTTTTTAGTGCAAGAAGTTCGAAAGTTCGAAAATCATCTAATTTTTTAGTCTATCAAGTTGGAAAGTTCGACAAGCATTGAATTTTGTAGCGTCAAACTTAGTTTAATAAGTTCGAAAATTCGACTTCCGTCGAATTTCTCAATATGGAAAGTTCGAAAATTCGAAATTTTTCGAACCTGTTGAACCGCTTGATTCGATCATCGAACCTTCGGTTCGAAAAAAGTTTGCGGCATCCCTACTTGTCAGCTGTTTCTCAACTTTGCCGCAGGCTGACGTGCCACGAGAAGCACGTTGCTTTTGAAAGGGACCCGTTAATAAAGCGAAAGATACACCCTGTCGGCCACAATTGTTTGTGCATGTGCACTGCTTTTGCAAGTGTTTTGATTGCACAACTACTCGTGCAGAATGTGCCAATCACGTTGTGCCACACCCTTTGTTGCCAGAGGATGCTTCTCCATTGATTCATGATAGGGATTGCTGCCAGTGTACTGGCAGACATGGAGATCTAGTTTAATTCTATAGTCAGTGACCGGTTAAAAGTTCAGGGGGCCTCTTTGCACCTTTGCAGAGCCAACGCTGGAGAGGAGACCTCTCCAGTGTTCACTCTGCTAATGTGTAAAGGTGCGAGGAGCTTCCCCTGAACTCGAACTGTCACCAGCAATGGTTTCCTTTCTGTTTTACGCGGTGTCTAGCGTTAGGTCTGAAGGAACCCAGAATAAAAATTAGTTATGTCGGACGTAACTTTACCCCAAGGTTTCGAGTTACGTCCGACGTAACCCAATGTGAAAATTAAAGTTGCGTGGGACGGAACTCGAAATAAAAAATAAAGTTACGTTTGACGTAACTTTACCCCAAGGTTTCAAGTTATGTCCTACGGAACTCGAAATAAAAATGAAAGGTCCGATGGAAATAAAAGTTGATGTTACGTCCTGTGTCACCTACGCAACCTTATTGAATGTTACGCTTTACGGCCGATACATGACATATACACAAACATATCGTGAATTATTACTATGTTACGTCCGATGCAGCATTCATTAATTGGTTAAAAATGCGACTCCATTTTTACCTCAGGTACAGATGCCCGTCACCTTTGTTTTTTCTTTCTCGTGTTTCCCCTTTCTTTAAGACAATTTTTTTTGTTCTTTAAGACGATTTCTTGCCACGCTTTTTGAGAATCGCAGACGTTCGAAGCAATTATTAAAAAAGATAGAATGGTAACTTGAACGTGCTGTTTACAGCAGCGGGGTTTCCGCAGACTCGTTAAAACTGGCACAATCTTCACGTACCACTCAAGTCGCCACGCGCACTACCTTTGGCAGTGTTTTCTTCGAGAGTGTCTTAAATAAAGAGCTGTTTCGAGGGGGTCGCCCAGGTGTGAGAATGACAAAAGACCCTTGACCTTTAGCCATATCAACCTTGCTCTCAGCTGAAGCCAGCAGGGGTTACAAGAAGGTGTAACAAACACGGCAAGAATAGCGAGTGTTTTTATATAAAAAAAATGCAACAAAATTGTCTTAAATGAGGGGAAAGAAGAGAAAAAAAAAGTATGTGACGGGCCACCCAGCTTCAGCAGTCTCTATGTGCGAGAAACACAATCCAGCCCTCTCAGCAAAGCTGAAGGTACGGATAGAGTTGAGATTTTAATGTATCACGAATGCTGCATCGGACGTAACACAGTAATAATTCACAATATTTTTGTATTTACGTCATGTATCGGTCGTAAAGCGGAAGCATACGCGTAGGTTACACCGGACGTAACTTCAACTTTTATTTCGGGTTCCATCGGACGTAATTTTACTCTTTATTTCGAGTTCGGTCGGACATAACTTAAATTTTTATTTCGAGTTCCGTCTGACGTAACTTGAATTTTCGTATTGGGTTACGTCGGACGTAACTTTAATTTTCATATTGGGTTACGTCAGACGTAACTTGAAACCTTGGGTTTCATTTTTATTTCGGATTCCGTTGGACGTAACGGTAGACACTGCGTCTGTCTTAACTCTTTCAAAGGAAGTTTCTGCCATAAGGTTTGTCAGAAGGTGGCCTGGTCTTGTGGTCCCTTTACTAGTAAGAAAAAGAAAAAGAAAAACATTATCTGAAAAAGTTTTGAACAGTTTTCATTGTCTTTTTGAAGGGGCAGCCGAAGTGTTTATTTTTCACGGACTCCTTCGATTTGATGATAGAAGTTGCATTTCCTTTACAACTGCCAGTAGTTTTGTTTCTTTGATTGCAGGCCATTTCCTGTGAGGATTTCTTCCTCGTTGATTTCCTTACTCAGACCTCCTTACGGATGTTTGGGCACCTTATCTGCCTGAGGGCACCCCATATTTCTGAGTTGCACTCACAATCTGTGCCAACAACGTGCTTCTCCTGTCCCACACTCGAAGCTCTCCTCTTTTGGTAGTCGAGCCTTTTTGTGCTTCGTTTCTGACGCACCTCTATTAGTGCACATTTGTCCAGTCGGACCTTTTCCACCTCGGCGTAGACTGGGCTAAAGCCTACAAACTTGACACATGCCTGGTCTACTCCTTTCTGTGGTGACGTGGCTTTTTTATTTTATTTATTTACACATACTGCGACCTCTGTGAGGTCATTGCAGGAGTGGAAAATACAGAAACAAATTAACATTCAAACAATACAACATGCCCTTGAACACAGCAGAAATGAAAACAACGACGTCATGCATTACTGCGAAGAATAGGCAGTACCGCGCTAATAAAATCACCATAGGGAAGAGTATGTATTTTCCCATCAAGATTATTCCAAATTTCAATACTGTGAAAAAAACAAGTATTTAAAGCAGTTAGTACGAGACTGAAAAGGAACAATATTTAATGAATGAGATCGTCTGGTGCGTGAGAAATATATTTACTTCGCTCTATTCCACAGTCCTCATTAACAATTCTGCGCAACATTTTAATTTTATCAACTGTTTGCCTTCTAGACAAAGGCTCCAGCCCCAGAGATGAAACAGCCGAGGAGGGCGAAAAATTACGGTCATACCTATTCAAAATAGCCATACTAAATATAATCATTATAATAATCATTATCTTTCGCTTGAATTCAATATTTTCTGGTGCTTGCACCCTGATTGTGTTTCTAGTCAAAGTCATGCAGTACAGTACAAAGTTTGTTTGGTCACCACAAGTGCCCCCCCCGCCCCCTTCTATTTGTACATCGAGGCAAAGGAGGAAATAACTTAGTGTGCATCATTTATTTGGATAATAAACAGGACATAATTTAGTCAAGCTTCCTATGACAGTGCTGAATGTGACCTTAAAAAAAAAAAAAAGTTCTTAATTTGGAGCGTTTATGGATTGTACAGAGGGGGGGCAAGCACTATAAACCACAAAATATGGTAGATTCAATTTGTCACATCCCTTTCTAGCTCCTTGCACTTTGCTGTTCATGCAGGCATTATACTATGGATAACTCAATCTGGCCGACCAGGTTTCTTGGTTTACAAACCAAGTTTTCAGTGGCATTAAATGTGTCATGCTCATTGATGGTATCAAAGCGTGGATACTTGTTTTATGGTTTACGAGTGGGAAGGGTTTATACCGAGCACATGGGCGTACCAACGGGGGGGGCAGGGGGGGTTTTTGCTCCCCCATTTCTCAGAGTGGGGTGCAAGGCATGTGTTTCGCCCCCTTCTGAAACAGCCGCCACTGGGCAGGGCAAACACTGGCCAGCGGCGCCCAAGGGATACCAAGGGCACCCTGACCCTGGGGGGGGTGTCTGGTTTGCCCCCCCACTCAAAAACAAGTGGTACGCCACTGACCGAGCATTACTTGGCCAAAGCTAAAATATAGTTTCAAGGTCCCTTTAAAGTGAAGTGGCGATAGGCGATCAAAGACATCACGTTTTGTCTTTCTTGCAGGGGTGCTGGATGGCGTGATAACGCACTATAGCCTCAGCCACTCCATGGGTGGGCTTCTCCAGACGGTGTTTGTGGTGACATACATGGTGACGGCACCTGTGTTTGGTTACCTGGGCGACCGGTACAGCAGACGCATCATCATGGCCTTGGGAGTGGCGTTCTGGAGTGCCACCACGCTGCTAGGGTCCCTGCCACCCCAGGTGCTCCATTCTTTCTCGTGTGTAGACCTTCAGTCAATGTCGTACGGTGTGAGAGCTTCGTATGGGAACCCTGCATGGGCCTTGTTTGCTCGTGTTGGTGATGGTCACACTGTAGCAAGGCCACTGGAGAGGGTGTCAGCAATGAAGCAAAGTTGTTGGTTTGACGCGAGAAGCAAAGTGTTATGGGACTTCATCGTGTCACATGATGTCATGTGATGTAATAGTTGACATTACGACTCCATGTCATCATGGTGCCATGACGCCTGCCATGAGAAGCAAAGTGTCACGTGACTTCATCGTGTCAAATGATGCCATGATGTCATGTGATGTAATGGTTGACATCATGGTGCCATGTTCATAAGGCCCCTAGGGATGATGATAGTATTGAATATGATGACGGTGGTGGTGGTAACAAAAATGAGGGCAGTGACGGCACTTTGTATATTTCACCACCTTATAAGGTACAGATATCGCTCATTTTATGATACATTCTAGAAGGTTCCTGTATCAGTAAGTTCAATGATTAGGGAATTTTGATTTCAATACATGGAAATGAAGTGGATGCGGTTGTGGATCACAGGCTGTTTCGGGAATAGTCAATCACTCACTAAGAGTGCAAAGCAATGAACGTTTGGTGAAGACAAGAAAGGTCGCGCACATGGAGCAGCTCCATGGCCTCGTGAACTTTCGTTGAAAATTTAAAAATGGCAACTCCGTGTTCCTATGAACTTGTTTGACCAGGTCTACAACCTTATTTATGCAGTACGTGTCTCTGCCGACTTGCGTAAATTGATTATGATGTTGAGTTAGAGAGATGGTACAAATGTCCCCTTTGATGTTGAGTGGCACGATTATTTGGGCACAAATTGCATTACACAGTAACCAAAAGCATACCCGCAAAATTCTCCATACAAGAAATTCTAAAAAAAAAATTTTGCTGCCCCTTAAAGGGATACTTCAACGAGATTTGAAATATTCCCGTCGTGTTCAAAAATAGGTTGAATATGATCCACAATATCCGTAAATGATAATCACACGTTTGTATTTTGATCCTGGTGGCTGTATTTTTCGTTATAAACAGCCCACTCTGGCAAGCACTCGGAGAAGGCCCAGCTTAGAGCATGTGACATCCAACGCAATCGTGACGTAGGTCGTCTCAAGACGAGCAAAGCTACGGCGAGGCTGACGTCGAGAGGATGGCCTAGTCGTTCCAGCCACCGAAGCGGCTGCTTTTGTACGAATTTTGAGTGGCAGGTTAATCTTCTATAATCTTGTAGGGGGACAATAGCGACTTCTACGACACACAAAAGGGATTCTCGGGAAGAGGGGAGTCCCTCCTTCCCCCCTTCTCTCGTCGTGGCCGGAGGCGAGACAACCTCCGTCACTAGCTGTCAAGGTTCCTAGACGAGCATTACAAACGAGGCGTTAGCGACATCCACCAGGTGCTCTTTGCTAATCGTTTAATTTGTTTTAAAATTCCTTTTCGAGACTTTTTTAAGAAGATATTGGTATGTTCCATGGGATACTGCTCTTTTGAACACATATAGACCAAAAAATGAGCGCCGAAATTTCGTTGTAGTATCCCTTTAAGACATGCCTCGCGAGTCGCAACTCAAGAACTCTCCCAAGAATATGGTGTTTTTATTCCAGAAATGGCTCAGATTCATTAGAGCTTGTTTGACTAGCCATTTTTTAATTAATTACTGACTTGAACAGTAAAGCATCACTGACAACAAAGTAATTTTGGTGGTTAATGTACTTGGGGCTCAAATCGCTTCGTCCACACTCTTCTGTTAACTGAACTCCCGTGTTCCAAACTAACAGACTTCTGCATTCAAATAAAATAATCGAGACAATACAATTGCAATATAGCAACCACTGTAATTTGGCACATTCACAGGCATTTCTCATGAAGATCAAGGATATATTTTTAAGCTTCTTTCCCACATGCTGTCTATCTTAAGAGGAAAATGTTTTAATTAGTTTTAAAAGTGGTCTTGTTTCTTCTAATTACAGTAATTAGCCATTTAGATGTATTACTCTCAGCTAGAATAATAGGTCATACCTCAGAGGCTCGTAAGAATATTCCAGCGATCGTACCGCTCGATGGCACGAAAAGTGTTGTATCGCACTAACAGATTAGACACGTGCTCTAAGAAGTTTCTTGCAGTCACTGCCTCTCGAAAACTTTTAGGGGACATCCCAAGAGCCGGCTGCTTGAAACGCCTGTTAGTGGTTAGAAAGATTGGCTTTGAGAGGTTCACCAATATTTATTTTTGCTTGCTTTTAAACTTGTCGTTTTGGAGGAAACTTTCCATAAAGAAGTACGCTAAAAGGCCTAAAATTAATACAAAAATATGTAGCATGTCTGTTGCTCATACAGCCTTTGGCAACACTTGCTTGCCTTCCAACCCACCATTGTCTGATGCGTCGAGAGGGCCCCAGTACAGTAGAGAACATTGTGGCCGTCCTTCGTCTGGCATCAATTAGAAGAGACTTCAACGGGACCGCCTGTGTCGACAGCTTTGCTTCCTCCCACAAGGAGGATGGGAAGGCAAGCTTACATTTTGTTGCCCTAACACAGTCTTTTACAGCGAACTCACAAACACCAGCTCGTCCAGAGAAGGGAACTTTATGGCATCCCTGTTCCCCCGCTAAAAAAAAAAAAACACTTTCAGTTTTTCCTTTTGGTGAAGAAGGAAGACCAGTGGAGCTGTACAATGGAAAGTAATCGCCGGCCGCAAGTCGGCAAGCCAGAGTGGAAAGGCTGCCGCCATCTATGAGTGACGGCGGCAACCAGATACGTGGCTTGCCGCCGTTGCTCATAGATGGCGGTAGGTGTCCAGAGTTCGGTGCCTTCATTTCTTTGCGGGGGACACGATCCTGGAGAAACTAGCCCTTAACAGTTCCGCTGTAAAAGAGGAAAGGGGGGGGGGGGGGGGGGGGGAATGACACCAGAAAGCCAGGGCTCAGAAACTCCTCCGAGTTTTGTTCCCCCTTTAGGTCTGAGCTCTGAAATTAACTCGCATTTCTTTATCTCTTTTTCAAATTTCTGGGGGCCAGCACAAGGCCCCCTGGCAGCCTGGGGCCCTGGGATGCAGCCCCCTCAGCCCGTAACTTAATCCGGCCCTGGCCATGTCCTGGTTTGCATGACATCATGGTGTCATGTGATGTTGCAGTGTTACATGACCTCGTCATGTAACACGCAAACATGTCACGTGATGTCGCCCGACATCATTGTGTCACGTGACACCATAAAAATATTGCACATGCGGGGAAAGGGATAACGGAGGAGAGAGAATTAGATGCAGATAACCTTGGCGAGGGTTTGTGGAAGGGAATGGCATCCTGTGCAAAAGCACCTGTGTGTTGCCTTGGGAATTTACATCTGTTTCCGTGGGTAACGAATTGACTCATTAGCAAAAAGACCTGCCATTTCTTGTCCTGATTCGAGAGTGAAGACTGTTTGATCTTCTGCGCAGCAATTTGGGTGGTTTGCGGTGCTGCGTGCCCTGGTGGGCGTTGGGGAGGCCAGCTACTCCACAGTGGCCCCCACGGTGATTGGGGACCTCTTTGCGGGCCACATGAGGACCAGGATGCTGGCAGTCTTCTACTTTGCCATCCCTGTGGGCAGGTGCGGTGACACACTCTCTGAGATAATAATAGAGTGGAATATCCGGCTGAACAAACTACCCAGATGAACAAGCTATTCAGAAGAACAAACTATCCAGAAGACCAAGCTATTGCAATGAGCGAACGTTCGTAAAATTCCCCTGCAAGACCCCATTGTGTCAAACCCATTCAGTTGAGAGAACTTTCATTTAAGCAAACATTTTCTCTGGGTCGCTTCAAGTTTGTTTAGGTGGTATATCACTCTACCTAGAAAACAAGTTGGCTGGGAACTGTCCCACTCTAATAAATCCTGAGACTGAAAGCCACAAAAAGAGTCTCAAAATGGGGACAGGTGTGTGCTTTCGTCCCCCTTTTGCGCAGCTGTGCCTTGGGATTTTTTCAGGACAAACGCTAATGGAGTATCCTGCTCTGTCGGATAGGAGCATGTTGTTTTTTTTTCTTTCCTGAGGAATTTTTACATTATTGTTCTTCCCGTTCCTCTTACCTTCATTTCCGCATCTCTACTCCAGCAGGGAATACTGTTGCCGTTCCTCAAATGGCGCTCGTGATAAATGCCATAGATTCAGCAAAATATATAAAGAAAATAAGGTAATGAACCAGTTATGTGCATGCATTGTCTATTTTATCTTTTTATTTATTTATACTCTTAGCCCTTTTAGGGCTGTTACGGCAGTGTAGAGGTACATTTCAGTACAAAACAAAAATGAGGCACTTTCCAATCTGCCACATAATCAGCAAAAAAAAAAACACAGCTGCAGTAATGTGAGGGGAAGCTAGCCAAACATTGTCCAAATAAAACTAATTTATGGATCATCTGGGAGACTGGATATGCAAGCATAAAACCTCTCGTTTTACAGGACGGTTGCCAACACACAGAACCAAAATGAAACATAATTGCAGGGTTAGTTAACATTTAATGTACAGTTGGTACAACGGCTTTTCAGACACATCTACATTGTCACTGTCTATTTCTTGGGGTGAAGTGTTTCAATCTGAAATTGTTTTTGGGAAGAGTAAATAATTATAAGTGTCGTTGCTTGCTTTTTCTGATTGAATTTGGTTGGAGTGGTTGCTACTGGGAGGTCTATGTAAGCGGGCCGTTATGTAACGATTTGGATTGATATTAAACGTGTCAGTCCTGAGCATAAACAGTAACTTTAAATAGAAATTATTTTAACCCTGGAGAGTGAGGATAATGCACCATTTTTTATTGGTCAAAAAGAAGTGGTAGATTCAGTTGTGTAAGTCCTGTACTGATTCAGTTCTGTGATCCTTTGATAATATAGACCCAGTAACCATTCTTTGAACCTTTCAAGTGTGCTTATCTGGTATGCTTCAAAAAGCTTCCTGCATGGTGGAGGTGCACTTTAAGGTTGGTCATACAAGTTTTTTTGTAAGCTGTTAGTTCTGTTTTCGGGCAGAGCAAGTTCAAGGTTACGCTTAAGGAACCAGAGCTTCCTCTTGGCAGTGGAGCAAACATTCTCAATGCATATGTCCAAGTTTAAGTCGAAGGATATTGTGATGTCTAGGTATTTACATTGACAAACTTTGGCAAGATGTCAATTATCAAAAGCATACAAAAATGAGAGGATTTTTTTTTTAGTTGTTATTACAGAATACTTTTCTGTCACAGTTAATTATAATTTTACTTTGCTTACACCACTGTTGCACTAACTGTAAAGAATAATTTCGCTGCACCTGGTCATCATAGAAAGAAGTATTTCAGTACAACAAGCAGTCGTCCGCAAAGAACCGGACAGTAACATTTGGCCCTACTTTTTTCGTTCAAAGTCTTGGCTATAGACAACACAAAAAGAACATTAAAAAAAGATTCATTGGTGAATCCTTAGGGATTGTTTTCGCATGACCCTAGGGAAATGCCACACACATCCCCCTTTGGGAAACGCTAACGCTGACTCCTTCACTTTTCTGTTTGGCTTTCTCTTTGGCTTCTTTTCTTTTTGCTGCCTCTTTTTGGCTCCGTTACGGGTTCAGTGTTAGTATTTCCAGAAGGGGGACGTGTGTGGCATTTCCCAAGGGTTATGCCAATGCATTCCCTAAGAATCCACCAATGGATCTTCCTTTAATTTTTTTGCCGCCTACTTGGATCAGCGCTAGTACTTGGTTCACACTCCATTTTGTAGCACAAACCGAGGCATACACACTCTGCATGTCTGCAAGTTCAGACTTGCCCCAGCATCTGCGCGCAGCATTGGCTTCTACCCCGTGACGTTGCCTCCCTCTCGCCTTTGTCCTCCACTAGTCTTCTCTTCTCTACCAACACCTTCTAGAAGCTAAGGCCGTAGCGTTCTTCTCGTGACGTCGCAAAGGAAGGCCATCGGGAGCGTGTGTCGGAAGCGCCGAGGCGAAGGTAACGCGCATGGATCGACCGTCGTGTAAGTGTGTCTTATTAGCTAAAGTGAAAGCTGCACATAGCAATGGGGCTAGAAAACATTTTATTACATGGGCAGAATAATACATCGCTAAATAATCGGTACGAAATGGTATGCGTATGAGACGTCTACAGAAAAATGTGATTGTTTTAATTTGAAAACATTGAGCCATGCAATTATTGCTGTAGGAATGCCTATTTTATACTGAATTACTTCCACAAAATGGCGAGGCACACATTGATTGGACACAGCAAAACGGATCACAGTAAAAATTGGGTAGACATAGTCAACGCAGACACAGCTAGACAAATGTAACTTACAAGCATGTAAGCAATGTTAACGCATGCAGTCGCTGAATTCTTGCATTATACCCCGGCCACATGGCAAAATTAATGTAATTTAGATCGAATGACATTATGGGGTGGGCAGATCAGCTCGCGACAAAGGTCATTCAGGATCGCGAACTGATTCACTCCCAAATATCATTTAAAGGGGGGGTGCAACGATTTCCGGACTTCGTTCTAAGATTTGTGGAAGTTGCTCTCTGACACTTCTGAAGTAACGAACAGAAAACCGATTTCGCCTGCGTGTCCTAGTTGTTGCGTAAAAAAATGATAAATATTGGCATTTCGGGCACCCCTCAACTCACTCCCAGTCTTCAGGGTCACACCCGGTCGCACTCCCAGTGACGTCATTCAGAGTGCCGTGTAGGTTCCCGTGTGCTATCTCGGAGGACGCTTCCTCTCCCTCTCTCTGCTGACATTAGCGGGCGTTATGCTGCAGCTTAGAGCCGAGCGAGGTCACGTAATCTTTTCGCCGTAGTTCCTTCGGCTGCCACTTGGGGCTGCAGGTGGGCGAAAAAGTTTGACTTTTGCTTTGCGATTGTGCAGCGGAATCGCAACATGTTTAATGAAGGAGGTGTTTTCTCTGTCCTCCGGGACACGATAAATAACTTAAAAATGACAAGATGCAAATTCTTTTAATCATAAAATCGTTGCACCGCCCCTTTAATGAAAAGATATAAACTTTACCGTGTGGCAGGGGTACTAAACATACTACTTACAGTGAACTAATGCACTTCTCCTTATGGGCTCGAGCTGCCTTGGAAAAAAATATAATTTATTTTTTATTCAATAATACTTTTACCTTAATACGGTAGGATTGTAGTGTAAATGTGGTAAAGACAATACAATGACATTAGTATAAATAAACACATAAGCAGAAACAAAGCACTTTCAATAATTGCACATACCGTATTTACTCGCACAATGAATGCACTCGCCTAATGAACGCACCCCCAAGTCGGCTCTCAAAATTTCGACTTTTTTTTTCACTCGCGTATTAAACGCATCCCCAACTCGGACGTCAAAATTTTGACCCCCTCCCCCCACGCGCGCGAAATGAACGCGTTCCGTTTCACCTTATGTTGTACCGCAGAGAAGGATAGAAGCGCGAGCTCATAGCGTTGGGAGCTGCTCTTAACGCACGAGAGCTTGTGCCGCCGAGATGTGCCCTAGAGCAAGGAGCTCGCACTTGTAGCCTTTCCTGCGGTACATCATAAGGTGAAACAGAGTATATCCTGGTGCAGCGAGGTCGCGAATGCATGGGCAGCGTGGGCGAACAAAACGTTTTGCAAAAGGCGTTAAAAAAAATAAAAAAAAGATCCAGCGGAAGCAAGAAAAAACAAAAAAAAACATGAAAAGAGTTTTTTTTTCTTTTTGCACAGCGCAGTCTGGACTTTGGGTCGCGCGCCGCGCGCAAGGAGATAATAAAGAGAAGCGGAGAAGCCCTCTCCTAAACAAAGCGAAACAAAACAACTTGCGAAAGGCGGCAAAAAACAAAACAAAAAACAATCCACAGAACCAAGAGGGAAAGAAAAAAAACATAAAGAGGAGCTTTTTCTTTCTTTTTGTTTTGCACGGCGCAATTTGGTCTCGGGGTCGCACGTCGCGCGCCGCGCGCAAGAAGATAAGGAAAAAAAAAACAAAAAAAAAAACAAACGGAGAAGCCCTGGCCTAAGCAAAGCGCACATAATGAAGGCATCCTGCCCTCGCCTCCTCCTCGCACTCTGGAAAGAGAAGCGAGAAACCCTCGAAATGAACACACGAGGTCGCGAATGCATGGGCAGCGTGGGCAAACAAAACAACTTGCGAAAGGCGGGAAAAAAAAACAAAAAAACACGAAGCAAGAAAACAAAAAACAAAAAAAGTTTTTTTTTTTTTCCGCATAGCAGTTTGGTTTTAGAGTCCGGGGCCGCGCGCAAAGAGATAAGAAGTTAAGGTACGTTTACACCTGAGAAGAAATCCGCTGCCGCGGGAGCGGATCCGCTCCCGGATCGGCGGCGACGAGCGGGTTGCGTTTACATCTATTTTCTTCGAGCAGTGGCGGCGGCGCCAGCTGCGGCAGCGGTTCCCGTAACATCTCGTCAAATATGACGAGAAGGCGCGAGAGTTCCCGCCTCGGCTCTCTCTCCCGGGCGTTGCTGCTCCCGGAACTACGCGTGCTCATGACGTAGGCAGCGTCGCGCTGCGCAAGAATGTCACTTCCGGTCAGCGAAACGCCTCGTTCAGCGGCAGAAATAAATCCCGGACCTAAACGGCTCGCCGCCGCGTTTTCCGCCCAGCGTTTCGCCCCAGCGGCAAAAGCTGGGCGGATTCGCTAGCGGATCCGCAAGTGTAAACGTACCATTAAAGGGCAACTCCGCTTCATTTTTGATGTTTAGAAAACTATGCAGCCCTCTTCAGTATCATGTAGGAAGACCCCATGTCAAATATTACGATCTAATTCCGTCTATATATTTAATAAACTGGCCAGCAAACTTTCAAACGAGCCAATTCGCCGAAATCTGCCAACTCTAGCGTGCGACGTGAGGCGCAATCGTCAGTGCAGTCAATGCGGCGGAGTTGGAGCGGCCAACGTTGACCCACTATGTCAGAGGCATGACTACGTCATTCTCACGTTTTGTTTGTTTTTACTTCTCAGAGCGAAATTGAACGATGACGTCATGAGTTTCTCCTCCCGGTGTTGGCTCAACGGCGTCCACGTGATCACCGTAACGCGGATGCGCTAGTTGGCGCTGCCCTGCGTGCTTATCGGTCTGTTTCTCCGTTCCCCCTCTCCTTCGTCTTCTCCCCTTCCCCCTCTCCCCCGGGCCATCACCGTCCACGCCACGCGAAGCGACCTGCCCGCGTCGCGTGCCTGTCCCTCGCCCCCACGAACTTCACAAGACCACGTGGTTCGACGTGACGTGGCCATGACTCTGTCGACACGAGGCTAATGTTGCCTGACGCAACCGAAGTTTCGGTTTCGGTATCAGCAGATGTTTAAATTAAGATTACACGAATAATATTCCACATGTCGCGAATCCGAAAACGTAGAGCTGTTTAGTAGTGCTTTGTGAAATGGAATCACATGTAAACCTAAATTTTTCGGAATTGAGCGGAGTTGCCCTTTAAGTAGATTTTTTGGGATAAAAGGTCCGTTCATTACGCGAGTAAATACGGACGCAAAAATTTTACTTCGCGTAATGAACCCTCCCCCCAACTTTGCATCGATTTTTCGGAAAAAAAAGTGTGTTCATTCTGCGAGTAAATACGGTAAACTTGTTTTCCAGTGAAAACTTGAATGTTACCACACATTATTTACAATTATTGATGCAATTGCACACGGATAACGACGAAGAATGAGGTTCCATTCTATGACGAGATTAAAGCAACCGACTGCAACAATCTACTCGTCTCCTACATGACCGACAAAGCCCGTAAATAATATGTTTCTCACCTGTCCATCATATCCATTCGTCCTGCAATATCCCTCACGAAAAAGTTTTAGCACAAACTCTACGAAGTCTCTTTTTCTGTCGAGGTAGAGAAGTTCAAGTCTATCGACAATCGACCAGTGTCATCGTTGACTAGTCGCCACACGTCACTCACACTGTAGCAGGACTTGCTCTATGAATGAACATAAATGCTTTAGTATCAAAAAAACACAAAAGAACCACACACGAGAGCAGCGGCAGAAGCGTGGGACGCAAGTAACAAAAGGCGTATTGTCGTCTACCCATCTCTTGCTCGTGTGTGCTCCCTGTGGCGGTGACTGGATTTTTTTCGGTTCCCTTCTTTTCTTATATGTCCTTGCGTTCCTTTTCAGAAAGTCAGCAGCTCACACGCAACATAAATTTACCAAAATCGGAGCCCATATGAGGGAAGAAAATGTCGTCCCCAGAGCCGGTTCATTCGAAAAGTGTGGGGAGCTGCGGGACTGCACTGTGGTCCCGCGGTTACGGGATGATCATATATTTAAATTTGGTACTTTCAACCTTAGTAACGCGTTGTGTATTACGTTTATATTATATATATAATAAATTATACGAGACTGCACATTAAAACAGATAATGCCAGATAAATGCGCATGAACAAACCACGTGACCTGTAGGAGCACACGATGCAGCCAGGGCAAAGAGAACCAGAGTGGGCACCTTTTCTCGATGTGGCCTCCCTCGTCCGGCCATTGTGACGTCGTGACTCGGAGCGCTACGGCCTTAGCTTCTAGGTGTTGTCTCTACGTAGCGCGCTTCGCTTTCCACTGTTTTGTCCACAGGCGGATGCCGTCAGCTTTTCCCTGTCATGTAGCTACTAATGCTACTGCATTAATAAAGAAAGATTTTCTTTGCAGAAGGCAGTAAGGAGCTACAAAGCAGGCTTTACTGCACAATCTTGTTTTTGGGGGGAATAGATAGTAGGGCATACTAGTGCACCGCAGCTTGGAGCACATGGAGTGAAAGCTGGCACTGCGGGACCGACATACGCCGGATTCAGTCCCCTCTCCCCTCCTGCTCATTTCGATTTGCATCAGTATCATACTGCCGTGCATTCGTTTATCGCTGCTGTGCAATGTATGTTAGACTCCACGCTAGGTACCTGCACTGGCTAAATTTCTCATCTACGACGTAAACTTGTGTCGCCATACCTCAAAGGCAGACTAACCTTACGCTGTCTAAAGCACAAACGTCCAGTTTAGTTTGGTTTACTTTCTTGTTTTTGACATGATCTCTTGCTCTTTTCTGTGGGCTCCTCTAGTGGCCTGGGCTACATCGTGGGCTCTTCCGTGGCTTCTGCCATGGGTGCCTGGTACTGGGCACTGAGGGTAGGTGCTGCTTTTTTCATTCAGCATTCATTGATCTGATCATGCAGAAGTGAGTTTATGCTTACTATTGCTCCTTCGACTCCTGACCTGCTGCCAGCATTCAAGAGCATTAACAATAGGTGCAGCTTTCTCCAGTCTGTTTGCGACTGTTGGCTCACTTGTTTTGCACACTTGCAGGCATTAATGTGGCTGGTAAAGCCCATCTTTTTGTTGAACTGAACTCTTTGAAGCCTTGTACTCAGTGATGCATGCTTACCACTCCTGTGCTGCTTCCTTCACACGGCGTGTTATTTTAGAGTACCGTCGACTTATTGCACTGCACAAATGTGCAAGTTTTTGCAAGGACGTAGTTAGGGCAGAAGTACACATGTCTTCTGAAATTCTCTCATGTCAAAATTTTAGAACTCTGGATGCCAAATTACGAAAAGAAAAACAAATGAACGTTTTCTATGACCGGTGGTCTTGCAAAGCCTGTTCTTTGTTAGAATACATTGTTTTGGGCTCACAAGCTAGCATTAATTTGAATATAAACCACAAGACGGTGGAATGCAAATGAGTCCGGCTTACTCCCATTACTATTTGTCAAAAAGATAGCTAGTGTTCCTTGATCACACATTTTTATATTTAATTACAATGCACTTTGTTCGTCGGCTGATTTACTTGAATGACCCATTAAATTTGAAATAATCCCTGTATATTCTGGCTTGCAAAATGTTGACTACCCATTTGTCAACATACCTTTTCCTCACAAAGTAGCAAGGTAAGCGTATGGTGAGGACTGTTGGAAGGGTTGCGTCCGAAGAGTAGCAGCCAACGTTTCACCGAGAGACAGCTCCTTCTGGGCGAAGCCGCTTAGCGAAACGTCATCTTTCTCATGACCTCGACCACCTTTGCGTCGTTTGTGCAGCGTGGCATTATCAGAACAGTGGGCATACACTAACACTTGGTGCTCGTTGCAGGTGACCCCTGCACTGGGGCTGGTGGCAGTGCTGCTCATCCTGTTTGTGCTGCGCGAGCCCCTAAGGGGGGCCAGCGATGGGGGCTCAAACCTAGGGCCGTCATCGCTGCGTCACGACCTGTACTCGCTTGCGCGCAAGTGAGAAGCACTTCCTCACTCTCGCCTTCCCCAGACGGGGGCTATGCACGAGTTTTGGCGGGAGTGCTCTTGGCAGGTTGCGCTAGAGCTGCCCAGTTGTTACTGTTCCATCTTCACCACCTCTGTAGCACGAAGGTCTCGCTGTCGACCTCCAGAGTCCTGGGTTTGAACCCTGAGCGGTCCCCTCTTTGTACAGCTCAGAGTTTGCAATGAGCAGGAGTTTGCTCATTGCTTTAGATGTTTTATGATAGTCATCCTGCAGTGGCCTAGTTTTTTAAAATTGTGCAAACAGAAAGCAACTGCGAAAAGTCTGTTGCATGAATATACTGGGTCTGCCCGAGAGAACATGCAAGGATTTGTTGCAGGGAATGAATAAACGTAGCATCCCAGGTCACTCACCATGAGGTAACTGCAGCAGTGAAGGCAGGGTCACCTTTTCCTCAAAGTATTGACTAAAATGTGACTCTGCCTTTAATTATCTTTGCTTAAAATAGTAACTCTCTGCATTGGCTAGTTTATCATTGCATTTGAGTTTATTTTTGTTCTCTGGAGCTCTGGCAGAAACTGGGTGAGTGTCATAGTTTGTGTTGCAATGAAAACTTTCCCACACAAGTAAATAAATACGAGGGTAGTTGCTTGATGCATGTGTTAAAGGAATTAAGAAAAGTGAGTGAAGTATAGTGCTGAAAGGCTAACCCAACATTGTAGCTGCAGCCCCTTTATATCTTCAATCGTCCAAGTTGTGCATATTACAGTAATGATTCATAGTTTCATTGTACTGTGCATAGTGGCATGACGTTTAGTCATGACATAGGTTGAGCTAGCAGACGGAAACATCGTTTTTGCTAGAACACACGAGCATGAGCTCTCGGATCTATCACTCTAATATTCTTTTCTCAGCCGATTGGTTTGAATCGCATATTTTTACACAAAGTGGGAGTGAGAGTACTTTTTCAGCATGTTACAAGTACATTTCTGAATCCAGTTCCTGGCTGCATTTGGGACCAGCGTGTTTTCTGGACGTTGAAAGAACGGTGGTCGAGCGTCCATGCAGCTAAATGGCCCACTTGAGCGGAAAAACCCTCGATGCTTCCTCGAAAAACAAAGAGAGCTCCATTTAAGGCAGACTTTTCAACTTGGAAGTTTACTCACCTAGTTAGTGACCCATTCTTAGCGACTCCGTCACTGTTATCTATTTCTATAACGTCTCGAGAACCTTGCTCACCTTTGTTTTGCCACTATCCGTCTTTCTATGCAGC
This sequence comes from Ixodes persulcatus, assembly GCA_013358835.2. Taxonomy (NCBI): domain Eukaryota; kingdom Metazoa; phylum Arthropoda; class Arachnida; order Ixodida; family Ixodidae; genus Ixodes; species Ixodes persulcatus. Next base: position 238,805 of record JABSTQ010011265.1, read on the forward strand.
CGTTCGTACATCTGGTCGACCTTGGGCTTCACCTGCGTGACCTTTGCCACGGGTGCCATGTCGTGGTGGGCGCCCACTTACATGGTGAACGCCATCAACCTCTACCTGACGACCGGCAAGGCCGACGAAAGGAAGTAAGCCTCAATCTTTCTCGAGTTTGTGCGACGACTTCCGTGGTCCCGGTGATCGCAGCTGTTGATCGAAGGCTTGCTCGAGCCGTCTTAGGGATCGGGTGCCCTTTCTGAGCTTGGAAAGCAGTTTAAATTGAAAGCCTAGAGACTTGCAGGCAACCAGAAAGGAGGAAACACATCTTGATTCCTTATTTTGAGTGAGAAAAAATAGAGAGAATGAAGGGGCCAGGGGATTTTAGTGAGGGTGGAAACAGTTTTGTAGGTCTACCCATAATGCGACATGACAGAAGTATACTTAATTTAATCTCGATGCGGAGCGCAAGTTCGTCTGCTTCTTGGACGGGGGTTGCATTGATGTCAGAACGCCTAGCTCTTATTGGCTGATTGGAAAACATACTAGTTAGACCTCATGGCATCTGGGATTCAGGTCTGCCCACTATCGTTTCCATCGAGGCCAATCGGAGCTTGGCAGCCTTTGACATCACCACAGCTCCTGCGCAAGAAGCAGACGACTTGCTCTCCGCATAAGTCCCCGATAGCTTAGGTAAGTTCTCATGAAGATGTCAGATATACAATTGTGCATGCGTCTGGAATTTGCATAAGGGGTCATGTTTGTTTGTTCAATATATTGGTGGTTCTTTACTAAAGAAGAAAAGAAAAGATATCCTCTTCCTCTGTTCTTTTTAATTCAAATAAAATTTATGGCATACATAAAAATTGCGCTGTAAGGAAACGGGAGGGGGGGTGTAGGTACACACCGCAGTTCTGGTTCTATCCTTGTGTCTAATCCATTTTTTCTCGTCTCGTTTTGCAAAGGTATGCTCCGTTCGAGAAGGCCCGTTTCCCCTTTTTCGCTTTTAGGGACCACGGTAAAGGAGGCTAATCATGCTGCGTTGCTCTTTCTCACGTGGCGGCCCAGGGTGAACACCATCTTTGGGGGCATCACGACGCTGGCGGGCATAGTGGGCGTCACGGTGGGCAGCACCCTGTCGGCGCGGCTGCGCAGGCGCTCGGTCAAGGCGGACGCTCTCATCTGTGCCGGGGGCATGGTGACCAGCGTGCCGCTGCTCTTTCTCGGCTCCGTCTTCGCCTACAAGGTGCCAGACGTCACCTGGGTGAGTGCTCGCACCACGTCCCTTCGCGGCGCTCGTCCCCGCCGTCGGAAATCGAGAGAATGAGGCGCTCATTCTTTTGTTCATTCTTTCGTTATTCGGAGGGCGAAAGAAAAGACGATCGCGCGAATGAGGGATGTCACGAGCAGAGTCACTTTGTACCTGGAGAGTTTGGCATTTTTTCGAACGTGCCGGCAGTCTAGCCGCTACCGCAGGGAGCCTGGCAACTGGGAGACGGGATCTCCTTTTACCATCTTGGGACGTTGAATTTCTGACCTGCTCTGAATTGGGCATACCGAAAGTGCGTGGACGCATCCCTGTGACGAAAGCGATCCCCGTTGTTGTAAGCGTCTTTGGTGCCGTACATGCAATCAACAGCTCAAGCTTACTTATCTGCTTTCAGTCTTTTAAAATTATATGAACTTACATTAATTCCTCTTTCTTTCTAAAGTGAATTCTCAGTATGTCTCAAAAATTACCGCCGCCAAAGTTCGGCGCTGTAATGGGTGCCACCTAGGGGAGGTCCCGGAACCACGTGCGCTCAATTCAGGGTGTCTAGCGACCGGGAAAACTGGGAATTGTCAGGGAAATTTTAATTACCGGGAAAAATCAGTGAATTGTCAGGGAAATTGTCAAAAAGCGAGCCCAGTCAGGGAAAGTGAGCTGGAAACGCCATCGAGTGCCCTGAGCAAAGGCTTGAGAACTTGGGGGCAGAAAAAGAGGCAATAAATTCTGCTTAGAGCATAGCGCGGGCTCTGCTCACCCAATGTAGTGTGTGCTACCCAAAGGAAAGGGAACAGCTGACAAATCCAGTCCAAGCCTTGGATTGGATTTAGGGCACGACACTGGGCTAGATCCAGTTGGAGTTACTAGATTTAGTAACAAATGGGAAATCCGCTGACCCCAATCCAAGTCTTAAGCCGAAAGTATACGAAAGTGTTCATCAGGCGGCCATGCTGCCATTCGGTTATTGACGTGTGTGGTTGAGTGTCGTGTTTTCATTGTGTTTCCGAAAGTGTCCTCTTCACTGACGATGTCGGGTACTGCCACTGCTGCTGCAGGCACCGGTGGAACGGGCGATGATCTTGACGACTCGAGCACGTCGTCATCGGCGGCGGCAGCGATAGCATACTTTCCACCAAGCAGTCCTCGCGATTTCTTGAATCGCGAGCGGCGGCCGAAGCTTTGACGCGTTCGCGACTTCGTCACAGGCATCCTCGAAACGATCGCCAAAAAGATCACCGAAAATTAGATCGAAAAGTTCACGAAGGAGACTGAGACTGTCGAAACAGCGAAGTAGGCTTCCAAACGAGAACTAGCATGCGATGAGCGAGCCAGCACGCATGCGACAAGCACGGGCCAATAGGAGCTTGCGTTTCATTATTTTGGCCAATAGGGGTCCGCGTAGCATCTTTTTCTCCCAAAATCGCGTGAATTTCGACGGGGTTCACACACGTATTCCAGCGCGCTCACTTACTCTCGAACGATGATTAGTATCAGCCCCGAAAATAGAAGAGTCCAGCTTTCCAACGAAACTACGATCTCCTAGCTAGGCCTAGCGCGTGCGGCGTTCTTCCGAGCTGAATAATGCAAACATTGCAACGCTCCGTGCGCTCGCTGCTCAACTCCTCATCCTGTCGCGTCACCGGCGCACCGAAAATAATTAATAACAAGATAACTATGTATCGGATATGAATGAAACTTCGTGGAAATACTCTTCAGGAGTTTGTGAACCCAATTAAAATATTTTTCAAAATCGACTTTTTTTTGTCAAAAATGAATTTTCTAGGCCGTGTCCCCCCTTAATCCAGACTGGGCGAACCCAAATATTTCGGAATATGCAAGTTGGATTAAGCCCGTGCAAAATGATCCTCACAGTGCTCAATGCTCAAGGCCTTGTGTTGTAATAGTCTTGTATATTTAACCGCCTCTACAGTGGTCAGGGAATTTCACCTGAAATTGTCAGGGAAAACCTGGAAAAGTCAAGGAATTTCAAAATAACAATTTGCTAGACACCCTGCAATTGCCTGGTGCCTTTTGGTTTGAGAAAGTGCTGTTTTGTATACTAAAACCTAAAGGAAAGAAAAGCTTATTTGTAAGTTCTGTTTTTGGAGATCAATAAGGGATGACTGGTTTTTTGATACTGTGATCTATCGCGGGCATAACAGAATGTCAGTGCACGAGAAATTGTGTTTATGAAACAACTCCTATACATCGTCTCACCTTAGCATGAACTATTGTTAGCCGCGCGTGCTAAAAGCGCGAGCTATTTGCTTTGAATGAAGTTTCGGCGGCCGCACGAGCGCTCGTGCAACAGTCAAAGCAGTGGAGGCTACCCGCTCGCGCTTGCACAGCCTTCGCAGTTAGTCCATGCTAAGGTGAGACGAAGTATAACTGCGAATTTGGATTAGCTCATGCAGAGTGGAGTGGCCAAAAACAAAAACCTCTATCTTGTGGCATCGCAAAGTCTGCTCGTGTTAGCGGGCAGTAAGGTCTGCCCATCGGCTAAACTCTCTCAGTGTTGGGGGCTCTGGGCGTAAACACATCTGTCAGCTAGCGACAAACATGTTATTATATAGTTTGAATTTGTCTTTGTAGCTATAGTACGTGCGAACAACTGTCTGCGGCTTTGTTGTCGAAGCTATGCGCGCACGTAGCGCTTGCGCATCTTGAGTGCTGATCAGAGCTGTGCACGTGCACCCTTCACTTCTGAAATGCCACAGAAAGTTGTCCGCAAGTATAGTTGAAGGATGTGTTTGTGTCATCCCTTGTTTTACACATAATTCTTTCTTTTGTTTCCTTACTTCCACTAACAAACTTGTCACGTCATTTATTGAGGGTCTTGGTTTTGGGTGCTGCGAGTCTTCCGTCTTCTTGAAGTGTTTTATCCTTGTTTAAAGGGGCGGTGCAACGATTTTATGATTAAAAGAATTTGCATCTTGTCACTTTTAAATTGTTTATCATGTCCCGGAGGATAGAGAAAACACTTCCTTCATTAAAAAGGTCGCAATTCCGCTGCACAATCGCAAAGCAAAAGTCGAGCTTTTTCGCCCACCCGCAGCCCCAAGTGGCAGCCGAAGGAACTACGGCGAAAAGATTACGTGACCTCGCTGGGTTCTAAGCTGCAGCATAACGCCCGCTGATGTCAGCAGAGAGAGGGAGAGGAAGCGTCCTCCGAGAGAGCACACGGGAACCTACACGGCACTCCGAATGACGTCACTGGGAGTGCGACCAGGCGTGACCCTGAAGACTGGGAGTGAGTTGAGGGGTGCCCGAAATGCCAATATTTATCTTTTTTTTACGCAACAACTAGGACACGCAGGCGAAATCGGTTTTCTGTTCTTTACTGCAGAAATGTCAGAGGGCAACTTCCACAAATCTTTGACCGAAGTCCGGAAATCGTTGCACCGCCCCTTTAAATGTTTAATTGCTCAAAACAATGATAAAAATTACGGAGTGCCCAGTTGGACATTATGTCCCCTATGACCATCTGCTTTGTCTAAGCATCTCCTAGTATTGGTGTTGGTAGCTTCGCTTTCAAAGGGCAATTTGGTGGATTTTGTTTTTACCCAGACATTGGGTGTGCTTACCTGTTGCAAATTATTCACGTTTAGCTGGGCAAGGTGACTTTAATTCAACAACGTCTCATGTCCCAGGTGCTGTTCTTCTTTGGCATCACCTCTATTTGCCTGAACTGGTCCATCGTGGCTGACATTCTACTGGTGAGCTGCAATTTCTTTTCCAGAGGGACATAAATTAGGTTAATTATCATTATACGTATAGCCACAATAAAAGAAGCCTGGAGGCCGTATTGCTTCAGCGCTTCTCAGTTGTCAAAGTGCCAGGTACCGAGCCACGACTCTGTATTGAGCCACAACTCCGTACCAAGCCATATTTTTTATTTATAGCTTTTGATTGAGGTAAGTTTTTATTTCGATGCTTTTACAAAATATATGCATCACATAGTCATACTTTCGCGGTGAATTACAGAGTGGGAGCATTCGAAACTGGTTAGATTTCTATAAAGTGGGTTAGATCCATCCGGTCCTCACTGTAGATAGGTGTCACTAGTGTTACTGCGCATTGGGACTAAAGCACATCCATTGCAGTACACGGTGGTGCCCACGCGACGAGCGACGGGAGCGGCCTTCCAGATCCTGTGCTCTCACCTGCTTGGGGATGCATCCAGTCCATACATCGTTGGCTTGGTGAGCTTGGTGCTTTTCTGCGTACCCTTATCTTTCCAAGCCATCCAAACGTCACTACGTCCGCACTTCGTGAAGTTGCGGGCAGCAGGGCCTGGACGGTGTCCGTGACCGTGTTGTGTGGAAAAATACTCAATGAAGAGGCAGGCCAGAGTAACTGCATGCTGCGGAACCGCCAAGTGTCCGCTGCAAATCTTCAGGCTAGTTGGGCTAGTTGGTTTTGCATCATGGTGTTTGTGATTTCTTGCGTCTTAATTGCTCGACTGAGAGGCCATTGCCACAACTGTATTACCAGATTACGTACGCCTGTCGTTGACATAGAGTTTTGTGACATTTAGTGGTTGGTATTTGCTCGTACGGATAAAGTGCAAACGAGTGCTGGTTTTGCATTGTTGCAGATGGCGTATGTCCAAGTGTTGAAGTAGATAAAAGATAGGAACTGTGCATTCTCATGGTGTGTGTTCAAACTTTTCTTATCGGTATGACCTATTTGAAAGTACAACTACCGTAAAGTTCCGAAAGACTGCCCACCCAAAATGAAGAGATAAATGGTCAAAAACATGGGGTGGGCTATCTTTGGGGATGCTACAGCAAACTTAATAAAAAATTTATGATAAACACCCTGGCACCGGCTTCAAACCACGTGACGCGGGAACTGATACCGCAGATCGCGCACACCGCAAATTCGCTTTTCACGATGCGATAAACACGTGAGATTTTGCTACGAACTTCTGTGTCTCGGGAAAGGATAATGCAGGTTGCGGATGCAGCAAATTTGCGTTTCACGGTGCGAAGGACCCGCAAAAACCTGCCGAGAACTCGCATCCCACGGGAACGAATATCGCAAATCACAGACGCAGCAGATTCAAGTTTTATGGTGCAATAAACACTTGGGAACCCGCTACAAACTTGCCTGGCACTGAAACCTATATTGTGTGCGCAGATCGCGTACAAAAATGCGGGAATCCGCTACAAACTCGTATGTTACGGGAACAAATACCGCAGATCGCAAATGCAGCAGAATCGTATTTCACGATGCAATAAACATGCGGGACCAACTCGCGTGAAATAGAGATCACGTGCGGAGATCGCAGGTCGCGGACAAAATCGCGGGAATCTGCTACAAACTTTGTGTCATGGGAATGGATACCGCAGATTGCAGACGCAGCAGATTCGCATTTCACGGTGCAACATACATGCGGGAACAACTCGCGTGTTATGGGAGCCGATATTGCGTGCGCAGATCGTGGACAAAAACGCGGGAATCTGCTACAAACTTTGTGTCATGGGAATGGATACCGCAGATTGCAGACATTTGGATATAACATGCCGATTTGTCAAGTTCGGTTGGTTTTCCTCTACATATCACTGACTCAACTTCATATCTGCATACAACATAGTTCTTCTACAACAGACCGAAATCTTGGTCAAAATCAAGGTCTGTTATAACAAACTTAGACCGTAGTCAGACGTGCCTGTACAGCCAAATTGCGCGGTTGATGCAAGTCCCGTCGGACATCACGTGACGTCCAACGGGAATCGGAATCAGAGGGTGGGCAATGTTTCGTAATTGTGATGTTGCAGATATTTAGCCAGAAAAATGGGATGGGCGATCTTTCGGGGGCGGGCATCCTCTCGGAACATTACGGTAGGTAGTGCATCAATCTGCACCTCATTAAAAAAAAGCTGTTGCCCAATGTCTTTTATAGTCCTCAGTTTTAATACACCAAGTGTGGGATCTCTCGGCACACCTTGAGAAGTGCGCTTTGAGTCATCTGGAGTTCTCTTTAGGCCCTCGAAGAATGAAGAACTTATGGGGTTTGTTTTAGGTCTGCACTCCTTTGGGAGTGTCCCTTCTCAAAAATATGTTTACTACTATTTGTGTGTGTCCAAACACAGTGAAATACATGGGGGTGCACAGAACATATCAGTCTTGCCTGCGTGTGGGGCTGGCCACTGTGGCGGCAGATTGTTGAGGCCTGGTTCACATTGATGTTTGTGGTTTCTTGCATGGACAGCTGTACGACGCCATCTTGGCGGGCCGCAAGGACGATTCCTCTCTGCTGTTCAGCCTCCAGTACGCCCTGTACGTCCCCATCTGCTGCGTTCTTGTGCTGGGCAGCCTCTTCTTCTTCATCCTCTCGTGGTACATTGAGGCCGACCGCAACACCTGTGCCCAGGAGACGCACGGTAGGTGGCACCACCTCATTTTCTTAAAGCGGCACTAAAGAGAATTTTGCAGTCATCTGTTCTGTTCGTCACTAATTCTACAAGCCCAAAGCACCCTAAAAATAAAAAAAAAAGTTACAATTTGTGTCATGGGAATGGATACCGCAGATTGCAGACGCAGCAGATTCGCATTTCACGGTGCAACATACATGCGGGAACAACTCACGTGTTATGGGAGCCGATATTGCGTGCGCAGATCGTGGACAAAAACGCGGGAATCTGCTACAAACTTTGTGTCATGGGAATGGATACCGCAGATTGCAGACGCAGCAGATTCGCATTTCACGGTGCAACATACATGCGGGAACAACTCGCGTGTTATGGGAGCCGATATTGCGTGCGCAGATCGTGGACAAAACGCGGGAATCTGCTACAAACTTTGTGTCATGGGAATGGATACCGCAGATTGCAGACGCAGCAGATTCGCATTTCACGGTGCAATATACATGCGGGAACAACTCACGTGTTATGGGAGCCGATATTGCGTGCGCAGATCGTGGACAAAATCGCGGGAATCTACTACAAACTTTGTGTCATGGGAATGGATACCGCAGATTGCAGACGCAGCAGATTCGCATTTCACGGTGCAACATACATGCGGGAACAGCTCGCGTGTTATGGGAGCCGATATTGCGTGCGCAGATCGTGGACAAAATCGCGGGAATCTGCTACAAACTTTGTGTCATGGGAATGGATACCGCAGATTGCAGACGCAGCAGATTCGCATTTCACGGTGCAACATACATGCGGGAACAACTCGCGTGTTATGGGAGCCGATATTGCGTGCGCAGATCGTGGACGAAATCGCGGGAATCTGCTACAAACTTTGTGTCATGGGAATGGATACCGCAGATTGCAGACGCAGCAGATTCGCATTTCACGGTGCAACATACATGCGGGAACAACTCGCGTGTTATGGGAGCCGATATTGCGTGCGCAGATCGTGGACAAAAACGCGGGAATCTGCTATGAACTCACTACAGTCTAAGCTCATTACAGCAGACCTGGTTACAAGAGACATTTGGATATAACATGCCGATTTGTCAAGTTCGGTTGGTTTTCCTCTACATATCACTGACTCAACTTCATATCTGCATACAACATAGTTCTTCTACAACAGACTGAAATCTTGGTCAAAATCAAGGTCTGTTATAACAAACTTAGACCGTAGTCAGACGTGCCTGTACAGCCAAATTGCGCGGTTGATGCAAGTCCCGTCGGACATCACGTGACGTCCAACGGGAATCGGAATCAGAGGGTGGGCAATGTTTCGTAATTGTGATGTTGCAGATATTTAGCCAGAAAAATGGGATGGGCGATCTTTCGGGGGCGGGCATCCTCTCGGAACATTACGGTAGGTAGTGCATCAATCTGCACCTCATTAAAAAAAAAGCTGTTGCCCAATGTCTTTTATAGTCCTCAGTTTTAATACACCAAGTGTGGGATCTCTCGGCACACCTTGAGAAGTGCGCTTTGAGTCATCTGGAGTTCTCTTTAGGCCCTCGAAGAATGAAGAACTTATGGGGTTTGTTTTAGGTCTGCACTCCTTTGGGAGTGTCCCTTCTCAAAAATATGTTTACTACTATTTGTGTGTGTCCAAACACAGTGAAATACATGGGGGTGCACAGAACATATCAGTCTTGCCTGCGTGTGGGGCTGGCCACTGTGGCGGCAGATTGTTGAGGCCTGGTTCACATTGATGTTTGTGTTTTCTTGCATGGACAGCTGTACGACGCCATCTTGGCGGGCCGCAAGGACGATTCCTCTCTGCTGTTCAGCCTCCAGTACGCCCTGTACGTCCCCATCTGCGTTCTTGTGCTGGGCAGCCTCTTCTTCTTCATCCTCTCGTGGTACATTGAGGCCGACCGCAACACCTGTGCCCAGGAGACGCACGGTAGGTGGCACCACCTCATTTTCTTAAAGCGGCACTAAAGAGAATTTCGCAGTCATCTGTTCTTGTTCGTCACTAATTCTACAAGCCCAAAGCACCCTAAAAATAAAAAAAAAAGATTACAATTGTGCGATGCCAATTTTTTTTATCAAAAACGGGGTGAAAGGTTGGGACACACGACTCTCTGAGCGGATTTTTTGCTCAGGAAAGGCCCCAGCTGATACCCCAGCAGCGGTGTCAGCGCAGTGAAGATGGCCATTCATTGGCCAGTCGCAAGCCGCCTCCCTCGGACAGGCGACTTGCGAATGACCTAGGAGCGCCCATCGTCGCTGCGCCGACATCACTGCTGGAGTATGCCCCGCCTTTCCTGAGCGGAAAAAATCCGCTCAGAAAGTGGTGTGTCTCGACCTTTCATCATGTTTTTAATAGAGAAATTGGCGTCGCGTGATTGTAATCGTTGAATATCTAGTACGCTTGGACCCTGTAGAACCAGTTACGACTGAGAACAGATGATCGCAAAATCCTCTTTAGTGCCCCTTTGAGGAAGACTAGGCAGATCTAGTATTAATGCCAGTTCTTTACTTAATCAACACTTGCCTGTCTAAAGAAACTAAGTATATGCTTATTAGCCACTGGAGCAATCCCGGGCAATACCGCTTGCTCACAGACATGTTCATTTGGCAGGGTCAAAAGAAAAAAAAGTTAATAACGAGCGAGCAACGTCTGTTGTTTGTCGCTTTTGTCAGGCGAGGTCCTTAGCAGTATTAATTAGAGCGTGCGGTTTTCCTTTTTGGGGTGTGCGAGGTGTTGCATACTGCTTCCTGCATAATGCCCAAGGCCACAGTCACACTGCTCCTAAATCGTGCAAAAGACACGGTGTTCGCTGTAGATGCGATCGCAGAATTAATTATCTGTGGACACACTTTGAGCACATTCAAAGTATATTTGCGTCGTGCATGCTTCACGTTTCGGAGAGCGTCCGAAGCGTCCGAACACACGACACACAAGACACACTTCGGAGAGCGTCCGCAGACTGTCTTTTGTATTATGTATTAGCAGTGCGAATGCGGCTTAGGGGACCAGCGCCAAGGACAAATAATAAGCGATAAGGGTTCTACTTAGTCGTCGTCTTGTGCAGACGGGCCACACGTAGGAAGGGTGGAAGTGTGTTACCGTATACATGCGTGTAATAGCCGCAGGTTTTTGTTTTCATAGTTTCAGAGTGAAAGTTAAAAATGCAACCATTACGCGAAGAAAAAAAAATTTTTTTTTTCTGCGAAATATTTTTATTTGTGTAAAAGGATCAAAATGAAGGCTTGAGCGTGTTGGTAAGGCACAGTGATTAAAACGTACAGCGTAAACAGATGGGACAGAAGAGAAATGACATATCAGTGCTTGTGTGTCTTCTCTCTTCTGTCTCGTCTGCTTACGCGGTACGTATTAATCAAGAGTAAAAGGAGTTTGTACTTATTTTTATTCTATGAAATTACTTCCATGTGTTGGAAAAAAAAACCCCAGAAAATGAGAGTTTATTGCTTTTACCAACGCATTGGCAGTTCATGTCCGCACTAAGGTCGGTAGTCCGTAAAATTCTCCTTGGAAGTCAGCTCTACATCGTCGTCTTGATCTTCTACCTGGGGACACATGCTCTGCTTCCCTTCGAAGGCTCGCTTCGTTTGCTTTGCCTTCCTTGGAACGTCTTCTTGGAGGCACCCACGACATACGCATATTTCGCTACCTTCGATCTTCCGTCTGGCGGCTCTTTTGCCTTTTTGTTTAGAAATCTAATCAGCCTTCAGCTTAAAATGGGCTGTGTAGCTCACATACTTGCCCATGGAAATAGTCGCTGGCAGGAAGTTTCGGGAGATACGTTGTCGCCAGCAGGCAGACTGAAACCGTCCAAACGGTGTGTGATTACTGTTTTTACTCGCATAATGAACACTTTTTTTTCCCGAAAAATTTACACATATTTGGCGGTTCATTACGCGGGGTAAAATGTTTGCATTTACGCACTTCGTGCAAATATTATATTAGTTGCCAATATGACACGGCAAGGTACTGTGGCACATCTCCACTGATGAAGGCGCATCCATGGCTGGTCGGGGGCGCGCCACAGTAACCATGCTTTATAAGTTGCGAACCTATTTAGGGCGTGCTATGTACGTATAAGAACTCGTTCGAAGTCCAACCGCCAACCACAGAGGCCCGCTCGCACGGATCAAGTTTCGTTCACGAAGACGACAATTACCAGACTCTCTCAGCCTACGACGCAGCGTGCAATGGATTAAAATAAAGGAATTTACCCGGAGTATGTCAAAGGGCGCTTTCGGCGTGCCTTTTGCCGAAGGAAAAGCACCCTACGAAGCTCAATCAACACGGAGAGCAACGTGATTGTTCTTAAACCTAACCACTTTTACGATTTCACTGTCCGAAAGCGGACCACAGACGACGGCCTGTTTGTTGACATCAATGCGTTTGATAGGCGAGGAATGTCCGGGGCTGGGCAATTCCTCGACCCAAGCTTCGTCAAGTGTGCACGCCGCTTGGTTTCACGGTTGATCACTTGTGCAACTACGCACTTGCAGCCATTACGAGAGCAGCTTGGCTTGGCTTGACTTGGCGTGACCGCTTGGCGGCAAAAGAAAATTGGCTTCGTTGGCTAGTTGGACCCAATTCGAGACTTTGCGGAGCCGAAAATTGGAGGAGCGTTTATTACACGAGGGAAAAAAAAAAGTCCAAATATTGGTACTCGTTGCGGGGGGATGGTTCATTATGCGAGTAAATACGGTATGCTCGCCCTGAGCCCAAGATGGCGCGTAAATGTAAAAACAAATGGTGCGAACATTTGTGCACCATTTGGCGCTAGCTGCTGAGAGAATGTTCTGGAGTTGCTTGTTCTAGCGCCACAAAGCAGATGGTGCTTCCAAACTTCTTCAAATCACTGGTGCAACCTATACTACACAAAGAATTAAAAAAAAAAATTTTTTTCAGCTTTTTTGTTAGGAGTTGGGTGTGCGGCTATTAGAGCGCGGCCACTACACACATGTATACGGTATACAGTAAACTTTCGTTAATTCGACCTCGACGGGACCTTGAAATTTGGTCGAATTATCCGAGTGATCGAATTAAAAAAAGGACAGAAAAACGGTTAAAATTAAACTTCCTCTTATTGTGCAAAGTACTCACGGATGGTCTGCTGCCGTCTGCTCTTAAAACGCGTGTCGAAAAGCAGGCTTTGAAGAGCAGCGTAACTAAACGTCAGTCTCCAAAAAATCGCGCACTACGAAAAAAAAAAAAGAAACGAAAAAAGCAAGTTTTACGAGCTGACTTTGGCGCCGTGCCAAAGTCGGCTTGGCGACAAAAAAAGATAGAAAAAAAAAAGGAAAAGAGAATTCGCGTTTTCGGATGCGCAGATGGACCGCACACGATGCTACAGAGAAGCGGTTTGAGAGCGCTCGCTGAGAAAGCTTCGAGCCGACTTTGGCGCCTTGAAAGCATCGAGCCGACTTTGGCGCCGGGCGGCCAGACCGTCAGCGACAAAAAAAGAAAGAAAATAACCACAAAAAAAAAAAGGGAAAAGAGAACTTATGCTTTCCGGTGCGCAAGATGGTTTGTTACGCCAGATTGGCTGCACTGGCTCGTACCATTCGCTACTTTCGCTACGGTCCATCTCAATGGCGTAGAGGAGCAGGTGCATATTTGCGCACGTTCGGCTTCGCAGCAAAGGGCCCGTGTTTCGCCGTACGTTGGTGGTTTTTCTGCCTTGGTGCCGTGCAATGAGAGCCCGCGCGCATTCGCTCGGGACAAACTATCTGACGAGTTATCCGATGCGGAGTCTTCCAGAGTTCGAACTATCAAACTTTTCCTCCCATAGAAATGTATGGGCGCTCGCCGGGACTTTTGAACATGATCGAATTAAACGAAAAGTCGAATTAACCGAGGTCGAACTAACGAAAGTTTACTTTATGTAAATTTGATCTTGTCGCTGGCCTTGGCTTTCTTTATTGACCGCCTTGGCTGTTCCTGTGGGGAGCAAAGGCTGTTCAAAGCGTTCCCGCTCGGGCATCACAGGGGAAGCTGGTTCTTTGCAGATTTGATATTTGGGTCGTCGTCCCATGACGGTGTTGCTGATGATTGCTCCTGCGTGGTTCCCCTGCTCGATGGCAGAGTGTTGAGAAGAAAAGAGCGCTTGCATTAGGGACATTGCATAAAGTGTCAGTGCCGTGCTCTCTTGCTTGACTCTGGGCCGTTGCATGTGGGTTTGTTTTAAAGCAGTAGCTTTATAGGCCCAACCACACTCAAGGTCATGTCCTCAAGGTCGCATACTGCCCGTGGCTGAAGAGCAAGGATGCATAATTAAGATCACGTAATGCCTGTGTCTGAAATGCAAGGTCACGTAAGCGCTCTTTGCGTAGGCACCGTTCGCGCAAGCAGCGGTCGCGTAAGCTTGTAAGTGCCGGAAGCTGACGTGACCTGACGTCATCGTAGAGGTCGTCCTAGACGTCGTCCTAGAGGTTGTTCTTGACGTTGTCCTCTAGGGTGTCATCCTCGACGTTGTCTTAGACGTCATTCTTGACGTTGTCTTTGTTGTCATCCTGAGCACCGTCCTAGAGGCTGTCCTAGATGTTCTTGACGTCGTCCTCTAGGACGTCGTCCTTGATGTGTGTGTGCGGCATATTATAACCATTTCATTACCGTACCATTTCCCTTCCTAATTGTTTTCACTAACAATGTTCCTGTAAAGCTACCGCATTTCATCGCGTTTGGTGGAATGATTGTACGTGTAATTTTTGTTCCCTAGGCCACTGGAGATTTAGCACCATCTAGTTGCAGCAAACTGTTTTGTCCAGCACAGCTTCTTTTTTTATCATGTGTACTTAAAAGATAGCTTGTCCCCATGGAGGGATGGGCTCTGGTGCTCAACCCAGGAAGCCTAGAAAACTTGTTCCTCATTTGCTCACACATTAGCTTCTAGGCCTGTGCAAATAGTGAACTTTGAGTTCGAAGCGAATTCAAAGCAAATAGTGGTTTTGGCCGAATATTTTCAAATTGAAAATATCGAAAAATCTCTTTAAGCCTTTCACTACTGCACCATGCTGGAATGAAAACCGAGCTGAACTCGTGAACTGTTGTTGCAAAGCTTCCATTTGTTAATTTCTTGGCTAACTCCATTTCAATTTAAGTATATTTATTGACTGTGGCCCCAAACTCCCATGCCTAAATGGGAGTTTGGGGCCACAGTCGATTGGTGAGGGATGTTAAGTAAACGACACGTTTTACATAAAACTAAACCTATAGAGATGCCCAGCTGTACCTAATCGAGGGGATTTATAAATATGCTTGCTTTGTGTAAATATTTTTTCTTCGGTCACAGATGAATAACGCAGGTTATCAGGGCGTTTCTCATGCATAGTAGCCAGTTTAATTTGGAAAATTTTACTGCAGTGTAGATATCAACATTAACAAAGTTTCAGTTTCTTTTTAAACACACCAGATAAGCACATGCACCATCCCACTTTGAAAGCGGGATTTCCTCCTTAGCAAGTGGCTAAAATATTTCTACTTTTTGCAGGTTGATTACGGCGTTTTAGCCCCGTTGAGCGTGTTTGTTACGAAGCACCGGTGCACTGCGGAGAAGCAATATCTGCTGAAGCCAGAGCTGTATATAGACAGTTTGATCATTCATTGGGAAGTACTATAGGAGGCAAATAAGGAGGCGACATTGACCGAGAGCGGGTTGGGAGTGTTCCAGGGCACCTTCACAGATTCGAATGTGGCAAGCCAGAAGCCGCGAATAATACTCTCGGTAACTTAAAATACGGTGCACGTGATTCTTAGATCACGGTCATTCAAAATAAAATTTTGGGAAAATGATCGACGTGATCTCTACGCCAGGTGCCGGGGGCCGGGAAAATGCCGTTCGTGCGGTCAGACTCCGACCAAGCAAAACAAAGTTTGAGCGGCACATTCGATTCTTACATCTTTTTGCATGATCATAATCGAAACATCACGTGCACTATATTTTCAACCATGAAGAGTTACTCCATTTAACTCTTATGCACTTATTAAAAGTGTTTCTGGCTACCACCGCTAGGGGATTATTTTCGCCATCTGGTTCACCAAGAGAGCACGTCAAGCCTTCCTTCTTCATCTGGTGCACGCCCTGGCTCTGCCCAATCCTCCCATTGACCAAACTCTCTATATACGGCTCTGGCTGAAACCAGCTCTGTGAGTGTTGGCTCTCTGCAGTGCACCGGTGCTCAGTAAGAAGCACGCTTAATGGAGCTAACCTACTGTGATCAACACTTACGAATATTGCAGTTTGCCCCAAAGCGAATATTGAATAGCGTATTATTCGAAAATTTGAATATTCGCACAACGCTATTACCTAGCTACCATAAACTGCATTGCTAATAGAATTTTATTTGAAACAAAATAAAGATTGTTGTTTTTTAATACATCTTCTAAATCATCGAGGCAATCGCCGCTAACAAAACTCAGACATAGATGAATTACTACATTACAGAATCTCTTAGGGCTTGGTTGATGAGACTGCTAGGTGTAGGCTCTTTTGCTCTGTTCTTTGAAGAGCAGAAAAATAGGTTGAAAACTCTATTACAATGTGTCACCTTCTTGTTCTGCCACTCTGTCCTCTCTTTGCCGAGCTCGTTCCTGATCAACCCATGTCCTCAGTTCTGTTCCTATGGTCTCCAGTTTTTCACCCAGGGCCATCAACTCCTTTAAATCCATAACTTAGATGTTGCACCGAAAACGAGACAGTGACCATCAGCGTCCTGTCTCGTGTGCCAGTTATTATCAGGTTCTTTATGGTAACAGAAAGGAAGCTGAGAGGTCCATCTGATTTTTGATATTCAAGAAATATATTTGCGGCTAATTTTGTTTTCTTTGCGAATCCACGTAAAGAAAAAAAAGAGAAACTTATTGGCAAAGGAATAAAATAAAAGAGCATACGTCCACAGTTCGACTTGCCGAGAATGGCACTGGTTTATGCTGGTGTTAGGCGCTTCCCCAGTTGCAGAAGCCGGTCTCGTTCGGCTCCAGCTGCCAGCGTACAGATGGTGACCAGTCGACCAGTTGTTGTGATGGCTTCGCCAGTGCGTTCTTGAGCCAGGCTTGCCGTTCAGTGTTGATGGTGGGGACAGGTCGGCAGACTTCTGCGGACGACAGCTTCACCGGTGTATTCCGGAGCCAAGCTTTCCGAATCCGTCCGCTTTCTGCCCCGAACCTGGTCGTTTTCCCTCCTTTTTCTTCTTTTTCTTCTCTCTCTTTTTCTTAGTATCCCCCAATTTTCTTCCGCTTTTCATCGCCATATTGATCACATCATTACAATGACCCCCCCCTTTAAGTTTTTTTTTCTTTTAGCCAAAACCTTCCCCCCCCCCCCCCCAAACTTCGTAACGATCTGTTCCTTTGCCAAGTACAAAAATCACAACTGACCAAGGTAATCAGCCTACATTTTCGGTGTCCTTAATATGTTCTATTCGAAACATATTTTTGCAATAACAAACTCCAGTGGAGCACACAACTGTTGAGCTGCTTTGCTTTGTTTAACCCTTTCATGGTCACTGACGTACCTGTACGTCAGTGTGGGAGCTTCCCGCATGGTTGCTGACGTACATTGATTGATTGATTGTAAAACTTTTATTCATAGAAAAGAGTGTGGTGCTAAGAGATTGCGTTAAGTGGTCGGGAGTACATAGCCCTCGACGACTTTGTCAGCCCACTCCGCCGCCAGAACTTGGGTTCAAGGGTCAGAGCTAGCCAGCACGATCTCCCACCGCTCGAGAGAATGATGTACGACCGCAACTGCTCATTCAAAAATTCTCGCCTCTGCTTGACCGGGCGCATTCGCGAGGACGTGCTGCCATCTGGTAGGTTGGTAGGGAACTACGACCGTATAACCCCCGTCGTGTTTGTTTTTTTGGCGGTTTTTTTAAATTGCGAAACTGGACGCTTTGTGCGCTTGATGCTTTCGAGATGGCTGCCCCTGCCAGCTGCTCCCGGCTGCTCCGGAGGTAGGGGAGATTGGAGTGATGGCTCTTCAGATTCAGACCTTGAACCCTTCTCGGACTCTGAGTCAGATGACAGCTCGACATCTGACAAGGGCCTGTGTGTGGAACCCTGCTTCAAGGACCACCACGCTTCGAAGAAGTACTAGAAAGTTGACAATCTGAAGTTTTAGTCCTTTTTGTTTTGTTCAACCTTGAGCGAGTGTACCACAGATGTTTTAAAGTGTGCGTTACTATTTATTTTAAGTCTTACATTTTTTTATGCGACAATAAACTAGCGTATTTTATTTGCCATTGCACCGAGTAAAAAAAACCGACCACGGGGGCGTGTCTTTGGACAAAAAATGTGGCCATGAAAGAGTTAAGTATTGTAGCGGCTGATGGTCTGTTTGCACCGCGAAATGCCTACCGTGTAAGTACAGATGAAACTTTTCCACTGCCTGTATGAGTGCCAGGCACTCTCCCAATCGTAGAAAAGTTCTTTTCTCTCGGAAGGAGCTGCTTACTGGCATACGCTACGGGATGCAGTACCCCCTCGTGTTCTTGCATAAGCACCGCCCCCAAGCTGTGTTCGGAGGCATCGGTTCTTGGGACAGACTCTTTCGAGATGTCTGCGCTTTTAAGAATAGGCGATTCTGTAAGTGCCCGCTTCAACATGTTGATATGAAAAACCTTGCGAGTATAACCTAAATTTAACTTGTAGTCGACCTCGTTTTTCTTTTCGACCACCGGAGAAGGGCCTTTCCATTGCGTAGGCCAATTTGTTGTGGCTGGTAGGCAGCAAGATCAGGGCTCGATCTCCTACTTTCAATTGTCGGCCTCTCGCTTTTCGGTCATAATGTCGCTTTTGGCTGTCTTGTTTCGTCCAGTTTCTGGTGAGCTAATTCCATTGTTTGCTCTAACCGACTCTGTAGCTCTAAGATGCAACCATATGTCGTCTTCAGCTCCTGGCTGATTGTATCTTCAGTCGAGATTTCTTTCAGCACCGACAATGGCCTTGTACGTGTCGCCCATAAATCAACTCAAAAGGAGATAAACCTAAACTTGCCTGCGGTGCCTCGCGGTAGGCGAAGAGCACCGGAGCCAAGTATTCATCCCAAGACTGAGGCTCCCTTACTCAAGTAAAAACTGTAGGTGTTGCCCCCTTTTGTTACGTGAGGATCGGCAGTCCTTCCGCGACAGATATCTAATGATGCGTCTTTCAACCGTTCTCTTTCAAGGACGTCTATTCTAACATCTTCAATCCCGAGGCTGGGTTCAGGATTTGGAGTAGCTGGAACATGGCTCTTCAATGCGGCGAGTATGTTCTTGTGAAGTTGTAAGATCTTTGCTGCTTCAGTCTCATCCTCTCTTCTCCAATTTGGATCGAGGTCTAACACATCCCTGGCTCCTTGAATGTTACCAATAATCACGTCGTAAAGTGGCTCATTCATACATTTTGCGACATCCTCTCCAGTGAAGTACGGAGAAGCTACTCTAACGATTGCTTCTGGTAACAACCTGCATGTTCCGTCTACTAGGACCACTTGGCATTGTTTGCCCGTCGGGTGCCGAGGAACAACCAACTTTCTGCTCATGATAACGGTATTGCAGCCAGTATCTCGTAACACCTTAGTAAGTTGTCCGTCTAGTAGTCCATGTTCTACTGGCATGCGTCATTTTAGTTCTTCCTCCTTTATTTCGCACACCACACTCAACGAGTGCTTCCTTTTTATGCTCCACATTGTGTGTTTCGTCGTTATGTATGTGACTTTCTTCAGACTCTCATTCTGTGCTTCCAGATTCAGATATCATAAAGCATGAGAGCCGAGTTTTGTCGCCCTTCCGCTGGAAGCATGCTTTGGCATTGTGTCCCGATCTCTGACAAATCTGACATATTCAGTGTCACTGTTCTGGTCTGGACAAGCAATCGGTTGCTCTGTGACCAACTCTGCCGCACAAGAAACATCCGATTTTTGTTTCTGCTTGCTACTTGGCAGGTCATTCAATATAAATGATTATCACTCTGGCTATGGTGCTCCTTGAAGTGAGCCAGATTGTCTTGCCCGTGCGCCTCCATGAACTTATCCGCTGCCGCGGCCATCAGAGGAGGTGTATTGCAACTCTGCTCTTTGAGAAACACGGCCAGCTTCGAATGACAGCCCTTGATAAACTGTTCGGCAACCACAAGGTCCCGCAGATCGCCGTACGTATAGGGACGAAGGCCCACCTCCACCCGCGATTGAATAATCCCTCTAGCCTCACGGCATACTGGCTGCCTATCTCGCTGTTATCTGGAGAGCTTTCTCGAAACCTTTCGCAATAACCTTCAATTGTAAAGCGAAATCTTTGTAAGAGTGCCATTTTTACTTTTTCATAATCTAAGGAGTCGTCCAGGGGCATCCTTCAGAATACCTTCAGGGCCTCACCCACCAGGCACAGGCTTAATGCAGTGGCCCATTTTTCAATCCTCTTGGCCACTCCTGTCCCATTGCTATAACCTAGAATCTTTTCAAGTATTCATCCAAGTTATCTCTTTTGTCGTCAAACGAAGGCATTACCTTACGAGGACTGGGGTACTGCGACGCAGTAGTTCCTCGGGGTCCTTCACCGATGCCCGCACCATGCCTGTCACTTGCAGTCCCCTCGGCCTCAATTACACTAGCTTAAGTTGGAGTGTTCTCTTCGTTCTTTCCTCCAGTTCCGCTTTCTGTTGGAGAGCTTCTTGTTCTGCCAGTCTGTCCTTTCTTTGCCGAGCTCGTTCCTGATCAACTCATGTCCTCAGTTCTGTTCCTGTGGTCTCCAGTTTTTCTCCCTGGGCCATCAACTTCTTTAAATCCATAACTTATATGTTGCACCAAAAACCAGACAGTGATCATCAGCGTCCTGTCTCGGGCGCCAGTTATTGTCAGGTTCTTTATGGTAACAGAAAGGAAGATGAGAGGTCCATCTGATTTTTGATATTCAAGAAATATATTTGCGGCTAATTTTTTTTTTCTTTGCGAATCCACATAAAGAAAAAAAAAAAGGAAACTTATTGGCAAAGAAATAAAAGAGCATACGTCCACAGTTCGACTTGCCGAGGATGGCACTGGTTTATGCTGGTGTTAGGCGCTTCCCCGGTTGCAAAAGCCGGTCTCGTTTGACTCCAACTGCCAGCGTACAGATGGTGACCAGTTGACCAGTTGCTGCGATGGCTTCGCCGGGGCTTGAGCCAGGCTTGCTGTTCAGTGTTGATGGTGGGGACAGGTCGGCAGACTTCTGTGGACGACAGCTTCACCGGTGTATTTCGGAGCCAAGCTTTTCCGAATCAGTCCGCTCTCCGCCTCGAACCTCGTCGTTTTCCCTCCTCTTTCTCCTTTTTCTTAGTATCCCCCGATTTTCTTCCTCTTTCTGTCCCCGTATTGATCACGTCATTACAAAGGGTCACTTCCAGTGATGGAAGTGCTCTGCCATTTGTGCCAAATTGTGCCATGAACGAAAGTCAGCTACGTCTTGAGCCAGAATGCAATTTTTGCTAAGATCTGTGCCACGCCTGCGTTAAGTG
The DNA here is from genome assembly GCA_013358835.2 of Ixodes persulcatus. Lineage (NCBI taxonomy): Eukaryota > Metazoa > Arthropoda > Arachnida > Ixodida > Ixodidae > Ixodes > Ixodes persulcatus. The sequence goes on from JABSTQ010011265.1 coordinate 259,929, forward strand.
GACTTCAACGAAGAAAAAAAGAAAAATATTTAATTATTGGTTTACCGTAGTATTCAGAGAAGTAGGACGAAAGAAAAATTATACAAATGTATTTCGGAGCGTCTCTTTTCACAGTATAGTTTGTCTCATCTTAGGTCAGAACTTAGTTGAAAACTTGAGCACATACAACCAAAAACGCACACTAAAAGCAGAAGTCACGGGACATTTGCTAAACTTAATTGGTCTAGCTGATGAAGGAACACGTCTGGGAAGATGACGAACACCACAATGTTGCTGTTTGATTTGTCCCACTGGCTTGTAGTGTCGGCTGTGCTTTGACTTAAGGTGAAACAAAAATTTCTCGTTGACCGCGCCAACCGGTTGGTGCGCTGCCCGGTCGATCGCCGACATCGGGAGCTAAAAGTTGCGAGACAACTTTTCAAAATAGTAGAATTGCGGACACTGCGATAAGACAGAACTTGGGTCTTGTACTCCTTACGAGATCACTTGGTTACCATGTCTGCCACATGCCTCCGTGCCGTGGCTACAGAGTACCGTGGCACTTGAGCTGCTCGCATTGACCTTCACCACCTCACACCAGAGTGCACGTCTAGCTTCACGGCTTTGCACCGGAGTGCTAGGAGCGGCAATCGACATGGGAGAGCGCCTGGGTTAGCGCGATTGACTCCGAAATTACGTTCGGTACTTCTTTGGTCTCGATTGTACGATGACCTATGCCGAGAAAGAGAAACAAAAACGTGGGCCTACATTTAAAGAGACACAATAGTCAAAGTAGTTCCCGTGCAGCTGTCGATCTAAAGAGCGGCCAACTTTAACTCAACTTTGGTTCCAACGCCAGTAAAGGGCTGTGTCACATTTAAAGTGCAAGTGTAGGCTTTCATAATATTTGTGGGCGGTCTCGAGTTTGGTGGTTTCATAAAGCATTTTTATTGGTAGACGTATTGGCGGATAGGCTGGTTTTGGCTGGAAGCTTAGAGAAATTAAATTTATGGGATAAATATATTAGAGAGTGGAAAAGGGGGAGAGGAGTGAGGCTTTATGTCAATTAAAGTGTTGCACTACGATTCATTTTTCGACCATTTTCTAATACCCATTGTAAATGGAACCTACTCTGACCAGAGCCTTATTTCTAAAAAGAAAGCCGAGTTCCTTTTGCACCCTTTCTACCCTTATTACAAAAGGTAATGAGTAATATGCTCTGGTATCAAAGAGGAACCCTCAGTCATTATCAAAGAAGAGCTCGTTTAGCGATGCAGTTGCTTTTTTATTTTCAAGTGATGCGCTACTAGATGTCGGCATCTGCTCCAAAAGCGTCAGTGGCTGCTCCGAACCAATATTCTGCCTGCTGCAGAAAGTGCTCTCAAAGGTCAAATGCCATTTCCATCACTGCAGTCCTAGCAAGCTGGAATGAAGTACCATGTAAAGTGTTTAATTTTAATTCAAACTGATTTATTAAAAAAAAAAAAAAGCAGTGAAAGGTACAATAATGCAGTTTGTGCAGGTGAGTTACACGGCCAGGAAGACAAACTATAGAGTGCTAATTGTCACGATAAGTAAAATATTTAATTAAAATTTGTCAGTTAACTTTTTAATTAGTGAAAATTAGCATGTGGTTTCAATTAGAAACTTGCTCAGCATCATCTAAAACCACTAAATTAATCCATGTTAGAAAGATTTGAAGCACGTGGTAAGCGTAAGGGTGCGCTGAAGTTTTCACTCGTGCAAAAGGGGAAACGCTGCCGGTCCGAAAATGCGGATGAATAGATTATAATCTGCGTTTTCAGACCACTAAATTTGCAAGAGCTTTTCACGAAAAGTTCTGGCGGTTTCCTACTTCTACTTGCACACAGGGTTTCATAAACAAAGAAAACACTAGGTTTGCAGCAAACTAAAATGTTTTGTAGGTTTGTGGTTGAATTGCGGAGCGGAGGTAATTTCGGTCATGGAATATGCCATTTCGGCCAAAACATGCACCATCCTTGTGTGTTGGCATCATTTGATTTTTAATTTTTTGTTTTTCTTGTTTTGTGACATTTGCAGGTATGTTGATCATTCTTATACCCACATATGTGTATGTATGTTTTGACTAATTTCTGCTGCACCTCACCTTTGAGGTGGCTGAAAAGAGCTCTCTATTCGCACCTCCCAGCACGCGCTTTCTGGCTTTCACTCGTCAGCTTCACGCTTTATCTGCCATGCAACCAAGGCTTCCGTTGAGGGAGGGCAAACTGGCACGAGGTCCCCACCGCTTCGCATTTTTGGATGCGTGATGTTGTTTGCTTGGCCGGGGGTGTGGATGCCGCCTCAGCGTTTGTCTTTACTCTCCTGTAAAAGCACCCCCTCGTCCTGTGGCCCCTTCAGAATACTCGCGGCCGAAACCTCTCTGCCTTTTGGTGGTGGTTTGTAATCTACACTTGTTCTTTTTATCGCACTGCATAGGAGCATTGCACTGCACAACTGTTTAAATGTTTAATGGTTAGATATAGTAGAGGCTGACATACACTTAACACACAATGAAGTTGGGGGGATTGGAAACATAAATTGAATTGGACAGTCTGCAGTAGTACCGGTAATCAATATTACGGGTTTTTGGCTATCTGAAAGCCTGCCCTCGCAGACGTGCAGGCCACCGTCTTGTCACGTACACATCATTGTTAGTGGACGGAAATGACGTCTTTTAGCCGTCGTCAATCAATTTAAGATTATTATAGAGCTGCCCTCATGTGGCTAAAGTCAGATTGGAAACCTAATTGAATTAGACAGCCTCCAGTAGTACTGGTAGTCAGTATTATGGATTTTTAGCTGTCTGAAAGCCTGCTCTCACAGACGTGCATGCCATCATCCTATCAGGTGCACATCATTTTGGTGGACGGAAATGACGTCTTTCAGCCCCGTCAATCGCTTTAAGATTATTATAGAGCTGCCCTCACATGGCTAAGGTCAGGTGGCTTTCGTTTAAGCCATTTCCAGAGGCAGGCTAAAATTTTCCCAAAGTCTCGCTGACGCTAAAGAGTGTACGGAAGCGACCCTGAAAAATACCATTTCCATCAGCCGAAAATAATGTGCACTCAAAAGAATGCTGACATTGGTGTCTGCTGCACAAACAGCCTTTTACTGTGCAGTGCTCTGTCCTTGCCCTTTTCTTGCGTTGTCTCGTCTTTTGGGTGTCTCCATCTGAGGTGTCTCGTCCTGCCCCCACCCCCCCTTCAGGCAATATGGAAGCACCCTGCAATGAGGTCCTCGGCGAGCAATCCTTACCCAGCGCGGACGAGCAGGGTTTCAAGGACACAGTGCCCCTGATTGCAGACGACTGACGCTTTCTCTGTCTCAAAGCCAGGCATTTCATTTGAAGTGTACAAATGGGGTATCGTGGCACCCACTCCCTCGATGTAAGAAGTAGCAGGGAATAGGCCGCAGACTTTGTCGAGGAAGGCAACATTTCTTGGCTACGTATACACCAAAAAAAAAAAAAAAAAAAGACGTTTTGAGGACTTTAAGGAAATGTTTTCTGCCCTCCTTTCGCAGCTTCACGTTTTGACTGGCAATACATGCTCTGAGGTGTGATGGCACCAGATAATGAAAACCTATGTGGAGCGCAAGTTTGTCTGCTTCTTGCACGGGGGTTGCCATGATGTCAGAACGCCGAGCTGTTATTGACTGATTGAAAAAATAGTGGGTAGCCCTCAAGGCATCTAGCATTGAGGTCTACTTACTATCCTTTCAATCGAAGCCAATCGGAGCTTGGAGCGTTCTGACGTCACCGCAACCCCTGCGCTAGAAGCAGACGACTTGCTCTCGGAATAGATATGAAGATAGGTACCATCAGGAACGAATGAAATGTGAATGGCAGAGTGTGTGACCGTAGATACATGCTGCGATACCTGGAGGTTGATAAAACTGCGGAGTGATAATAGGGGCTGTGAGGGTGAGTGCGCCTACTCCAATGGGCACACCCTTGCAGCCTTCCTCTCTACTCTGTAGTTTTATCTGCTCCTAGAGGCCTCCAGGTAGCGCAGTGTGTATTGAAGGCCACTCACTCCACCATTTGCATTTTATTTGTACCTGACAATACATCTACCCATTTCGCAATTGCATCGAAAGGTTGCAGCACCGTCAAAGCATGATGCTGCGAAAGGCGGTTGTAAAAAGTTTAGCTAGAGTTACCGATAACGTTCCGCCTGCCTTGAGCTTAAGATTGTAAATCGTTGGGAATGAGTGAAAGTAGGATTCGTGACCGGCGCTTGGCAGTAGTGTTTGTGGGATTGCACGTATGAGAGTTGGAGAGTTGCCGAAAGGAGAACGGGCACTACAGCGACCAGTCAATCAATCTGATAGTTCCATCAGGGGATGACAGTATGACATGAGTGGAGGCTCTGTATTTTATTTTATTTTCTTTCGAGGCTGTATAGTGTTATGATGGGGTCTGCAATGAGCAAATGGTACAATTCTCAATGGATCTAAGTTAAATGTATGAATACTGGCCTGTGTCATGCAGGCATCCTGTTAGCAGTACGACCTGCCTGTGCTATTTGTAGGGTTCACTGTGCAGCCGAGAAACAGAACAGCACTTGCATGCAATAATGTGTTTGCACAGATTTTACCAAAGTTCACTGTTCTCTGTGCATCCAGATAAAGAAATAATGTAAGCTACAGATGGAAAGGGAAGCACTGTTTGGCATTGGGCTAGGCTTTAGTCATCTTTCCAGTTTCTGTGACTCTTTTGGGTGCTAGTGAACTTGTGTGGGGATGGGACTTTTGTGTTGGTGGGTTTACTTTCAGATTTATGGGAAGGTACAAGCCTTTTGCTGACCTTCAATCTGATGAATGTGGCATGTTGCACGAGATTCATATCTTCTTTTTCTGGAGGTCTTTCAAATGTATGGGGCCAAGACTTTTCCTCCCTGCTTCAGAGGGCATACATGCCATCTGAGATGTATGCCTAGAGTGCATGCCTTACTATACTTTTAAGATATATTTCTGACCTCCTGTAGGTTATTATTTTTTTTATGTTTTGAGCCTAACAGCAGCTCATCACATTTCATCTTCTCAAACACTATACTAAAAAAAAACAACATGGGGACAGGGAAGAAGATGCCAGAAAGCTCAGCATATCTCATATTCTACTGTGCCTTTTGCCTTTGTTTAATAATTTCCATAAGTTGTACGAAGCCGCTGATTTGCAGAGTTCATTCTGTGCTTAAATTTTCCGAGTACTTGGAAAGGTGCCTGTTCAGAAATTTTTGCTTTCAGGATCTTTGACGTAAATTTGTTTTGTGCCTTTGAAAATATGTGCATATTACGCTACTTGTTCCTCAGTTTTTCAGTTTCAATTCTTGTGTTTTTGATAGGACTTGCATCCAGTTTTGAGGTATGCCCTCTGGAAATTTCTCCTTACTATGTGATGTTTACTTTGATGGTTTGTGCTAAATATTTTTTATTTGTTAAGTCATAATTAGCTTCTTTGTTGAGTCTTAGCTTCTTAACGTTTTCTGAATTAACAACATTTTTCTTCTGAAATTTTGATGTTGAGTCAAAGTGTACAGTAGCACTGAGAAATTTTGGAGGATGACACTTGGAATTGTCCCTTGACACATGTAGCTAGCTGCATTGTGGAGCAGTTTGAGGTTTTGTATTTATTGTTTGCTAAGCTCATATTTTGAGCATCTACTAGTTCTGGTGCACTTTTGCACATGTGTAATAATATATTAATAAAGAAATTTGTTACCTGGTGTTATTTTGTTGTTGCTCTTGTGTTGTGCGAGCTGACAAATAACAAAAAAAAAATTGATAGTGTCTTAACCTTTGATTGAGGTGGAAGCTCTTTTTTAAAGTGGGAAAAATTAAAATGTGCATAAGATGTATTTTTTTATACTTTGGTGTCTAATGGTTTAATAAAAAAAGTAAAATAAGATCTCAGTGTTGTAAACCGTTTTTTTATCGACTTGAAGGTTGCAAATTATTTGCTATTCTTTATATCAGTCTTCGTTGCCTACGATAGATTTGCGATCACAGATGACTGGAAGCTGGTTTTTTTTTTTTTAGCCAAGTACAATAAAGTGACATACCACTGCCTCTGAGAAGCTGACGACTGACGTGTGCTTGGCATCGCCTCCTAACGTCGGGGCAGTATCTAGGCTTCGCAAATCGTTTTCAGATTTGTGCTGCGTCAGAACCAAAGGCTGACATGATTCTAGCGTGTCAAGGGGTGTCCAAACAGGATACTACAAAACGCAGGACTCCGACAAATCGTGCGGCGCTCCGCTTCCGGCCGCCGGGGGGGGAAATTCCCCCCTGTCAAATCTGCCGGGGGGAAACTTCCCCCCGTCAAAACTCCCCCTCGCTACCTCCACGGCGGCCTTGGTCTGCTCATCACGTGGGTCCGGAGAGTCACTCACACGCTCTGTTGGCTGTCGGTCAATCGCTCAAGGCCTCCGTCGCTCATGAAGTCCCGAAAACGGGAAAGGGAGGGGGCAAGCCAGGCGAGCGCGCGTCGTGTCCAAGGTCGTGTCATCTTCCAGTAGTTCTGTGGATTGGACCGGATTCCCGCGGCTCTTGTTCCCAACGTACCTCGTATAGACAAACAAACCTGGTTGGTTTGGAGTTTAATAAAATAAATGATATATTCTTAAGTTCTCAGTGTTTCTACACACAACTAAAAGTCTCACTATTGCGCACTGCACTTTATTTTTTTTTTTTTTTTTCGAGCTACGAACGTGGATCTTGACAAAAAAAGCTGAGCCGGGGCGGCCGAAACGCGCGCTTCGACGCAGGAATCTCCCAAATCCACCCGAAGCCGGACCTCTTTGACCTTTCTGCCGAGGTGACGGCGGTAGCAAGGTCGGCGACTTCGTGAGCCGCGGTAGATAGACATCAGGCACACCATTGGCAGGTGGCGTGTGACGTCAAGTCTGACGAGCACCGACGTCAAAGAAAAGTGGAAGAGGCGAGGAGGAAAGTCGTGAATTTGGCTTGGCGGGTGTGCAAACAGACATTCGACCAACGACTACCGGACGCTTCAATTTTGACGATTTTTGCAGGAGTCGTGTGGCCTGACGACTTTTGTAGTAGCCTGTTTGGACAGGCTTTCAGATGTCTAACTCCCTGCCCTAAATGTTTACATCCCGACTTACTCTATAAAATCTGTCACATAATGCCTGACGGCGCTGAAAAAATGCATGTAGAAAAAAAAAAAAGCAATGTTGGGATTTCGGCCTTTCGGAGACCTTCAGTCTGACTTTCGCTACCCGTTGCGGGAGGAAAGTGTGCGGTTTGAACGGATGACGCGACTGCCAGATCGGCAAGAGCTGATGCGGATTCTTTTGCCAGTTCGGCGCAGCGCTGTGGAGGCCACGGGCGGGAGAGCAAAAATAACCTTTTGTGAGAATTTTGAGTGACAAGCAAATCCCCGAGGAGGTCAAAAATAACGTTTGGGGTCCCTGACGGGAAACACAACCTAACAAAAGCGACTGTCCCATAAGCTTTCGTTTGTCCCTTGTAAGATCTACGAGGACCGCCCTCCCACTCCCGCCCGCCCGTTGCGGGACTCGGAAAAATAATCAACTCCGAATGCCGTTAGTGGAAGCCGCAAAAATGTCGCACCACATTCTCATAAACTGTGCGGTTTCCAGCGACTGCAAATCCGCCATATGTGAAATTCCTGCCATATTGGACATGGTTTTTACCGCACACCGTTTAACGACGAGGTGAATCTGCATTCAGCTCGGTTTTCGTAATATTAAGAAAATTGACATGTACAGGGTGTCAGACACACACAAAAAATTACATGTTTTTTTTCACCGCAAAAATAAACGAGGCATCGCCGAACGCTCATTCTCCGCCTAAAGGTAGCGCTAGAGGTCACAACCAGATGCCAAAGTTTCAGCCCGATCCGATACCTTATTCAAAAGTTAAGTGGTTTTCTGAAAATTTCAATCAGAAAATGGAGCCCATTTTTGCCTGTTTTCGGTTTCTGGTGCCATAAAGCCCCATGTATTCGAAAACTCCGTCGGCCGCCATTTTCCCATTGAAATTTTCAGAAAATCACTTATAACTTTTGAATAAGTTATCGGATCGGGCTGAAACTTTGGCATCTGGTTGTGACTTCTAGCGTGCGGGATTTGCTAGCTACCAACACAGGTACCGATAGAGTAACCAAAGGGTTATCTGATCTCGAAGGAGACGTCAAACCTAGTAGCGCGGTCCCCACGTTTAGGGCTACATTACGGCGGGTCGGTTCGATAAATTACCTCCGTCGGTGCCAATGATCGTCTACCTTGTCTCACTCTCTTGAATATAGCGGAAGAGAAGACACACGTACCAGAGTAAGGACAGAGTCCAAAAGCATTTATTTTAACACTCTTCTAAATGAACTGCAATGTCCCAATCCAAAATGCCCCCCGCGCCGACATAGTAAGAAAAGGTCCTTACCTGCCAGACGCGGGGTTCCGAAGAGCCAAGATCGGGGAAGCATCGGAGAAGTCGCCGACACACGTCCTATCTCTTTCGCGGTCACCGGACGAGTCCCCCTCCCGAAATCGGGAAAAGTCGAAGCGAAAGCCTCCTCGCCTGTCAGTCGTCAAGCGCGAAACACATGCGCGTCAAAACTGTCCGATCCGCTCCGTCCCCCCGCTTGGATGTGTCAACACATCCGAGCGGGGGGACGGAAAGAGGTCCCCCCGGGAGAGAGTGAGGGGAGGGCGCTCCAAGACAGGGAACCCTTCGCTTCACGAACAGGTCGGAGCTTACGGCGAAGGCGGTCGAGCGTTCCGACCCGCGGCCGTTATCACAGCCATCAGGGGAAGGGAGACCACAGGAATCCCCACAAACGCTACCTTTGGGCGGAGAATGAGCGTTCAGCGATGCCTAGTTTATTTTTGCGGTAAAAAAAAAAACCCTGTAAATTTTTTTTTTTTTGTGACACCTTGTACATTCAATGGGTCGTTATTTAGTTATGGTGCAACGAAGAAAGGACGGCCGCGAGATTATGGAAAAGGAATGCGGTCACCAACGAGGTCGAAAAAGACTCGTCACTGAAGCATGAAGTGGACCATCCAGGTAAGCGAACATTCTTTATCGAAGACGCCGTGTAAAGAAGGGCTGTAAAGACGGGAGTAGAGCGCGGCAGATCCTGAAGGCCCCTACGTTCTGTTGCGTTTGACAGCGTTGCGTCGAGAAACGGAAGCGAGTCATTGGCACATATGTGCTTCGTAGGAATTGGCACGCGACATAAGAAGCAGGGATGTCCTGGTTTCTCGCAACCGGAACGCAGTGAAACGCACTCAAATGCGACTGCCTAGGGGCAGTGTTGCCACAGCTCCCCAGAAAATAGTAGTAGATTTCAGCTTGAAAAATCAGCAAAAATCAGTAGATTTCTAAATTTCGGTAGTCTGTTTTTTCTATTAGCTTGTTTGTGTTGTACAGTTATTGCATTGATTTTTGCACAGCACATGTGAAAAATGTCGCAATAAACAAAAGGGAGCAAGACATCTTCCTGCAATATCCGGAAGTCAGCTGCCGCGCGACTATTACAGGATTACCAGAAATTGCTTCTTTATCGCTTAGTGGTCTGCTCATTCAAGTAGTTTCACACTTCTTGTTCTTTGAGTGTAAAATTTGTTGCCAGAATTTTTCTTCAAAGTCCCCATATCCCGGGGTGTTTTAAAGGGAAGAGCCCTTCAATGATTTTTTGACTGGTCGAAAACTGAGATAGACCTCAGGCAGCGTAGTAACGCGGAGAAAAAATCGTGGTGGCAAACTTCGCGTTACTTCGGATGTTATAAGCGAATTAAAATCGCTCAAACCGCGATGCATATGGCACGGCAGGAAAGGCGCGAAGCAAGGCGCGCCCTCTCAGATGGCCTACCGTGCTGTCGCTTTGTAGTGAGTCTAGCATTTGACAAACCTTCCTCCCCCTTCCCTATTTTGTACACCAATACACCCGCGTTTGGTTTAGATATATCCCCTGCATTGTGTTGTCACCTGTGCGCGTACACTATTTGCTCTCACTTATCGCCCTCTTTTCCTTTTACAACGCCTACGCAGACACAGAGACACACGTGAAATGACCCGCGGAAGTGCGCCGAAATTACTCGAGGGCGCGCCTTGGAGCAAATAGTAGTAGTTTTGGACCACGTGTAGGCAAAAAGGAAACAAAATCAGTAGATTCTGTGGTATTATCACTGAATCATCAAAATTCTGAAAAAAATCAGTAAGTCTACTGATAAATCAGTAGGTCTACTGATAAATCAGTAGGAGTGGCAACACTGCACTTGAGCGCTGACATCGGCGGTCCCAAGAGAGAGAGAGAGAGAAAGAACGAGAAAGACGACGACAGAAGAGCGGAGGAAGAAAGCAAGTGGAAGGTTAGGCGGGGTCATTTTCGTAAGCAACTTTATTAATTTTTTTCTTCATATATATAATGCGCGATGCCGGTGTTTTCTCGCAAAGTTAGCTAGAAAAGAGCTCCGTGTGGTCGTTACCTCCTTCACTTTGTCCCTGTCCTTCGGCGCTCCTATCCAGTCACGAACCAACTAGCCCAACTGAACATTTTGTAGCTAGATTCCGTCGGTTAAACATCATCTCACAGATGATATTTAACCACCTTTTTGTGTGTTTCAAGGGGTCGCCAGCGTTATGAACCCATCGTGACCATCCATTCACCATGGGACCTTTCCCTCAAGGTTATTATAGCTCTATGGTGTGAAGCGATGGTTGTTCTTTTTAGGTTTTGTTTTTAAGGAGGTCATGCGTTACTCAACGTTTTGTCATCACAATCACAAGTTAGTTCAAGTCACTGTAAACGGTCAAGGAGAGTTAAAAAAGAAAGTAAAGCAAAAAAAAAAGCTTGACGTGAATTTTTTTTTGTATTTAGAGAAATAGTTGCGTTTCTACATTAATAACAGAAGTACAATAATGACCAAGCATGTTTTAATTAGATATCCGTAAAATTAATTTAAATGTGATCATTTTGATATATTTTGCGTCGTTTTATACGAAGTAGCTCGTTGGCAAATAATTTGTGAACCTCTCCGAAACGTGTTTATTTGACGTGTTTCGTAAATGTTTTCGCATAGGAATATTTTATTGCAAGTTTTAATATCTCCGTAGATGTTGTAAATTTTTCATAAAATGAATAAAAACACTTACTACTGTGTCCATGCTTCAAGTTGAAATTGACGGCTGTGCACATTACCATAGCGAAACCTTGGCAATCTTCCACGCCTCGAGCTTCGAAATGTTATATCTCTGAACGCACCTCCTAAGAACATGGCTTCCCCACGTATATTTTTTTCACAGAAGCATAAAGAATACGACTCTGACCATCGTTGTACGATCTGACGTGGAAACACGTTACTTTACTCGAAGTACGTTTTCTGAGTGTGTAATTGCACTTTCCTTAAAGTATATTTCTGGTACCTTCCGAGGAAAGTACAACTATCGACTTCAAAGTACATTCCCCAAATTTGATCTGGTTAATTTTGTATCACAAAACGATGATTTGGCAACAAATAAGTCCTTTATAAGTTGATTGCGTTAATGGTTCGTCAGCGAGAGTAAATACTACTCTGTGGCCAATCGACTTTATCCAATATTCGCCGCCATTTCCGAAAATAACCGATGCACACTCGATTACCCCTAAGGCGATGCATACCAGATAAAAAAAGAAATATTGAGCAGTCCTGTGGTAATCCAGAGTGCATTCACAGCGATAGCTTCGACACGTCTCCGTGAATTCCTTGGGCACTGGCCTCGCCTTCACGTACCGTACGGAGTGCGAACAAAAGCGGTCTGAACAATATAGAAATCTGTTTTGTTCCGAACGCTTTTGTTTTGCTCCAAGTTCTTCCAAAAACTTTCGTTTTTTTTTGTTTTGTTTTGTTTTGGAGCGCGTGAAGGCGCGTCTCCTATCACGAACTTTTGTCATTGACAGTGCTACGACAGCATTTTGTTATCTCTTATTTTAATTTTTTTTTTCATGGAGCGCGTGCAATGGGCATCGGTACCCCTTTACTGTTTACAAACATGAGCTGCCGCTTGCGTCCCAAGTGACTTTCGGTCGCTCCGTCTTTGCAAGCTTGTCGAGCTTGCTTACGTCACCGTTGCTAGAAAGCATACATGCTTTACGGACAACAGAGTTGGAGATTAAACGAGAGCCTTCGGCTGCACAATTTAACGTCTTGGAGGTGACAAGTTGGTTTGCAAGAATATTCAAAAGTTTTAAACAGATCTTGCGCTTTTTCTTTTTTTGCGTTCATTTGGATAATTGCTCGTTAAATGTCTGAGCTACCCCAACTAACTATATTTTTTGAATCCCCGGCCTTTACCCTTTCCGGTATGCTATTTACTATCGCGAAATACGTAATAGCTATTGTGAAATCGGCAAATAAAAATGATGCAAAAACCAACATTTAAATATACCCGCACTTTTCAGTGCCGTGACGTAAGTGCACTCTTAGAAATGCCTGCGCGTCTACTTACGCGCAAAACACTCAGAGACAATTTCTGGGATGTAAAAAAACCAGCTCAGAGAATGATGAGGCGGAACATCTGTTTAGACCTTAGAATTAAGTATGCGCTGTGGCATTACGCAATGCAAGCATGACGCTTTGCATTGCGTGATGCCACAGCGCAGACTTCATTTTTAGGTCTAAACGAATCTTCCGCCTCATCATTCGCTGAGCTGATTTCCTAGATCGCAATGATTGGCTCTCTGAGTGTTTTGCGGATAAGTAGACGGACAGGCATTTCTTGGAGTGTGGCAGGCAGGCTTGCCAGTCGAGCAAGCAGTTAAACAGAATAGACTATGCCAAGCATTTGTTCCGTGCTGGCGCGCGGGTACTGGAGCGAGCTTCCAATGCATCCGTTTGACACCATAAAACTGCTTGGAATCAGTAAGGAACAAATTCTGCAGTCCAAAGAGTGAACCCCCGCCTTCCACTGGCGTCACATTTTTCGTTGTTGCATGTAGAGACTTTCAGTCTGAAAAACACTGCGAGGACCAAAATTGTAAATTCAATAACTTCGCGAAAAAAATTAATATTTTGCCCATACACTTAGGTTATGATTTTAGCGATGTTTGTTGGTGTGTTCAGCAAACTTTCAAGCAAATCGGGGAACAAGAAGAAATCGCCGGAGTAACCCTTTAACCCGCGGACGATTGGAGCATACACTTTATTGAAGTTGTGACTCAAAAAGTACCTATGCGCAGCAGGATACTGTTCCTGAGTGGGTCGGTGAGTGTGAGAGACTCCTAAAAAGCCTCCAACGTAATATTTAGATGTGCTAATCAAAAGACTGGACGCTTAGCCTGAACGTGTTTGTGCCGTGTCTGCTGTAATAAAAATAATAAAAAAAACATTGTGGCGTAGCTTAGTGATACCACCTCCACTACGCAGTGGATCTAGTTTCGACTCCCGCGAGTGGAGGGCGATCTTTTTCAAGGATTTGGCAACATCGACGACGGACGCCCTACATCGCCATCTACAACACCAACAACAATTACTACAACTAACGTCAACAACGACAACTACTACTACAAAATGAACCACGTACGTCATTTCCAGTGGTGGGAAGAGTCCATAACAGCTATCGCTGTAAAACACAAGAACACCGTATAGGGCAATGAAAGGGCATTCCCCCACCGTAACTAACGGTGGGGGAATGGGCCACCGGATCGCCTTCACAGATGCTTATAACGAAAAGTACTGGAAAAAAAAGTCGAAATACAGACGTCATAAACAACAAGGGCGTCATGAAAATGGTGTGTTAAAAAGTACTCCACTTTGAAAGTGCATTGCACTTATAGTGCTTTACTTCAAGTGCATTGCGCCTTGTGCACTTATAGTTTACTTGAAGTACGTGACTTCACATTTGCATTGTAGTCAGTTACTTCAAGTATTTTTGTAGCGTGAGCTACACTGGCCGAGGTTGAGCAGTTTCGCGTGGCTCCTCGAGAGCCGTGCTGCGCATGCGCGAGGAGCAGTGACGTCACATGGCGCACAGCTGGCGCGCCGGAGCCGCCGCCACCGCGCGCGCCTCGCCGGTCCGCGCATTCCAGAGGAGTGACGTCATAGCCGCGGCAGACGCACTGGCGCCGGCGCGTGCCCAGCTGTGCGCCTCCGTTGCGCAGTAGCCAATTATTCGATTCGTATTCGATTCGGTTTCAAAAATCACTATTCGCACACCCCTACGCTTCTCATTTTGTGCGCATGGGCAGAGGTATCAGGGGGGGTATACATATAGCGGGGCGTTTGCCAGTGTGGTATAGCCATGGAGAAGGAGAGCGAAATCGCTGCTCAGCGGCGCAGAAGAGCGGAGAATAGGGGTGTGCGAATAGTGATTTTTGAAACCGAATCGAATACGAATAGAATAATTGTGGCACCGAATCGAATACGAATACGAATCGAATAATTTTCGAATAGTTTCCGAATAGTAAGTAGACAGCTACTAAAGATGAGCAAAGAGATTATAAAATTATTTTTATTGTTCCAAAATGTTCTGAAAATTATTGTAAAAACGCGACTAGACGATAATGACTGGAGTTCAACGATATATAATTAAATACAGACAAAAGCTACTAAAATATTAGAATACTAAACATAATATCACGGTTCACGCGGATGCTGAACATAAAATCACAGTTTGCTTGAGCCCGGTACATAATGAAGCATTGTACTTAGTAGGAACTCTACGTTCTATTTTTATTCCAATTGTTGTAGCAGATGTCCTTGAATCGAGGATCAAGGCAGATGGCAAGGGCGTGATGTGCCTGTGTGCGTACGTCCAGGAACCTTGTTTTCACTGATCTGAGAAGATTCTAGGAAAACGCGTTGTTTTGTTGCACTTGCGACCATCAAAAAGCAACATCTTCATACACTCAAAGAGGGGAAGAACCATGAAAGTGTTGGAAATACTGGACACAAGCAGCTTTTGCGGCTTCTTCATTTGGTTGCTTGGGAGTGGCCGAAAAACTTCCACACTGTACTGCACTTTTTCTTCGAACAACTTCCCGCGTCTACCATTTCTACTTCGCTCATAGAGAGCGGTGGTACCGTTGCTACCAGTTTTGAAACGTCTCCACGACACGCTTTCCGAAAGCGTGCACGAGCAGTCTAGTGCGAAAGCGGTTCCTAAGGGCTGAACCACATGTAAGCGAGTGAGCGAGCGACGAGACAAGCGACAGCAACGAGAGTCAGCTGCGAGTGACGGAGATTTCTCACTGTCGCTCGTCGCGTCGCTCGGTGTTTGGATTTCTAGAAAACGTCCTCATCGCCTTGGTCGCTTGCTCACGTCACTTTTGTGCGCTTTGCCTCATCGCGCGACTGACCGAGCGACAGCGAAGCGGGTCGACGTCACCTGTCTCGTCTCTCGGCAAATCGCTTACATGCGGGTTATACTTAATACAGTGGTTCCTAATGGCAGCAGAAACGTACGTATAGAGAGAAACTGTAGCTGCCGATGATGGTAGTCATTGTCTAGGAGAAGAGGGTACATATTGCCATCTTGCGGGCACGTATGGCAGGCGTGCCGGCGCGTTGTGGGACGCCTGTGAAGGGAAACTCTCGGCGCGACACCGTAACCACTATTCGGAAATTATTCGAAAAATATTCGAAACTTTTGAAAATTATTATTCGATTCGATTAACGAATCGAATAGGGTAATATTCGATTCGTTATTCGAAAATGGCGAATATTCGCACACCCCTAGCGGAGAAGCATCGGATCCCGAAGTAGTTGCCTGGCAATTAGCGGTTGAGCGTAGGAAGAACGAACAGAAGGCTAAACGTGCTGCGGAGACACCGGAGCAAAGGGAGGAACGTCTAGCAAAGCGGCGTCGCCAGGAGGCTGAGCGACGTGCCCGACCGCTCACGTGACGTATATCCTGGCATAGCCGAGCTAAGCCACTGCAATGTTTTTAGATGTAGTTTCCCCAACACTGGTTGATTGAGGCTGCAGGATGGTGGTTTTGAGAACCAAGATTAACAGAGTAAATATCGGGGCATCGATAAGGCGTGTGCAGAGGAGCAGGCGTTTACCCATGATTGTCCATCTGGAGGGTAAAAATAATTTCTGGGAGCTCTCTAGAAGGAGGAGTATGAGACGACTGAACCTACACCACCTAGATAGAAAACCAGTGAATTTCATACGTCACCTACCAGAGACGTGGGAACTGAGGGGGCATTTGGGGGGGGGGGGGGGGGAGCAGAGCTCTTTCAAGTATTCTTATTAGAGGAGGGGGGGGGGGGGGGGGCTCAGCACCCCTATGAGAATGCTTGGGAGTGAGACTCCAGGCGCTCATCACGTCACGCCAGGCGCCGGGCGCTCGTCACACCACTTAGTGAAGTGAAGTGAAGAAAGCAACCCGCGAGGATAGCAAACGAAACTCAAATTGTAATATCTGCAAAAACATTTAATACATAAACAATAATAAAAAAAAAACTTGTTTTTTTTTTTTGTTTTGTTTTTGTTTTAGGCAGGGGTCAACGTTACTACAACCCCTCAGTCGGGAAACTGCCATAGAGCCTGCTCTGAAAAAGTGGCGCCGATCCTTATCCCAGTACCGAGCTAATAGCGATCGCAACACTGCCGATTCTCCCGCATGCAGCGGCCACTCCGCGAACTGCACGGCTGCGCTTAGTGGTTCCGTCGAGTCACGGAAGGGCCGACGCCGCCATCTCCCGGGGCCATCTTGCAGTAGCCATATAAAGTAACTTTCATGTTTCAACTCGTCGCTAAAGGGTGGCGCTGTTACCTGTTATCGTATTTAGCTTAATTTAGCTCGGTCTCTGCATGTGGACGCCAGCGGCCTCATTTCAAAAGCGAGTTTCCCAACTGAGTGGTTTAGTAATGTTGGCAGGGGTTAACTAGGCAGGGGTTAACTGTTAATATTGAAAGCACTGGCTAGATGGCGCAAGACGCCGTTCGATTTAAAGGTTTCAGACACATTCATCCATCCACCCATTCAGCCGCAAAAGAGTTCAGGGGAAACTTCTCCCAGCTTTTTTTACTCTAGCAGAGCAAACGCTGGAGAGAAGGCGACCTTCTCTCCAGTGTTCGCTCTGCTAAACTGGAAAGAGGTGGGAGGAGCTTCCCCTGAACTCTGAATCTTGTTTCTGTGGCGCCACCTCGCGGGCGCTCTCCTGTGACGGGGCTGGTAGGATGCGAGCAGACAACGCGCCATGTAATGCAGCATGGAGTTGCTATGTTAGTCACATCTGTGCCGACTATAAATGGTTTATTTGTTAAAGAAACGTCTATGATGCTTTTGTGAGTGATATTTCTAATGAATAACTGCACCTATAAGTTGCTTTTTATACTAAAATACTTAAAAATGTTCAAAAACAACCAATAGCTTCACCTTACAACTTGCTCGGCGTACGTCAGGGCTATTCACAGCCTCTCTGATTCTTGATTTTCGGATATGTGGAGGCTCCTGTAGAAAAAAAGGTTTTGCATTCACTTGAGTACAAGCAACATTGAGATTGCCGATTCCGACGCTTCTATCCTAGTGTGACTCGACAGTCGCTGACGAGCAAGGAAAGACTCGTCAGCAACTGACGTTTAGCTCCTCTCGCATCGAATACGTGGTAACGAAATTTGTCACATGGCGACTTCTTGCTAAAAAGAAAAAAAAAAAAACAACAGAAATGTTCATTACTTCTTAAATTGTCGGCCATGGCGGCAAATTCCGGTGATTAATTAATTTGTTCTATTCAATTTTTACTAAATATTGTTTACAAATTTAAAATCGTTCGTTGAGAAGCGCATCGCGCATTATGCGCAATTATTTGAATCCGCAAAATTAATCATTCAAACTGTCGTAACTCATAGCAGGCGTATACCTAATTTTTTTGGGGGACGCTGAAGTGTCACCGACTTACTAAATTTAACATACCTCGATCGCGGGGGACCCCGCACTTTTCGCGTCAACCGGGTGAATAAGCAGGAATTTGGTTGAAACGACTCCGTAAGCCATGCAACCACCGCTTCTTCCTGCCAGTTATTTTGTGGAAATGTTTGTTTCCTGGTTTACAAAATTCAAAAGAGAATCACCTTGGATCCTAACTAGAGACCAGCACTCACAGAACACAGTGGAACCAACAGGATACACGGGGTCGCTTTCACTGAAGTGTTTACAATACACGTGCGAGAGGTTCTCAAATTTCGCTTTCCTATTTTCAATTTGGTGAGACACTCATTCTTAGTTTTATTTTGTCCGAATCATAATAAAAATAAGACACCCTATTCGCCGTGGTATAGATGTAGTGGGGTAAAGCGCTGGATATTCTATTTTTATCATCCAGCTTTTTTTTTTTTTGTACTGGGATAGAGAACAGCACATCACCATCCGAGCGCTTCGAGACAGACCTCAGCGCCAAAGTTTTTTTTTTTTTTTTTTTTTGGCACGACTACGCGTGCCACGGTTTCAAGCTTTGGTAAAATGTTGTACAAATATCGCCTGAACAAATAAACACAACGCGTGAAACAGGCTTTACCGCGCGTTGCCCAAACAGCGCATGAAGCGAGCTGACAAGCCGAGGGATCACAAACGATGATGATGATAGCTAAAGAAGTACCCCCTGTAGTTTGCGCGCACGCCACCAATAGTGATGCTTCGGATGATGTAAAGACAGCCGTGACCAATCACAGGCGGCAGCGAGGTGTTCGCGTATACTTATGCTAAATTTCAGCGGGATATTCGAATTCAGGGGACGAAAAGCTGCAGAAGGGCACACTGTAGCTAATTCAATTTTCCTGAAAAAACCGTTTCAGCTTATCTTTAAAACTAATTTTCAGAACGAAGAAAGAAATAATAAAAAAGAACTGCTTCAAAGGCATGTTTTTTTGGTTTTTTTTGGCTTCGCATGTTTTTATTGCTACATCTCGCCAAAAAAAAAAAAAAGAGTACAATAGATTATGTTAGAGTTTCAAAGTCCTGACATGTTTACGAAAACATAACTCACACGCTCGGGCGATATTTGCCTGTGAAGAGCCCGTTTTTTGTTCTTCGTGTTCTTCGCAACACGTATATACGCGAGTACCAAGATAAAATCAATATAGAAAGTATAGTTGGTCGAAACGGGCTCTTCGGAAGTCAGCGCTGGCGCTCTCGCCGGAAGTTCGTGCTGCTCTAGGAAGGAAGCAAAGCTTTTTGTCCCGCTGATATTTGAAGGTCAACGCACAAAGTTTCCGGAAGTCGCATCTGCCACGTTACATCGAAATCGCACAACCGCCGTGTTTATATAAGCTGCAGGGCCCGCCACGACATCCCGCCTAACAAGGTACCCATGCGCTCGTTCTGATTGCATCGATTTTCCCGACGTCCCTTTTGCATGTTATCACCATATCTGTACTACAATAACCCCGGCGTCTTACGCGGCGCTGCTTATGTAAGGTACGTGCGTCCGAGTCGAGAGCCTAGATTTAAGAGAAGAGACAACTCGGACCACGAAAGAGCTTCTGCGGAGATTGGGTGCATCGATCCGTCTGCGCGTGCGCAAATGGATCGATGGCGGTTTGAAGGGACCTCATAAATCGGTTTCTTAACTTATCACGTTGGTGCTCGAAGCTGGTTCAGTCATTAATGGAGAGTTTGAATACACGAAACCCCTGTAGTCAAAAGGGGATAAAAACTGGTTTTGTCCATGGAAAACGTTTCGCTAAGCCTTTTATCTAAAAATCATCAGAAAATCGTTGTGGGCTTTCTCGCGTTTACTACGATTGAAACATTTGTGAAATGGAAAGAAAATAGAATTGGCATAACTATTCTTCTCTTCATTTGGCCCAAATAAGCGCCAAAGTAACACAATGTTTTTTTGGTGTACATGCAAGGTATACGGAAAACATATTTTTTTATTTTTCTTGATTTACTTAGGTGAGTCAATCTTTGTACAATTTTAGAGTCCACCAAGTTCAGGGACCTGCGCAGTAAATCCTAGCGCGATAGTTAAGCACCCGATTTCTGCCGTCCCTTCAAACGACCATCGATCCCTTTGACCCGCGCGGTAGATGAGGCGGACGCGCTTAGCAGACGAGCAACGTTTCCGTCAGCTCTTCGCATCGCGTTGCACCGCATCGCGAATGGGGCCCATAAACCACGTGATTTCCGTTCGAGCATTTGGTAGCACTCTGAGATCTAGGTAGACTATAGTCAAACACGCAGAAACGATTCAACGGCGGAAAGGAGGCAGTGCCGAAAGTGCGTTTACTGGGCTTCTCCCTATTTGTTTCAATCGTACGAATAAATTTGTTTCTCCCAGCACGCCATGAACGAGAAGTTTGCAGGGATGCCGACTCCGTTTGCGCCTCAACGCGCCGTCTGATGTCAACTGCATTTTTTCGACGTGTGGGAAAATAAATCAATGACGGTAGCATTTCTCGTTCTTAGCCTTTGCTTTTGGACAGAATCTGGTGTAATATGAAGTGCCTAACAAAGAAAACAACAACAACAACAACAACAAAAACAGCAGCAACAACAACAACAACAACAACAGCAGCAACAACAACAACAACAACAACAACAGCAACAACAACAACAACAACAACAACAACAACAACAGCAACAGCAACAACAGCAACAACAACAACAACAACAACAACAACAACAACAACAACAACAACAACAACAACAACAACAACAACAACAACAACAGCAACAACAGCAGCAACAACAACAACAACAGCAACAACAACAACAACAACAACAACGACGACGACAGCAACAACAACAACAACGATGACGACAACAACAACAACAACAACAAATAATAATAATTGTGGATTTTTTGTTTTGTTTTTCAAATCTTGGAGAAACATTTATCCCACTTCATTTCGAGTCCGGGGAAAGGCTCACCAGCTCCTTCTGAGAGTCGCAAAGAAAAACGCACCTTCGGTACAATCTTTTTGGGGATGTGACAGTGCCAGGGCCGGTTTGCTCATCTTGCGGCCGCGGCCGCGGCTGCGGCCAGGAGGGATTTTTCTGTCACGTGACCAGCTCCATGGGGACAAGGAAATACCTAGCGTCCCTGCCTAATGGCGGAGAAATCCGTATCGCTTCAAGCACAAAAGCCTAATTTCGCTCGCAGGAACTGTCCAATTGACCGCCCCTTTATACAGTAGGAGCGGCAGGTAAAGTTACGGCCAGGGAGGGTAAATACGAGCCAAAATAAAAAAAAAAAAAAAACCACGCGAGATAAAAGCGGTGACAGTACATTTATATACCTCCGTCAGCGCAAGCGGCTCGCGCCTTTTGCTGTGGTCGAGAGGTTACAGCGTCGGTACCTGTCGTCGCTGGCGTGAAAGTTCTGGGTGCAAATCGCGCTATGAACTTTTTTTGTGTCTGTATTTTGCGCTTGTCTCACTTTTTAATTGTGATCCTTTTACGAATCATCCACTTGCACTACTGCGCCTTACACTGTTTTTACTGTTAGTCCCGCCTGTTCAATTGAAACACCGGTAAGAAAAAAAAAGATCAAGGCAAGTTTACGCGCTAATCCAATCGTTTGAAAATGTTTATTAAAAGGAAACCAAGGTCACAACATCGGTATGGCCTTCACACAAACGGAGCCGAAACAAGCATCCTTTCCCCAGCAACTACAATTTTGTGTTTTTAATATATAACGCTCTTGCTACGACTCCTTTCACTAACAGGAGACGCCTATTTAGTACTAATAAAAACTGCAGTTGTGACAATTAAAAAAAACAAAAAACTTCCACAAAATAAGCAAAAAGAAAAAAAGACTAGCTGTTCTGGATGCATTGATTGAGCGAAATCCTACAGGCTAGGCAGCAATTAGTCAAACGTCTGAGAAAGTAGTAAAACCGAAATAAAAGAGATCATACTTTTACTTGCATGGAATGTGATAAAAGGTATATTTTTACTATTTACATTTTGCTGTAGCAATCGCTTTGTAATATTAACACATTACTTGTTGAATTTCAGTTAGAATAGCAGACGATCACAAATGAATTCAAAAATGAATCAGGCGCCGACATCGCAAACCATCTCTCTAACGCAAACACCTAAAATGAATTTGGATCAACAAATGGAAATAATTAGAGCAGTTGGAAAATGAAAACAACAAATTCTACAGAAATTCAGCAGCACAGTTACCTGGCGAACAAAGAGACGGGCATGGGAAGATATTGTCAACTTCTCCGCGGAGTGTACGGCAGATGCAGGAGGCGTGGCGGAAATTGGTAAAGAAAGCCAGTGACATGTATGCGCTCTTCCGAAGCCATGAACAACAAACTGGAGAGTCAAAACTACCCGCACAATGATTTTATAGAGCTCATAGGGCCTTGTCTACATTCTTAGTAGGAGTGCAGTCAAATACAAAAAAAAAAAACAGAGACTTTCTGGCGCGATTTGAACCCGGGATTTTCACGCCGCGACGTCAAGTACCGGCGCTCTAACCTCTCGACCACAGCAGAAAGCGCGAGCCGCCGGCGCTGGCGCAAGTATATAAATATACTGCCACCGCTTTTATATCGCGTGGTTTTTTCTTTATTTTGGCTTATATTTACCCTCGCTGGCCGTAACTTTAGCTGCCGCTCCTACAGTATGACGGGGCGGTCAATTGGACCCCAGTTGAAAGTTCCTGCAGTCAGTTTCTGCGAGCGAAATTAGGCTTTTGTGCGCCATTAGGCAGGGACGCTAGGTACTTCCTTGTCCCCATGGAGCTGGTCACGTGACAGAAAAATCCCTCTTGGCCGCAGCCGCAGCCGCGTCCGCAAGATGAGCAAGCCGGCCCAGGGATCCGTTTGTTTCTAACGCAGAATATGTTTTATCGGCCGAATTATGAGAAAACCATCACGAAGAACCGTCGCGAAGGACTTTGAGATCGCCGTGACATAGCAACGTCACGTGACGCCTTGATGCACTTCATAGCGGTACATCACGTGACACCCTGGCCTCGTGTGACGTCAGGCGACTTTATGACGTCACCCGGCACAGTGACGTCGCCCGACGTCTTGATGACGTCCTGATATCACATGATGCCATGACGTCACGTGACGTCACATTTCTACACAGATGATCGTGCTAGTGTAGGTAATCTTTTTCCCCAAACGCTTTCGGAGACAATGTGACGTCACTGGAGTGACGAATATTGTCGCAGTTCGACTCACTGAACCGCAACACTCCTTTTCTACACCCGTTTTGCACCTTTCAACGAGTGAACGGTGTTTCGTGTAACAACAGCATTCTCCAGGGTTCAATAGAGAAAATGAAACGCGGTTTTTCGGCACACAAAAGCAAACTACGCATCGCAGAAAGCTGGAACTTCGTGAGAATGCGACAGCGGCTTGTGAACAAGGCGTTAACTGGATCAAAAGACACGAGAGAAAAACAAAATTTCTCTATGCGTCGACGTTCACCTAAGCCTAATAAGTCAAAAAATGACACTGTAGGTACCTGTAGCATTAATTGCAGCGAACAATCCTGTCAACAACAGAAAAAAAAAAAGTATTTCTTTTGCATTTTTTTACGCAAATAAATGATAAGGCGCTTAGAATATCATTTCTTAGTTTGATAAATGTTAAGCATAGGTGGACCTCGGATTTTAAAGAATTTTTTTTCTCGTATCTTTCGATCCGTCATGTACTCAAACTTTCGCATTTTGTGACTTCACGTTCTCACCGAGTTTCTTACTGCGATGCATACTTTATTTTTGCAAACCGAAAAACCGCGTTTTTTTTTTTGATTGACCTTGGTACTTTACAAGCATAAAGGCTGTTATCTGAACGAAGACACTGAAAAGGTGTAGCCACGAGCGTAAACATCCGTGGAACACCCTTTTTACACTCTCAAGAGCGTGTAACGCATTTAGAGCGTTTTTCTTAGTGCCCAACAAAACACGGACGCAACATCGGCGCCTTTTTCTTCTTTACATTTTGCCGAGAGAAAGTATTGTTTAGAAGGAAGGTTTACCACTTAGACTGAAGTTTAAATAAGCAATCTCCAGCGCACTATACTGTAGTTTCGATGGTTTGCTTCTTGCCGACGCCAAGATCATTGAGGAGAGGGGGGGGGGGGGGGGGGGGGGGCAACTGTAAGCGCTATGACAGAGAAATAATCGAAGCGTACCACGTCATTAAAGCATAACAATAAGACTTATTACGACGAAAGCATGTGAAACATCGTGCTCACTGCCAGAGCGCACTTTTTCTTTTTTTAAGTTTAAACTTATTTTTAGCTTCACCATTGGCCGAGCTCTCTCCGCACAAATTACACCGACCGGCGCTCCCGAAGGCTTTGCTGTAGAGTATGCGCTCCAGATTTCTTCGAGTGTACTCCGTTTCACCTTATGATGTACCGCAGCGAAGGCTAGAAGCGCGAGCTCATAGCGTTGGCAGCTGCCCTTAATGCACGAGAGCTTGTGCCGCCTAGATGTGCTCTAGAGCGGGGAGCTCGCGCTTGTAGCCTTTCCTGCGGTACATCATAAGGTGAAACAGAGTATAGCGACGTGCACGAACCAAAAGCGTCGCTGTGGTCGCAGTTCACGATTTGCCAAAACACTCACTGTGATGTTTTTTTTTTTTTTTTTTTTTTTGTTGTTATATATAGAGCGCAGTTCTTAGGCGTCCGTTTGCGGGTTTCGTGGCGTCGCCGTCGGCGTCGGCGTAACCGCGCTAAATTTAGCGGGTAAATTGACGTCACGTGACCCCAACACCAATTCCATTCCCCGCTAAATTTAGCGGGAAAAATGACGTCACATGACTTGGTGTCACGTCACTTATGAACAAATTCAGTTTCTCCGCTAGATTTAGCTGGAAAATTGACGTCACGTGACCTCAAAAGTAATTCAATTTCCCTCTACATTTAGCGGGGAAAATGACGTCACCTGTGAACAAATTTAGTTTATCCGCTAGGTTTAGCGGGAAAATTGACGTCACGTGCGGAAGAGGAGGAGGGGAACGTGCGGAGAGGGAGGAAAGAAGAAGGAAGAGGGGGAGAGGAGGAGGGGCATACCCTCCCCTCCGTACCCTCCCCTCCTCCTCAAGAAAAGTAAAACAGCGCAAAAAAAAAATGGTTACAAAATCTCCTCAAGAGCTGCGCTGTAATTTCACGTTACAGAGATTTCTAAACATCTTTAATTTTTGTCCGGTTTTCTTTCATCCATGAAAATCAGCGCAATGTCAGAGTCATTTTCCTCGAGTTTGAAAGCTTCAGGAGTGTTGGAGAGATTTTTTCTTCCTTTTTTACTTCCACATCGGCATTTCAAAATTAATTACCCCGAACACTACAAGCGCGTCCGCTAAACTTTGATTTGTTGTACGAAAAGCGTACCACATGATAATGATAATAAAAAGAATAATAATAAAAAGCTGAAACGGTGGGATTATATTAATTAACGCCCGTCGGATCGTCGACGAATGCGTCGGTTCCATTATAGACGTTCAGCATACCGCGGCTTGGAAATACGCGAGTTTGGCTGTGGGCTCTACTTCGAACAGGCGAATTTTATCTTTTAACTCACTGCGGCGCGCCATGCTTGGCAATTTCGGGAGTTTGATATTATCAAACAAATTCAGACTTTTTCTTAGGGGCGAAGCTCCTTAGGGGCTAGCCATGTCCGTCCGTCCGTCCGTCCGGCATCCAGGTGCTCGTGCTCCTGCTCGTGAGCTCACGTACTCACGAGCACGTGAGCACGTGCTCACATGAGCACGTGAGCAAAAAAAAAAATGATGTAAAAATGATAAAAAAATGATGAAAATAATGATGAAAAAAAAATGTTTGCGCAGTCAACAGGATTCGAACCTGTGCGGAGAGACCCCAATGGATTTCTAGTCCATCGCCTTAACCACTCGGCCACGACTGCGGGACGAGTAGGGGGCTCTGAGGTGTGGTAGTAACTCAAGTGCTGGGGATGTCATGAATGAAACGTTGCATGTAGACGCTGAACGTCTATACCATAGGTCGGCATTTTAGAGCCCCTTCATTCACCACCACATTACGAACAAAATCACTTCTCCAAATTCATTCGCATTCACGTCACAAGGTACTCCGACCTCCCAAAGTCATGGCCCTTCACATCCCGGCGTTCAACCGCGCCAAAACTTCATCCCCTTCACATCACGGCTTTCAAACCCCGCCGAGAATTCATCCCCTTCACATCATGGCGTTCAACCGCGCCAAGAATTCATCCCCATCACATCACCGCCGCCTCCGAATTCACTGAGTTATTCACCATGACATCACCAATTCACGAAGTCATTCACCATCACCACGAATTCATCAGAATTCACCATCATGACGTCATCGGAATTCACCATCACATCATGAATTCATCCGAATTCACCGTCACATCACGAATTCATCCGAATTGACCATCACATCATGAATTCATCCGAATGCACCATCACTTCACGAAGTTATTCACCATCACGGTCAACAAGAATTTACCGGAATTCACCATCACATCATGAATTCCGCATAATTCACGAAGTCATTCAGGTTCATTCTGACTAAATTCGACTTCACGGCTGGTAGCCCTTCACGAGTTCGCAGTTCTTGCGGAATAGGACTGTGGCGCCTTTTTGTGTCAGCCACTTGAAACCAGGACCTGACTCCGTCGGGGAAGTGGGGTATTTCGAGCGCGCGAGACGCAAAGCACATTGATAGAGCGCCAACCCAGCCAATGCCGCGCTGCGATCGTGTCACGGGAATATGCTCCGTGCGCCGCCGCGCAGAACCGACAGGCCACGTGATATGGTCTCGGCGCCAGATTAGGTGCGCCTGCTCGTGACGTCGGCTTCAGCTTCGTCTATTTTGAAACGATATATGGCTGCGCCGCGTAGGCGAAGCGGCGCCTGCTGCTACTAGTGCCCGCCGCCTTGACGCTGGCTCGTTGCCCCCTCGTAGTCGTATGTGGGAGCAGTGTTGCAACTAACGCGTTACAAGTAAGCAATGACCTTGCCGGTAACGCGTTAGTTTCTTGACTAACGTACTCATTAGAATTTCAGATTACTAACGAGTAAAGTAATGTCGTTATTATTTTAGGCAATCTCCTATGAAATTACCTTACCCATTACTCGTTACTTTTTATTAAAAATGGCCGCATGATTGTTTGAAAACAAAATAATTTTTATTCTGTACACTACGTAAAAGTGCAAAAAAAAACCAAAAAACCTAACAAAGCTATGTATAAGCGGCGTCATTTCAAACTCCCTCGGAAGACACTTTTAACGTTCCCACGACCGGGCCCAAAAGGCGCGAGATTATCGCTGCGCGGAACCCCTAGGCGTCCTTGCTAAGATCACCGTCGCCGTACTCTGAGCAGCCGTCTCGCTGGAAAGAGACATCCGTTCAAAAGACGACAGTCTGCTGCCGCTCGAAGGTACACCCAGTACACCCTATCAGCGTGTATAATTTTAGTGCACAGAAAATTCACTCGAGTGTCAGAGGTACGACAAAATTTTTAAATTGAAAATTTCCATTTTCAATTTAGAATCGCTGGGCAGCGCACAAGCCAAACGCCGCAGAGATCATTATGTCCATCTGCACCAAGATGGAAGCACAAGGTCGGCAAGAAGCTCACAGATTAGCGAGGAACCGCTCAGGACAACGGCGACATTCGATGTTACCTGTCAAATCATCTGTCAAAGCAAACGTCCGCACTCCTGCTCCCCACCTCCTTTAAAATTGCCACCACTCCCTACCGCGGCCGCGCTTCTCTCAGATCCAGAACAAAAACGAGGGTGAAAAAAACTAAACTAACAACAAATCAGCAGAGGAGACTGCAATGGCGCCGAGTAGTCTGGAAACACGAGGAGGGCGATGAGCTTACGTCACCAATTCAAGAGCGAAGGCCCGCAAAATCCGAGGCGCACGCCAGTCGCGGACCTCGGTGCAGCGCTATCCTTTCCTGCCGCGCTTCCCCTTTTGTCGGCGCCGTCAGGTCTGGGTGGACATAGCGCGCAGACAGCGCGGCTGCGTTACGCACGACTTACGAGCGAAACGGCACAGTGAGAGCCTTCAGGGATTCCGGACCATATGCCCCGAGACACGGAAGGACAAGGTCGGCAAGGAGCTCAATTGATTCGCGAGGAACCGCTCAGAACAACGGCAAAATTAAATGTCAAGTGCCAAAGAAAACGACTAGCCCCCCCCCCCCCCCCCCCCCCCCCCCCCCCTCTTCATTGCCACTGCCACCGCACTTCCCTTATAAACAGCTGTTACTACGAAAGTGCTCGACAAAGGGCCACGGCGCCGAGGCGCGCACGGATACGCAGCGAGACTGATGCCCAAACCGCTAAAGTCAAATGGGTCCCTGTCGTTTGCGGTGAAGGATGAAAACAACCAGCAAGCAAGCAAGCACCTGCGTAACATGTTTTCCGCCTATCCTGAATTCATAACCGTATCCACTTTCACGTCGAGAATTAAGTTCACGGTATTACTTCCCATCACGAACTTATCAAGTTCACGAGCCATTCACATCACCAATTCATTGTGTTCACGAGCCATTCACCATCGCGTCACGAATTCATTGAGTCATTCACATCACGATGAATTCTATTCAATTCACGAAGTCATTCACAATCACAACACATCATGAGTTCATTAAAATTCACGAAGTCATTCACCATCACATCATGATTTTTTTCAATTTCAAGAATTCATTCAGAGCCATTCAGATTCACGCCGTGAATGTGAATGAAGGTGAATGAGCGAGTTCATGAATGAATTTGCCGAGGTATGGTCTATACAGGAGAGGGCGCTGCGGTTAAATGCGTATATATCATCGCGTTAAACTTTGCATGCATTGGCTCAACGTTTATAGAGGAGAGGACGCTGCGGTCAAATGCTCAAATGCGTTTATAACCACGTTCCATACCACACATTCTCTTTCTGACATGGATGAAAACGAACGAGAGGCTCGTCATGCTGCGGCTCAGCGTCTACGCAGACAAGCACCACCAGAGCTTCGCCCCAATCAACATCATTCACCACGTGGAGATGCGGTCAATTTTTTAAATTGACGTTTTATCAGGAAGATTGAATTAAGCCTCGTTCCGGTTGTCTGCGGCGCTCTAAATACAGTCTGTGAGTTCACTTTCTCACAAAACACAGAGACAGCCAACTGCGACGAACAATACAGGGTGATACAAGGAGACGCCAGGCTCCTTAAATCGACCAGGAAATTCGGTTTCTTAACCTATCGCGCTACGACTTTGTGCAGCGTTGCCCACAGATGGTGCTTTTTTTTTTTTTTTGTAAAATTTGCAAAGAGCGAACTTACCCGAGGAAAAAGTAAAGAAAGAAAAAGGCTTAGCTCCTATGGAAACGCAGCGACGCCACCGGTCTTCAAACAACACGGCGCCGTTTCGCACGGGAGACAAGAGATGGCGCAAGCGGTCGCGACGCCAACTGCCGCCAACGAACGAGCATACGACGCCGAGAGACGGCGCCTTTTCCTTAGCAGACGATCTTTCGAATCAAAAGCGGCGCGAGCTTTTTTCATATCAGTTGTTGTTTTTGTTTCTGCGACTGTCGCCCCCTGCGGAACGCGCGCCGCTTTTGAGTCGAAAAGATCGTCTGCTAAAGAAAAGACGCCGGCTCTCGGCGCCGTATGCTCGTTCGTTGGCGGCGTTCGTTGCGCCATCTCTTGTTTCCCGTGCGAAACGGCGCCGTGTTGTTTGAAGACCGGTGGCATCGCTGCGTTTCCATAGGAGCTAAGCCTTTTTCTTTCTTTACTTTTTCCTCAGGTAAGTTCGCTCTTTGCAAATTTTACAAAAAAAAAAAAACAAAAAAAAAACACCATCTGTGGGCTGCGCTGCACAAAGTCGTAGCCCGATAGGTTAAGAAACCGAATTTTCCGGTCGATTTAAAGAGCCTGGGGTCTCCTTGTATCACCCTGTAGAATGGTCCCGGTGAACGACAAAACCTGTTTGTACGATTCTATGTAAGAAATGTGATGCGGCCAAGGACAATGGGCAAGCGATATATCATGCTAACTGTACCAGCGCACATCGCCCTTTTAAAGCATGAAATGCTTTTTAACGGAACTTCACAATCCCAAAATTTTGTCCGTCCGTTCGACCATCCGTCCGTGCATTTGTCGCTGAATTTAACGAGGGAACTAAAAAGGGTTTTCAAGTTTCCCCGCTAAATTTAGCGAAAAAAAGCGATGTCACGTGACCTGATGTCACCTGACCTACTTACCAACTCAGTTTCCCCGCTAAACTTAGCGGGACAAGTGACGTAACGTGACGAGGTCACGTGACCTCTACACCAATTGAACTTCCCGGCTGAATTTTTTTGGGGAAATCGATGTCACGTGACTTAAACACCTTCAGTTCCCCCGCTACATATAAAGCGGGAAATTGACGCTATACGTGATCTACGCACCACGTGTCCCCTAATGTACCGGGAAAATTGATAAAAATAAAAGAACTTCCGCACTTAATGTCTTCTAAATACATTTAAACGATCGCACCTTAAATACAGCATTTCACGCATTATAGAACTTTGAAGGTAAAGGCCGCTGCCAATTGTTTTGGTTTCATCGAATTCAGTGTTTTGTCATTCGCTGTGATGCTTCCTATTGCTCGCCGTGATTAGTTGTTTCTTGTTTTTGCAGAAATTGAGCAAGCTCAAGGAACGTTTTTTTTTAGAGTGTACGTTGCTCGAACGAACAGCTCTCACGGGGAATGAACCCGGGTAGGGCACTCCCATAACCTCTATACAGTACGTACGGAAGTAGGAATTAATCGTAATAAAAAGAGTGGAACGCGATAGCGTTATCGAGTTCCCAGCCCTCTTGGGGCGCATCTGCTCTGCAAGCCTAGCCTTCGACCCCGCCTTCCCGGCTTCACTCTTACGTGGCCGACTCCGTCGCCGAGCAGGAGTTGACGTAGATGCGGCATCCGCACTCGTAGAAGACGACGACTCAGTAGAGCGCCCCGCACGGGCAGACGGCAACGCATCCATCGCACACGTGTTCTGTCCCGGCGGCCTACGGCGCCCCCGCGGCGGGGTACGCATTCTCCACAGACGAACGATGACGGCTAGTGTAACTGTATAGGCCCTGCTTGCAGAGCCAGAGTATCGCGTTCCTTTTCCTTTCGCCGCCATCTCCGTATTGGCGGAGGAGTGGTCACGTGCTCAGAACTGGATCCAAACCTCCGTGGGGGAAAGCGGCCTTGCAGAGCGCCGAGTTTCGGGGGGAACTTATTTTCCGCTTTACGTTCGCAAAATATAGATCCTAGACTAAAATCGAACTAA
This sequence comes from Ixodes persulcatus, assembly GCA_013358835.2. Lineage (NCBI taxonomy): Eukaryota > Metazoa > Arthropoda > Arachnida > Ixodida > Ixodidae > Ixodes > Ixodes persulcatus. The sequence continues at coordinate 291,153 of JABSTQ010011265.1, forward strand.
CCGAAAGTTTCCCAAATCATTGAAATTTATGTGTAGCAACTGTGTACAGTACAATCGCGTTTATTCAAACGTGAGCGATGTTTTAGAACATCCGTTTTCAAGGTACGGGAAGCAGACGACACGGACGACGATCGCGTTGCCCGCGTCTGCGGCTCTCGCGACCGGCACATCCGGCCATCATGGCGAGTCGGCGACTCGCCATGATGGCGGACCGCGTATTTTGTCAGCCGCTGCGTTGTTTACCGCAATGAATTTTGCATGTGCGTAGAAATGGCCCCGTGAAAATGACAGACTAGTCTTACGAAGTGCACAAATCGCACGGACATTTTTTTTCTTTTACATTTTTCTAAGTGAGCGATAAAATGAATAAAAATATAATGTGTCTTTCTACCTGCACCACCACACGGTATAACAGGCTAAAATCAATTAAAAATAAATAAATAGGGCCTAATATGACCAAAAAGAAAATTTTGATCTAAAAGCCAATCCGCAAAAGAAAAGCAGGTGATACCGCGAAGCCACAGTTATCGGAATGGACTTGAAAATAATCAGTGCGGGTGTTTACTTATAAAAAGAACATTATTTGTAGGTATCTATAACTAGGTTTGCTTGAGAGCAAAGGAGGCTTCGTGTCTCCTAGGTGGTGGACGACGGCGACGGAGGCTTGAGTTCATGGTGCTTATTCTGAAAAGAGGAAAATTGCGTATGAATTATTATTTAGGGTATTATGGCTTTCCTATGATATGTGGTGAAGAATTTACGTGTATTCAACTATTAGATATTTTTTTTTTACTTAGGAGGGACGGGGGAGGAAATAGTGGCATATTAATATTAACAGAGATATGTATTTATTAAGTGCTTTAATTACCTGTTAAGTATTTATGTCATTATTTAAGGAAGTTGTCATTGAAAGTTCAGATAGTATTTTAAATTAGCTGTAGGTGTGTTAGCGGCAAGAGCTTGTACAGGATTCCGACGGCGAGAACCGATGTGAGACGCCACCTCGTCTGACTTTTCCGAATGGGAAGGAGATCGCCAACTCGTATTTGCGTATGGAAGGAGATCGGCAACAGCGGCTTGACAATACCTCACCACGACCGTGTAGCCGTGGACACCACACACCACGACGACGCGCGACCCGCGGGCGCGCTTTTTGAAATCGAGCGGGAAACAGGAAAGGACGGGACGAAGATGACGGCGCATGAACGGCTCCTCGCCGCACTATTTTGCTTACGCAACGCGCCGCAGCACGCCATAGCATGCCGCTTCGCGTCTAGCCCTTGGTGACCCCTGCAAAACCGGCCGTGGCTTCCCGCAGTGCTTGGCTCCAGAATGGCACCATTGCGATACTACGCAAGCGTAGCATATGCAGTTACTCTAATGACGGCAGGATCGCAGCGCCACTGGCCGGACTCGGCGACGGACGGAAACTTTCCGCTCCTCCGCGACGTATGGAAACTGTACGCTCCTCCAGACAGACGAGCCCAGGTCATGTGGCTGTGACGTCATGACTCTATCGACCAATCAGGTTTTCGGCGTCCCTGCAGCTTTTCTGGCACGGGCGTCACGCCGGCTTTTCTGGCACGGCGCTGAGGACGGCTCGCCTTTTCTGGCATACAAATTACTGGTATCGCTTTAGTGGCACAAAATAGGATCACAGCCGAAATATTGCGTCAAAGTGAAGCCGGGTACTCCCCTAAAACCTTTTTTGAAGATGCGATCAGCTGCTCTTCAGCGGGCGGCAAGCGGGTTAGCTTTTAGTCAAAGAACACTGACACAGCACCTTTGTGACGTCACGTCGCGGTGGAGCTGCGGTTGATTGGTTGTACCGCGTACCACAGCACCACGGTGACGTCTCGTCGCGGCCGTACGGCTGATGATCAGTGTTGTCATTCGTCTAGCAGATTGTTTCAATTTTGCCGTAGACGCCCGAAATCAAACTCTGAGCCGTGATAGTTTTAAAACTACGCGCAATATTGAGGAAAAAAAAACCAAAAAAACCTTGTAATTCATGGACACTGCTTCAGCTGAAAACAGTCGTAATCCCAAATTCAAAACTATTGACCGCAGTCGCCCTTTACCTTTATCGCGTTAAAAAGCGCGTTGAAATCCTCTGTCAGTGAGTGCTGCGCCGCTTCCGATACGAATGAACGACGCTGTCCCGGATACAATAACAGCGACAAATACTGTAAACGACTTATTTCTCACGGGCTCAATATTTTGCGGTTTAGGTCAAAGCTGTAGTTTTGGAATAATTCGCGGGTTCTAATTTTCGCGACGCGGTGGAATCTCAATATAGATCCCAATGTGTTTACATTTTACCGGAATTGTTCGCGGGACCTATTTTTCGCAAATTACCGTATTTACTTGAGTAATAGCCGCACTGTTTATCAAGAAAACCTGAGGGTTCGCTTTTCCGCGGAGCATGCAGACTGCCCATCACCGCGATCGACAGCATGATTCCTGTAGTTTACAGGACGGAGAAAACGTCTTCGTGCGAAGATACCACCTGTGAAGATTTCATTTGTATGGAGATTCGTGTTCTCGATCTGGTTATTCGTTATGTCACTTATGCGCAACGCAACTATTTGCTGTATATGTGTTCTGCTGAAAAGTAGGCGCAAGGGCCTCGTTCATAAATGGTGCGGCTATTACTCGAGTAAATACGGTATAGACGATTCGCGCAATTCACTAAAATTAGGTCATCGCGAAATTTAAGTATTTTACAGTATATGACGTTGTTAAGTAGATTTACTTTTCTTTACGCGTCCCGTCATAGGATCTTGTGTCGTTCATCATTGTTATCCACCTGCTGGAATCCGAAAGCCTCGTGCGGCCACGCCAGTGAACCGTCTTCCATTTACTCGATTTACTTTTTTAATTTGCGTGTTGCACTTTATTTAAATATTTTTCCCTTTGGAGAGTCTCAGAAGCACGGCGAGGGACTCAAGTAATTGTGTTGTGCGTTAGTTTGACGACGCGGAAATGTAGTCAGCCCCAATAGGCGTCTCATGTCTCCGACGTACATGATATATTGTGCCAGTGCGGTACGACTGGCGTCTTAAACGTGCGTCACGCAGTAGCGATTACACGAACACACGCCGGTACGAAATTCATCCAAATCGAAACGGGCAGGGGTGGAATCGAATCCAGGATGCCTTGGAACTGCAGTGCGAGCTTTTGTTTCACGTGTTCTGAGCTAACGCGCTCGGCCACCATTCCCTCTTATGCACTTCGTTTCGCCGAACCTTGGCAAAGGGCGAACAGAACGCCCCCCCCCCCGAGCCGAGCCAATTAGAGAAACGGATGCGAAGCACGTGACAGCCCTCACAAAAGGTACAGGGGCGAGGGCGAAAGCAAATCAGTTGGAAGAAGAGGGGAAGGGGGGAACTCCTCTCTTACCCTCAGAAATTAGCCTGTCACTCAAAATTCGTATTCGCGACTCCAGCGACCTATAGGGGGCACCACCACCAAACAAACATGGCGGCTGAATCCAGGTCGCGTCGGCTCGGCCGGGCCGCCTGCAGGGGTGGCGCATTTAATTTAACAGATTTTCTTTTGTTTAATGCCCAATTTTATAGGTATTTGAACTGAGACGGTTAAGTGTAGCCGGTGCACATAAACTTGCATAGCATAGTTTTGTTTTGCCGGTGTTTTTGTTCTTTTCATGTCAAACTTTCGTTTCGGAGATTTCGTTCAAAACCGAAACTATGGGCTCCGGAGAGACAGTAATGCGGAGGGCAAGTTCGTCTGCTTCTTGCGCAGGGGGTAGCGGTGACGTCAGAACGCCGAGCCCTGATTGGCTGATCGCGACCCCCCTATCTGAGCGTCGTCTGCTCCTTTGCAACGTCGTCTGCTCGCAACGTCGTCTGCGTCTGTCTTACCTTTCCTGCGACTTGCGGAAGTGCAGAGGCCAGATTCACAAAACCATCTTATGCCAAAAGAGTGCGTAAGACAAGACGTGAGAACAAATTCGTATTCACGAAACGAAATTATCGTAAGCTTTGCTCAGGTTACGTCGGAATCCTACGACGATCAACTCAGCATGGCCGACAGCGTCGCTCAGTTACTTGGTCACGACGATCAACGGACGTTTATATTTGTACGTGCTCTTCTCACGCGTCCCGACTGCAAGCAGCAAGAAAAAAAGTAAAAAGTACTTGAAATAAACCACGACGAACAAGAACGCTGGATCCACAAACACCCGGGAAATGCTCCAACGGCCACGATTCCACCGACCCCGAGTAAGTGAGCTCGGTAGATAGGCCTAGCAGGCACAGCGGTGCTCCGACGGTCCTTGGCCAAAACCGTCTGCCCACGACCGGCTGGCGTGCTGAATGGAATATGCCCGCGCGACCCTTGTGAACTCTTCAATCTCTTCCTCTTGTCATCTCCTTGTTTTCCGAGGCAGCGGTGACTCTCGCCGGTGAAAAAGCGGTGAATCTCCGACAGACGCAGGAAAGGTAAAGTAGCCATCGCTTTGACTAGCAGACGTAAAGCAGACGATGTTAACTGCGCCGACCCGCCGACGCCGTTAAAGAGTGAGGAGTCTCGCCGCACACGAGAGGGAAAAAGTATTTGGGAGGGAACTTGCGGACACTAACACGCTCACTCTCGGTTCTTAGGAAACAAACCTCGGCGCCTCGGGACACCTCGCCAGTGAGTCCTTTGACTTCTCTCCTTAATGCGCGTCTGCTAGTTGTTAAAAACAACGTACCGCTCGATTTATTTCGTCTGCCCTCTCTGAAAGGCGAAGTCGAGCTCGCTCGTAAAGACCTGCACTTCCGAAAGTCGCCGGAAAGGTAAGACAGACGCAGACGACGTTGCGAGCAGACTACGTTGCAAAGGAGCAGACCACGCTCAGATAGGGGGGTCGCGATCAGCCAATCAGGGCTCGGCGTTCTGATGTCACCGCTACTTCCTTTCTCATGCGCAGAAGACGAAAATGAGCCCACTTGCGAGGCGTATATACTCTAATCAGTTTTGATCATCTAAGAAAAGCGCCGATGACTACAGAATTGTTCCACCGAGAGTAATTTTCAGCAAACTCGCACGCCTCGACCATGCGACTTATCTGTCCGCGAAATCAACCGTCTGCTCGGTCAACAACACAGGCTGCAGGAAAATTACGAATATTAAGCAAGCGCTTCTTGAGCCAAGGAGCATGTCAACCCGCTGGCACCCCACTAAGCAGCTGACACTCGTATTTCAATTCAGGTCTTAGTAGCAATCGAGAAGTCACTTTTGACGAGCGGGTTATTATATTACGCACTATGTCCCACTAAAACGATATTAGTATATTCTTCGTGTTGAAATATGAGCTTAGATGACTAGCTATTAGGTGAACTGCTGAATAAAAGTATATTTGACAGGCAGAGAGCTACTTTTTAAACTTAGCCAAATGGTTCTAGCCGGTAGCACGGAGACGAATGCGGACAAACTGAAGAGAGTCTTCATCGAAGATTCACGCAGAACCTCTCTGCATTGAACTTGACTTCGAATCCTGAATGGATAAAATGAGTATTTTTTTGTGGCCGGTCAACCTGAGAAATGTAGACGTATATTGCTGCTGGCTTCGTCGGGGATATAATATAAATATTGGAGGCGCGATAGATCATAATAATGTCGTGACAGCTTCTAACTTTGCGAGACGCATCCCCCACCTTTTGAAAGCAGATAATTTCCCTCATTAATCATATGCAGCGAGCAGGCTTTCCTGAATCAAGTAATTGCGAAATCAGCCCAACTGCTTCAGTGTGGTCCAAAGGCTTTTTCGGCGAAAAGCAGTCAAGATGAATAGCCAACGCACCGACCGGCGTGGGTGGCTCAAACTTGAAGCTAATCGAACACAACCAAACTAAAAAAAAGCAGCTATCGAATCTTCCCATTCACTTGACTGCAAAATCGGTGTTCCCTCCAGTGAAACACCTCGCCTGTCGTCCTTAGTCCACTGTTCTACATCCTTATAAAGAAACCACTTATCAGTTACCAAGTAGTCGACACTTTAAATGTGATTCGAGACAGATAAGAAATCAAAACGTTTTTCCGTGATTCCTCCCCATCCAAGAAATCGAAAGCACGCGACCGTGTGTTGTGGAGTGAACGGGCTTTCAAACACCTGATGGAAGGAAACAATCTACTGAGGCTTCACCACAGTAATAAACACTCAGGCAAACTTAAGAAATTTTGGGACCTTCGTCAAATTACATTGTTCGCCATCGCGCCGACAACACGTGTCCGCCGCGAAAGCCACCAGAGACGCGGAGGGGCGGCGACCTGGTCCGGCTGGTTCCCGGTTTTCCCGCTTGGTGGCGTCCGTTTTGCTGGAGTCGCGATATATAAGGCGGCTTTTCTCTCTCTCCTGCCAGTGGCTTCGACAGGACAGCGCGCAACGAGTGAGATAGACTATATTCACGTGTGTCGCTTCGACGCGCTGATTGGCTCACTGGAACCATAGCCTTCGCCGTTTGCCAAGATACGGGGAGACGGAGTATAGCAATCAAGAGTCGAAAAGACGCGCGCCCGTATTGTTTCCCGTTTGTGATTGGTCGGTCGAAAGTCATGAGCCCCACTCGTCTTTATCTTACGTTCGTTGCAAGGCAGCATATGAAGCATGCCTGTCTCGTTGATTCTGCCGCTTCAGTTGCTACGTGCGCAATCGAGGCAAATGTCCGAAACCCACCCTTTCGAGCGAACGGCAATCCTTGGTCGTTGGGCTTTTCCTGACGGAGAGTCTTCATGCGGAAAAGACAGCTTCGCAGAGATTCACTGGCGGCCATAGCTGTGTGCTCGGCTGCGGAGCGCGTGCTGAACGCGAGCTTCCACAGTTCTTTCGCCACGTGCATTCCGCACCACCAAAATTGCCGGTCTTGGCAGCCTATTAATGCGAGCTCGTTCTGAGCATGCGCTCTAAACAGTGACCTCAAATATGGCGGCCAGTGAATACTCCCTATTCGGCGTGCAAGTTGTTCTGCCCTCTACGCACCTCGTGCGTTTGTTTACCCGCTTAATGCGCCCAAGTGCTTTCGCTTCCCCCTGATCTCAACCAGCGCCGGCGCGCGCTTTGCTGCCTCGTCATCGCCCGTTCCCTTGCTCGTTCTCTATGTTGCCCTTTGATTGGCGTGTTCCTTTTTACGTTCTGGTGTTCCAAAGTCGTATTCTGGAACATCTTGCTCACAGTATAGATAGCCGCTGACAAGTTAAGCAACAGAGGGCGTGTCCCTGCCGTCTTAATATCGCTTTTTAGTCACTGATATTGCAGCATTAGGCGACAAGAATGCCAAAGAGCAAACAGAGAACCAGGAATCGTGAACATCAAAACCATGCCCCGAGTTTCTGAAACTGTCACTGGGTATGATCACAATGCACCTCCTATCTTTGAACGTGGTATACATAACAGGGGAAGACTAGGCACATTGTAGCGTTACAAAAGTAGCGATAGCGTCACACAAACTTTTGGTGCATACTTACGCACCGATTCAATTATAACGAGATGTCGACGTGACTGGTGGCCACGTGACCACCGTCCGCTAAAGTTTGCGGGTGACGTCTCTCCCGCCAAGTTTAGCGAATTTCGTTCACTCGGGAGCCGCCTCGAACCTTCGTTGCCATTGCTATAGTGCCGCCGACGCAGCGGGGTACCCTAGCGGGCGGTGCCTCGCGCTCGTTGGCTGGCATAAGCGCTCACGTGATCATTTTAAGAACCAATGGCGGTCCCGTCGGAAGTCGGGGCACGAGTCTCTCTACAGAGGCGATTGCACCGAGATTTACCGTCCCGAAAACGTATTCTGCGCATGGCAAATTCGTGATCTGTGACCAAAGTACTGACCATATGTCTGTCTTTATAGCGTACGCTCTACTATTACTAGTACTACTACTCATGACGGCTGATTTTTCTACATTATGGCGAACCCAAGGATACATTAGAACGGTAAATTACAAGGCGTTTAAACGTGGCGGGTTATTTTCAATAATAATGGACGCCTTAATATTATCTATAGCACGCGCTGAAATGTCTCCGCACGAAATCGATCAGACGTAACGTGTTCGTTTAGTGTTTGTAGCCGTAGTAATATATTTAGAGATATCCATACGCGAGATATGTGTCATTTTCTATGAAATCTGTGTTTGTGTGTGACTATTCGTGTATTTATCCGTCTATGTATGTATGTATGTATATATGTGTGTATGTGTGTATGTATGTATGTGTGTATGTGTGTGTGTATGTATGTATGTATGTATGTATGTATGTATGTATGTATGTATGTATGTATGTATGTAGGTAGGTAGGTAGGTAGGTAGGCAGGCAGGCAGGCAGGCAGGCAGGCAGGCAGGCAGGCAGGTAGGCAGGTAGGTATGTAGGTAGGTAGGTAGGTAGGTAGGTAGGCAGGTAGGTGGGTGGGTGGGTGGGTGGGTAGGTAGGTAGGTAGGTAGGTAGGTAGGTAATGTGTGTATGTATGAGCTAATGTGTGTATGTATGAGCTAATGTGTGTACGCATGTACGTATGCATCTACGTATGTCTGTATATAAGTGTGTATGTATGTTTTCATGTTTGTAATTTGTGTGTATATCTGCGTGTTTTACGTGTATGCGTGGACATATGTCTGTGTATGTGTGCGGGAATGTGTGTGTGCGCAGACATTCCCGCACACACACACATGTGTACGCGTTTGTTTGTTTGTTTGTTTGTGTGTGTCTGGAGCCGGATTTACAGAAACACTAATAGAAGCGAGACATGAAAGACACAAAAGTGCAGTATAGCGCCGCGCGGCGTTTCACGCTCCAATAACGTGCCCGTGGCGGAAGGTGTTTCGGGGAAACGTTGTCGCGTTGTCGCCGTCACCGCACCGTAATTATGCCGTTAAAGATAAGCAGACACTAAAGAGCGGCAGCTTAATTTTGCTTATGATTCGAATAAATAAGGTGCCAGCTCATACGTGCGCATCCGTTGAAGCAAAACCAACCGAGCTTGACTTCCTGGCGACGTACGAGCCGATGACGTTATCAAAGCAGAAAAACCGTAAAAAAAAACGAACCCTTTTTCTTAACGGCAACTATGGTTACGTTTTTGTTTCTCACTTGCTCACTTTCTCAGACTGCTAGCGAGAATATTATTATTCTTTTTTTTTTTAAAGTCCCGTTACATTAATTAGGGCATAAGCGAGCGCCTTGACAGCATGCAAATCAGTCAATCAGGAAATATTTTTTTTCGCGCATCTAACCTGGAAGTTTCAGCAGCTTTATGCGTGCGCTGTCACCGACTAAGCCAATCATGCAAGGCTGAACCGAGCGCAGACTTGGAGGCAAGCGACCAAACGCAAGACAGGAAACAAGGCACGAGCAGAACGCACTCTCCGAATACTTACAAAAGACCAAATGGATAGCCCCAAGTACGACCTCCTTTCTGTGTCTTCTTGTCGGCTTCTTTTTTTAAATTGTATTTGAATGATACGTTACGCTTGGAGCTAGCGAAGTACTGGTGAAGTCATCTGGATTTTACACCTCTTCTCTGAAGTTAGAGTGGTTCCGTCAGAGGAAGATTGGGACGCCATCGCTCGGTACGGTCACAATTTACCATTTTTGGAAATCGTCGGTTCGGGGGGTTCTCGTATCAAAATGCGCGAGCACGTTTTCGAGTGAGCGCCAACACTACCTCGGCCAAGGAAGCTATATCCTACTGGCTTTATTGAGCTGCAGTGACCTAGACTGGGCTTGCCTAAAGCCCCTTGTGTGCCTATTGTGGCTTAACTTTTGCTCCCAAGTTCGTTCAAAAGCCTTTCTTTTATCTCCTTTCGAATGCGCACATCGTTTCATTCTCAGAATCCTCAACCCAGTTTTTTGCCAGATGGAGCCACAGGCTGTTGTCCATTAGCCGATGTTTTTCCTGAGCGTGCACGTTTGTCGTTCACCCGCGTATTTATCATAAAATCTGACTGCCTGATCAACTTCTAGTTCGGCTATTTGGGATATGCAACGCATTGCTATGTGTCAAGTCCGCCGAATTGCGTCAAGGCATATTACGAACTTATTGCGGAACGCGTTATGAGCCGAGCCTGCACGCCAGTTCCTATGCCTACAATACGCGAGTCCCCTCTGCTCCTAATATATTTCGCTATTCATTATGTTGCATGTCCCGAATTATCTCAAAGCGAATTCGAACGCAGAAGCTATAAGTCGCTTCTTGAAAGTCATAAATATCACAGCAGATCGTGATTTTCAGCGAAGCCATCGCTTATAAAGCACCTTTTTTAAAACGTTTTTTATTCTTATATTACCAGCTTGCAACATATTTGCCGAGTATCTTCGAATGTAATTCAAGTACTTTTTCAAAATATTTGTATTCTACTCAAGATAATTCGTAGTAAAAATAACTCAATACTACTCTAAACACAATTTCAAATGGGTTATAATATCTTATCTTAAATACTTTTGTTGTGTATTTGGCACAACACTGGTTAGAATACGTTATCTGAAATAAAAGTACCAACAAAAACTAGAAGGACGCTCTTAAGCTTCGCCTTTAAAATTGGAGCGCGATACCGGTTATCGGGCCCCGTTCGCATTGCCTTCTCATTCGCCGTGCAATCGTTGCATTAATCTATGCATTAGCCAAAGCTACGCGCTCGAGCTAAGTGACACCGGATTGCGCGCACTTCAAAATGCACACACAAAAAAAAACAAAAAACGATTGGGCGGAAAAATGGCTGAGATGTCACCACTCAAGCAAAAGCGCGCGCGTGTATGACGGCACTCTACTCAGAGACTCAGAGAGGGCTCGCACCGCCCTCTCTTTGTCGTCGTTCCAAGCCGCTTGCGTGCCTAGTTTACTTTCCATCCGCCGCGTGGCGGTCCCGTCGCGGGTGTCTAGTTTCCTACGGCTCCTCGGGGCGGCGACAGTCCTCGGTATGTGTGTGCATACCTTTCGTCACGATGGCCACCGATCAAGGCAATAAATGTGTTCATACCTTTGTTCGAAATTTTGTGTCACGTCTGTGCCGTGTGCTAAACAGCTTCGCTGGTCATCAAACTTCACAAAGTGGAATGGCTCATAATTTTTTTTTCTGTAATTGTCTTTGCGACTTCAATTGCGTGTGGTGAAAAACGAACGGATGTTTTACAGATCATTAACGTCAGGGATACGTTCTAAGCGGAATATGCGAAAAATACAAAAATCGTTGCATCGCCCCTTTAACTCTATCGCGTTAAAAAAGATAACAGAAAAAAAAAGGCGAGCATTTCCGATTGCAAGCTCTTTGGACGTGTGCTGAAATAATGCTCAAAGTGAAGGCACGAACTCCCATTAGCAACAAAAAGGTCTTACACATGATCACGTCTATGACTCCGGTGCTCTTATCTGTTAACTCTGTTGGCTGCAGCCAGAAGAAAAATCGAAATAGCTTAACGTTCAGATTGCCATAAAGACGTGTTCCCTGGGTCTTTATTAGTATTTTTTTAATTGGCATTATTGTTTTTGTTGACGCTTCAATAAGCATGATATCGTGATCACTGGTGTGCGCCATCCATACTTTCCTTAGTCGCAGGCAACGGCGAACCACGTGCACGTTATTATTATTCCGCGGTCGAAGGGATTGCAGAATCAGCCAATAGAAACGCCGAAGAGCAAATAATCATAATATTGTGCGTATGTTTGTGCAGCCGGAAATTAGTTACCCTCAATGGGCGTCCGGTGTCTCATTTGTACAAGTGAGTCATTTAGCCAGTGCAGTACAACCAGTAGCCTGGGGGTCTTGAACGTGCACCACGCAGTATAGTGATACACGACCACACGCCGGTACGATGCTCATCCGGATCGAAACGGGCAGGAGTGAGGATTGAACGCAGGATCCCTGGGTTCAGCAGCGCGACCTTGTCGCTGCACGTGCTCCGAGTTAGCGAGCCCACTCCGCCACCGATCCCCTGAAAAGCAAATCAAGACGCAAGAAGCACGAAGAAGTCCTGCGTTTCTCGAGTTGTCCACGACTGTACACTGCGTTTCACACTAAGCCGCGGCCAATGGTATACGACCCGATGAAGCCAATCGCGGGCAGCGCCAAAAATTGTATCGCCTTGGCGCTTGTCGTCGTTGTGCGGTCGCTAATCATCGGATAGACCAATCACGCACAGTGAGAGCCCCGTGATCCTGCGCTTTTTTCTGTCCGTGGTAAGTTGTGCCGGTGCTAGCAAGCGACAAACACAACAGCGTTTCTAATCGGGGGGAAGGGGGAGGGGGAGGGGGTTCAGTATGATGATGATGATGCACTTTTTTTCTTTTTTTGTTGCTCAATTGGTTTTACTGAATTCTAAAGCGTTGGCTTCGGTCGGACTTAACCTGAAACGTATAATAGGAAACCAGCGAAGAAAAATTAAAATCCCTCTCGCATGTCCGCCCAGGAACTTCACGTAAGTACGACCCATCTTTTCACTCTTGCTTTTAAACGGAACTTGAGATGGCACGGGCGTCGGCCTTCGGTTTCGTTTGGAGTGCGTCCTTTCTAAAAGTCAGCCGATACTGTTTTTCGGCGGTACCATTCGTGATGCTTTGGTATACTCGATATGCTGCAAACATTTACCGTAATTTACTGCGTATATACTAGTTTTGTTTTCTTTGTGTGCGCCCACGCGCGAACATAAGGATTGACAAGCTTTTGTTTTATTTTCTTCCTTTTCTTTTCTGTGGGAACTGAACATGACTGCCAGGGGGTCGGCGGCTGAGTGTGCTGGCCAAGGTATTTAAACGTCCTTGGTGTTGGCCACCGTGGTGTTAGCGCACCACCACTCGGAGCACGTGGCTTTGCGTTATGAAACATCTTTGACCATGGAGAGGAGTATTGTTTCGATTTCAATTGCCCGTTGACGAAGTAGTGCATCTCAGCACTGCATGAAAATAAAGTCAGCGCTCGCTTACATTGCACCCACATATCTGAGTGAGAGCCCTCGTGTAAACACGAGACTCCAGCGGCCGTTAGGACCTTCCTAGACTTAGCGAGGAGTGACTAAGGCCTGCCGCGTCTTCAGAGTGCAGCATGACCCCCCCCCCCCCCCCCCCCCCCCCCCGGGTCACGGATCATTTAAGAAACCTAGGACGTTAGGACAATGAAATAGGATGATCAGCCAAAAACAATTCTTCTTCTTTCATTTTTTACCTGCGTACAAACTCTGGTATATCGGGAACCACAAAAAACTTGCCGCAGCAGCCTATCCGTATTGGTAGGCAACAGCAAACATTTACAGAAAGTCACATATTTGAAAATGCGTGCACTGCATTTGGTTTCGACGGGATGTCGGGAATTGAGATTGGCAAATCGAAACCGCAACGGTGACCTAAAAGGTACCCAAGATGCTTTGCGCGGCACTACGCCGCTAGGATCGCTTTGATTTTGCGGGAGGTCTATTCTCACCCCTGCCCATTTCTATCTAGATGAGCATCGTAGCGGCGTGCGGTCGTGTATCACTACTGCGTGACGCACGTTAAAAACCCTAGGCTAGCAGTCTTACTGCGCTGGCTAAGTTTGTCATCAACAGTGGGTAAGAATGTCGCCGTACTCCGGCATAGAGCCACTAAATGAGCTGCGCTTAGAGTGTCGGCACTCTGTTTCCCGACAATGTTGTAGGCGCCACCATTTTGGTTCGTATGCAGAGCAGACGCAACTGCCGATCGTCATGATTGAAAGGTGTGACTTCCTCAGCATTAGATTCGGTGTTAGGAAGCTCATGTAATATTGATTATCTCTGTATCGAACTGTTTAATCATTTCTTGAGGGCGGAAAAGCGTTTTCTGTGATTTCAGACAAATGGCAACCATGATTTTAAGCCACAATATGGGCAAGTGTCGTTACTCTGAAGCGTAGCTTATTTAGTGGCACTGCTCTGGCAGACTAAAGTCCTGCTGCAGGCACGTATCCAGGGGGGGGGGGGGGGGCCCACGGGGCCCGTGCCCCCCCCCCCAAATCTTCCATTTTGCTGGGACCTCCTCTCCCCCCTCCCCCTCATACAGCATTTTGTCATGGGCGGGCCCCCCCCCGAAACAAAATCCTGGCTACGTGCTTGTCCTGCTGTCTAATTAACCAACAACTAATTTGTATTGTTTTAGCACGACCGCCACCTTTGCCACAATATACCGTTTTGCAAAGCGTGAAGCGCCGTCCGCAGCGCGGAAAAGAATTCAGGGAATAGGTTGTAACTTGTATCGACCAACTCATGTTTACAAACAAACCGGAGTGCCCCTAGCGGACGCCACCGGCGCCGTGCATGCCCGATGGTGCGCAAGCAAGACACCCGCCGTCGCACAAAAAAAAAAAAAAAAAATGAAAGGCGTTGGTGTGAGTCCCCGTGCTCTTTTTCGCGTGGGGAGTGTTGATTCCATGTCTTCCTAGCAACGTCTAATCACTTTAGCGGCCTCAGCGAAATTAACGAGGCTGATTACACTGCAAAATGTCGCGTGAATAATGGGACACGCGGCGATTCATTCAGCGTGGACGCCGCAGAGTGGGCGCTAAAGGCTGATTTGCATGATGAGGTTCTGCTCGCCATTTTCAATCGCGACGTCGCTTGGGCTGCAAAAGCGTGGACCGTTGCTGAGATGGTTGACGTCGATAATGAAAATCGCAAGCAGAATCGGACCAAGTGAATAAGGCATGACAACTCGGTGATGGCCACTGGTAACAATGATCAACATCTCCTTGTATCTACTGTTTACACCATGCCTACTTACCCCAACCCACCTTCAAACTTAAAAAAAAAATCTTTTGAGGACTGCACTTACTTCTTATCGCAATTACCGGGTGTACGTTTGGTCTACGGGCCGCTGTCGTTTGAACGAGCAGACGACAGTTCGAACGATCAGGCAGCCGTTTGAACTTGAACCGCACTGAACGTAGTCAGCAGGTGGTCAGTACAATTTAGCAGTGTTCCCGCGTTCATGTCGAAACAAAACAAATAGAATAGAGTAGAATAGAATAGAATAAAATTCTTATTTGTAACACATACATTTCAAAAAAAAAAGAAAATACAATAACGAGCCGGTGTAAGTCTCAAGGGCTTGCGTACCCGGCTAGGCAGGGTATGTGGCAAATTCAGTACGTAATACAAATAAAATGCTCATACAACATCAAAATCACGCAGCAACCGAACGATAGCAGTACAAGACAATGCAAACTACATCCTGAGAAACAATAAAACTGGAAGCAACCAAGAGAACGACAGCACTCTTTTGCACAACACAAACTATATCAGGAAAACCACATCACTGGAATAAATAACAAATCCCGCCCTCAAACTTTAGTGATCTAAATTTCGTAAGGCTCTTTCGAGTTTTTGCCTTGGTGTGACCGCAAGTAAGTATTCTGGCAGAGTATCAAAAATATGTGGCCCATAATATATACGCGTGCTTTCTCCGTATTTTGTTCGGATTCGCGGTATGCTAAACCGAAGCGATTGCCGGACGACCACAAGTATCTGTGAATTCAACAAAAGATGCTTTCCGCACGAGCAATCCTAGTCCGAGGGCGTATGGTTTTTATTTTTCACTCACCTATCGACGTACTCGGACGAAACGAGCAGGCAAAAAACACATGAAGACAGACCTTCAAACCTTTCCTGACTCTTTTGATACAGTCCCAGTCACGGCGTTTTGATGAGAAGGCAGGTTTTTGTCCGGTTTATTTGAAAACAACACAGGAGTGCACGTTCCGCATTGTGACTTCCGCCCACAGCCCCAGACCGGAAGTGCTCCCGACGGGCCACCACCGCGCCGTGACGTAACAGAGCGGCGACCTTGGAGGCGACTGAGGACACTCCAGTGAAAGGGCAGGTGAGTAGCTGCTCTAGCCTCTCCCTCTCTTTCTTCCGCTTTCTCCAGTGTTACGTGGTACAGGCTGCAGGATGTTGCCATAATTCATTGCGCGCTTCGCGCGAGGCGCTTTGGGACTTTCGGAACAGGTCTATTGTGGCTTTGTCCGTGTATGGAGAGGAACATCGATAGATTGGAGAGGACGGAGCTTGTCATGCAACGAGGCCGACGTGGTCGGTGCCTGATGATTGTCGAATGCACTCGATGATTGTAAAAGAAATAGAGAAATATTATTAAAACCGAGTGAACATTTGTGCTACACAATCCTTCTAAAAGCAGCACAAAACAAAAAAAAGTATGTCACAAAGAGCCATAATATTACATTGGTATAAACAGTGTCAAGATATAGACGCAATAAAAATATATGTTGCTGTGGCCAATTGTGAAGTTTACAATGGTGGTCGAACACACCGTGTAAGCTTTGGCAATGCTTACGATCTATTCATGCCTTTTTGAAGCCCACTTACGACTACTTTCTTTCATCGAAATATATAAGGCCAGCACTTTATTTTTTTTAATGTATTACAAAAACAAGGAAACAACACGTCTCTTGAATATAGTGACCCTCCGTCACGTAAAGAATCCCCTTTTCGAATTAGCGTAAAGAATCTCCTTTTTTCATGTAAAGAATCACGTGACGTAAAGAATCGATTTTTTCGAATTAGCGCTTTTATCGAAGTTCATCTCGGTCCCGACCGAAATGCACGCATTTTTAACTGGAATATTTGAAGTGTATCGGCGGCCGACCACGCTTATTACGAAGGCCGCGGTGCCGAAAGCATGCAAGCCTACACGGAGGCGCACGAAGACCCTTGCGTTTCCTCCCCCTTCTCCACTGAGGCAAACGGGAAACTGGCAAAACGGCAAACAAGAAAACGGAGTAAGCGGGTGACGCGGGGCAGAGCGAGCAGAGCGCCGCATCCGATGCCAATGGGCGCGTTCAGTAGCGGCCCCGGAGTCAAGGAGTCACTGACTCCTTCCACTGGACGGCCAAAAGTCACTTCCGGTGCACGTAACTCCGGGGTGTTCGAGGCGGGGTTTAAGCCGCACGTCCGGAGGCTTCCTGGCTCGTGACGACGACCATTCCCCGAAGTGAAGAACCCAGGGGTCCAGTGGAGGTGGGAGAATTGGTAACGTAACGAACGGTTGAATTACATGGTTGCGATACAGTCGTCAAATCCGAGAGAACACGGAGCAGCCTCACGCTCCGCCTTATATAGGGTCTGTTTTCTCCCTCACTCCCCGCCAGGGCAGCAGGTGCGAGTAGCAAACCACCGCCAAGTGCGTTGCAGCCAAGTCCGCCGCGTCGTAGCCAGAAGTGCGTCGTAGCCATGGTTCTCCGCAGTTAGGCCATGCCTCTCTCCCCTTCCGGAGCGCACGAACCCACACGCAGTCACGCACACACACACACGTCCCGTTTACGTCACGGACGCGTTGAGACTCGTTTTGGGCAGGCTCCGACAGGTGGGCGACAGTCCTGAACAGATCGTGACTCGTTTCCGCAGCGTTGAAACTCGGAAGAAGGTTGCCGAAGGTTCCATTCTTAACAGCCCCTCCGGGGCCAGGGAAACCTCGAATGGCCGGTGGTACAATCGCTGGCCTGAAGAGGTGGGCTTGGAGTAGGCCTTGAGAAGACGCTGCAAGCACCAAACAAACTCCCAAACCTCTTACAACGGAGGCATCAGCGGAAACGTCCCCCACAACACCCCGCCACACCGCAGTCAAACGCTCGGAATTCGCCAGAGACCCGCCAGACTGGATTACGGATTACCATAATTTGCCAAAACAATGCAAATTGACCCGCTGTCGCCAAAACAAAACTAATTTTTCCAAAGAGGTCACAATGAACAAAATACAAAAGACAAAACTTCTTCGCAATTTGTGAGGTCCTTTTTGGGTTTTAACGAAGTGCCCCCCCTTAGATCCTCATTCCCGTGGATGACGAAGACCTCTGAGATCATCCCTACTGTTTTTCGTGATGTCAGAAAAATCTGCTCAACCAATCGGCATTGCCGTTAAATTTGCCTTTCCTTTTTCTTACGCTGAAGTCATAGTGATCGATTTTCACGTGATTTCTAGACGTGAAAATGCGGTCCTTATAGCGCCGATAAAACAATCCGCCTTTTTCATGCCCCGTCACATTGGTCCTAGCAATCTCCTGAGCTGTACCGCGAAACCCTGACACACTAGGGTCGCTCTTCTGCTCGGCTGTCAAAGACACTCTGTCTACTCGTAGCAGAGGACCAAAGTTACGTGACGCCGGAGCTACGAGAGATCTTTCACTGATCCCGTCTTCCTCCGCCTTTTCCGCCGGCGCGTTGGGACGGCGTACGCTTCCTAGTGCTACGAGATCAGGCTGTTCTACAACCTGGTCCCTCTCATCCCGGTTTTCTGCCTCCAACTCTGGGAGTGCTTGCTCCCCGTCAGCTACCTCTGGCTCTGGATCACTCGTCAACAAAGGGGCGACGTGACGCGATTTGGACCTCGTACACGACTGAACTAGCCCTTCTCCCAGTTGTTGACCCCTTTCGCGCAGCAGGAAATCTGACCGGTTAGAAAACAAATAAGGATACTCCAACGGGACTGTTTGCGAGACAGCCGCCTCTGTCACTAGCTCTCCGAACGGGCCAGTTATCCTTACCGTCGCCATAGGCAGACAGACGCTGTGCTTTTCGAGCAGCTGCTTGATCCAAACTACCTTTCCAGTAAAATCGGAGGTCGTTACATACGACGGATGAACAACGTCCATCGTCGCTGCACTGTCCCGAAGCACCCTGCACGGCTTTCCGTTTACCTGGAGCTCGTGAAGATAGGGACGAAGAAGCTTCAGGTCCTTGTCACTACCGTTCACGTACGAGAACACAACCCGCGGTTTCTTACATCTGGCCGCTGTGTGTCCCGGCTCCTGACAGTTGTAGCACAGGAACGGCTTCCTTGCCTCGAACTGCCCTGTTGGGCTTTTCCGCGCCTCGTCTCCGTTCGAGTGTTCTGCGCTCTTTTCTGGGACCTTTTGTCCTGCTTCGGGCTTCTCGGGCCCGTTTTCTCGCGAGCCGTTTCCCTGTCGGAAGGTCTTGCGCTGATCGCTCCGGCCGGGTTCGCTTTCCTCTCCGCTCAGCTTTCTACGCGTTGCGTACTCTTCGGCTAGCTCAGCGGCCCTTTCGACAGAGTCGACTCCCACCCTATCCTGCACCCAGAGCTTGACTGACTGCGGAATGCTACGAAAGAACTGTTCGAGGCACACACACTCGACTACCTTGTCTCGGCTTTCGTACACTTCCTAGCTCTTCAACCATTCTATCAAGTTGGTTTTAAGCCCGTACGCGAATTCCGAGTAGCCCTCGCTGCTCTTTTTGGATGCGTTTCTAAACCTTTGACGGAACACCTCGGCAGAAAGGCGGTACCGCTTCAAAAGGCTGGACTTCACCTTGTCGTAGTCGTCCGCGTCTCCAGCACTAAGGCGCGCGACAACCTCTGCAGCCTCACAGGGCAACAAAGTCAAAAGCCGTTGCGGCCACGTTTCTGGTGCGAAGCTCAACTTCTCACATGTCCTCTCAAAGTTAACTAAGAATAGGCCCACGTCTTCCCCAACTTTAAACGGCTGCATGAGCTTCTTCATTTGATACGACTCGGTCTCACTTGCTCGTACCGGAGCCCCAACTCTACTGTTCTGCGAGTTTAATCGCTGTTGTTCAATTTCGAGCTCTAGCCTTTTCAGTGCTCGCTCTTCTGTCGCAGCCTGCGCTCGTTCCTCTCTCGCTGCAGCCTGCGCTCGTTCCTCTCTCGCTGCAGCCCGCTCCTGCTCTCGTTCCTCTATAGCTGCAGCTTGCGCTCGTTCCTCTCTCGCCGCAGCCTGCGCTTGTTCCTCTCTCGCTGCAGCCTGCTCCTGCTCTCGTTCTCGTTCCTCTCTCGCTGCAGCCTGCTCTCGTTCTCGTTCCTCTCTAGCTGCAGCTTCGCTCTTAGCGTTCTGAAGCAGTTCCCACGCAATTTTAATTTCCTCTGCTTCCGCGCTTTCTGAAATCGCTTTACTGATCTCAGATTTCTTCATCTTTTGCTCCACCTCCACACCCAATTCTTCACATAAACAAAGTAAATCTGCTCTCTGTAACCTCATTAGATTCATGATCGCTGCTTTTTAGCTTTGGCTTTGTTCTAAAACTTGTCGCGAGGTTGTACCAAAACCTAGCGCACGAGTCAAACACTAAGGATTCCCAGCAGTTCAAAATTAATTACCCATAATCTGAAGCCTGGCGAATCTCAAAGCAAAGTCCAAACGCTCACCCACAGATGTAGCACGATGTCGCATGGTCCGATCCCAACCGCTGCCAACCAGTTGTTCGAGGCGGGGTTTAAGCCGCACGTCCGGAGGCTTCCTGGCTCGTGACGACGACCATTCCCCGAAGTGAAGAACCCAGGGGTCCAGTGGAGGTGGGAGAATTGGTAACGTAACGAACGGTTGAATTACATGGTTGCGATACAGTCGTCAAATCCGAGAGAACACGGAGCAGCCTCACGCTCCGCCTTATATAGGGTCTGTTTTCTCCCTCACTCCCCGCCAGGGCAGCAGGTGCGAGTAGCAAACCACCGCCAAGTGCGTTGCAGCCAAGTCCGCCGCGTCGTAGCCAGAAGTGCGTCGTAGCCATGGTTCTCCGCAGTTAGGCCATGCCTCTCTCCCCTTCCGGAGCGCACGAACCCACACGCACACACACACACGTCCCGTTTACGTCACGGACGCGTTGAGACTCGTTTTGGGCAGGCTCCGACAGGTGGGCGACAGTCCTGAACAGATCGTGACTCGTTTCCGCAGCGTTGAAACTCGGAAGAAGGTTGCCGAAGGTTCCATTTTTAACAGGGGCTTCGGAGTCAAGCTCCGAAGCACCGAGTCCGGAGACGGTGCACGTAGAGTCAAAGGAGCTAAAGATGACGTCATTTTCTGATTGGTGACAATTTCCGGCGAGAAAATCTAAAGAGCTCTGACTCGAGTCACTCCGTTCGGAGGCAAGGGAGGCACTACTGAACGTGCCCAATGCGCCGACGCGGGGACGCGGGCAGAAAGCAGCGTGAGCAGCGTCCACGTTCCGACGCTACTCACGGCGCCTGCGGCCGACGCTGCCCGACTCCTGTCGGAATCCGGTCAATGGAGCGATGGGACGAAGAGGAGATTATCCCTTCGGGAGCTCCCGACGCGCGCGCCCGCGGCGTATACTACACCAGGGACTCAAATCGAAAAACATAACGTTACGGTTACGGTTACGGTTACCGTTTCCTGTTGGTATCAGTTTCGTCTCGGTTTTTAAGCTTTTATCTTTTAAGGTTTTGGTTACCAATTACACGTTTCTAAAAACCGTCTTTGTTTTCGGTTTCTCCGAAAATATGTTTTGTTGGAATGCTAGACAGTCGTTTTATAATAAACGGTCTAAATTAATCACAGATATCCAACAACGGAACATTCACAATAACAGTAACTAAAAAAAAAACGTCTTAATACTTCTAAGTGCTCGAAAGTTGCACTCGTTTCTGTCTCCAACACTTGTTCACTACATCTATTTGCGTTATATAGTTTGATTCCCAAGCATACAAGTAATCCCCGCTACTCGGGGATCGTCGCAGTCTATATTTTAAAAATAAAAATAAACAACGCTACTTTGTTGTTCAGCAGTGTTTGTCAACAACTCACAGAAAGTGTCCACTAGGTGCTGGAAGAGCCATTCGCACATTCTCGTCGCTATTGGGAAAGAGATCGTACAGTTACGCCTCTAGCGGCATGCTTCAGCTGTGTGGGGAACAAACCGAATTTTATTGTTTGTTGTTGATCCGAGAAATCGAAGATGACGATTCGAAAACCGCTCCTCGTGCGTCCGAAGCACTGGTCAAAGCGAAGCGCTCGTGCCCAAACTGGTCTGCTAGAGCCTTTCTATTCTGGGAAAGTGTCGCCATTCATTGTTGTGGAAATGCTCGAGACACGTGCCGCGCGCCACTTCTGGAAAGAACATGGCGCTTGAAATCTAGCTCAGTGCTATCAGTGCTGCGCTGTGCCGCCATGAACTTGCCAAAGGATGCACGTTGCACGTGCTTCATGCATCGATGCACCTTTCGCTACTTTTGATTCTTGAAACATGAAGGGGCTTTTTACCGTGCGAGAAGAGGTTCAGTTTCTTTGTTTTGGTGTGTTAGTAAACACCGGGCTGTGTGGACAACAAACTCGGTAAAGCGCCCCTTATAGTTCGATCTCGTGCCCAATAGCAGTGACGTAGGCAAGGGGGGAGGGGGGTTGGAAGGTCAAAACCCTCCCTCCCCCCCAAAAAAAAAAATTCTAAAGCTACCCCCCGCCCCCCTCCCAAGAAGACAAAGAAGACTAAGGAGAGGAACAAACAACACAGAAAGCTGTAAAAAATATGTCCGGTGTTGTTCGTTCCTCCCCCTAGTCCTCGTTGTTGTGCACTGTTACAGTTACATCATGTTTGCTATTTCCAAGCAAATGCATGTGGTTAGAGATAGCACGTTTCTCGCTGTCTGATTCTGTGTCGCTAGAAAAAAAAAATGCTTTTATATAGTAGCGCCATTTTTCTCCGGAGTTTGGAGGCGGAGCTTCCAAACCCTGGAGAAAAACTATGCTTTTTTTCAGTTAATATCGGTTGCCGGAAAATAATTTACGGTTACGGTTAAGGTTGCAGCTTTTATAAATTTCAAATAGCGGTTTCGTTTCGGTTACGGTTACTGGAAAAAGTTCGTTCCTAAACGGTTTTCGATTACGTTTACGGTTTGCATCCCTGCTACACGCACACGTGCGTCGTATGGGAGATTAGAGTGTTTACCGAAATATCTGCGAGGTTGAGGAAAGTGGCCGGCCCAAATCCGAAATCGCCAAAATATTCGACATTCCGGCATCGGCTCTTCGACACTGTCCATCATTTTGCAGAACAAGGAAGGCATATTGGACAGGTTCGAGAAGCTTCTTACGCAAGAGGAAGTGCGCCCGCGACCCGAAGTTGAAAGATCGCCAACTCATTTGCGCACGTCGGATTTTCTCTCGGGAGCATGCGTGCCGAGCCGGCGCACAATTCACAGTGCTGCAACGATCTCTAAAGGAGTGTGTGAAAACATGTTGGCAAAGCCACCGAGGTTAACTTTGATTCGTTCGCGCTTGTCGATGCGAACCTTCTCGTTGTTGCTCCGGCCACGGATGCTGCTATCGACGTTGCGTGCGGCCAGGGTAAACATGAAGCGACGTCGGAGAGGCACCTCGGGAAACGCCGACGACTGCGGAGACGCGAAACACACTACGGCTGCTTCGAAACAAAGCGGAGTGCTGTGGCGGTGACAGTGTTCTGGTGATGCCCGGATGAACTTATCGGCAAACTCCACTTATTTATTTTCTTACTCGGTAAAGCTGCCGCGAGATGTTCATAACCAAAGTTTGTTTTACTAAATATACGGTCAGAGTGTTCCGCAGTGCTCCCGGCCACCTTCAAGGCTGCTGGCACTGTTTTTTTGGCTCTATCGCTTTTATCGAATTGCCGCTTATATCGAATTTTGTTGCCGTCCCGTTGACTTCGTTATAACGAGGGATTACTGTATCTTAGGTTTATATATATATATATATACTGTAAACGACTTATTTTTCGCGGGCTTAATATTTCGCGATTTAGGTCAAAGCTGAAGTTTTGGAATAATTCGCGGGTTCTAATTTTGTCGACGGGGTGGGATCTCAATATAGATTTCAATATGTCTACATTTTACTGGAATTGTTCGCGGGACCTATTTTTCGCGAATTGTAGGCGATTCGCGAAATTCGCGAAAATTAGGTCCTCGCGGAAATTAAGTCGTTTACAGTATATCTAAATGTAGCGACGCTCTTCAGAAGTGTGATTTTGAATATAAAACTTTATTTATAAAACCTTTGTGTAATCATCGGTCTGCACATACTCTAAAGAGCATCCGGAATCGACGGGCATGGACGGTCCGGAACGTCGGATCGGGGCTCCCAGATGCGGTCAAGACGGGAGATTTTATAGGCGGGTTGAAGCTGAGCAAGTTGGGGCATGATTGTGGGTAGAGCCCTAGCTAAAGATAAAAAGAAAGGCGAGGAAACTAGGAAAAATAGGCGTTGGTTTATTTCTCTGTTTTCTTGCCTTTCTCATATGTTTAGCTGGTTCTACCCACGAGATTTCTTAGAGCGCTTAAGAACTAAAAATTCACTTTTTTTTCATCCACGTTAACTGCAGCTCGTTTCTAAAAATAATGATATTACAAAAAAAGAGAGAATAAGATGACATATGATCTGCTACAAACGAAAAAAAGATTTGTTCGATTCCCCTTTGATGAACGATGAATAACCAATGATGCGGAAAACTTAGTCCCTCTATGAACGGCGCCAGTTACTAACGCGCGAAAGGTGCACCAGGTGTTCTGGCTTGAAATTCGTTTTTAAAACTGTTTTGTAAAGGAGGATAAAAAAAAGAAAGAGTTGGAAGTTCATAGAAATACTCAAGATCAATAAAAGCGAATTTGAATTCTAGCCGCCTAAATTATGCGGCCAAGACGTGCGACGAAGTTCTTAAAAGGGTGCTGCTTTTTAAATAGGAGAAAAGTGATGCTCGGAGAGAGTTGTAGGCGAAGATGAAAGCGAGTTTCCAGTTCCTCTTTTATATAAAATACTAAAAAAAAGCTTGGTCGCGTTCACGCGAAAAACGAAGTTGACTAAAATATTCGTGGCCGTAAAAAAACATAAACAAAAAACACTCTACATCCCAATTTTGACGACGTGAGAGGCACCCGCGAAGAATCGGGAACTCTTCATGCGCGCTTCAGGATAATTCATGAATTGCAACGGGTGAGACGACGCGGAAGGGCAGATAAACTGTTCGTGGTAAAACTCTTATTTCATTCTGTTAACGAACTGGGTGTTGTAACAGCATAGAAAAACAAAATAGGAATAATAAAAACGGCAACCTTTAAAAGAAGAGGAAACTATAAAAGTCCATTAACGTATACGTACGCCGTCGCATTCTCAAGATTTGAATATAAAACGGTTTCCGTCGCGTTGTGTTTTAAGGATCTTATTTGTCGTTTTTTTTTTGTGCCACATCAAGTGTGAGACAGTAGTCCTTGCAGTGTGTCGCGTTTTGCGTTAAAGGTAGGAGATCGACAGCGATGGTTTCGTCGGAGCTTCTAAACGTTTACTATACGTTTACTATCGCATTTTTACTTCACAAATGCTCGCGCTTGTCATAAGTATATTTATGTACGAATTTTGTTTTGTCAACACTCACCGAGCCCTTTTTTTATTGTAGGAGGGCTAAACTATGCAAAAAAGTACATATCTATCATCTATGCCACTGAAACACAAATAGAACATAGAATCCGTATATTTAACAATATATTATATAGCGCTTCAATAAAACAGCTTCGCTGGTGCTGAGGTTTCTTGTTCATTTTAACGGGTGGCGTTAGCCTTATTGGCTAACGCGTGACCACAGTTTCAGTATACGCCCGACTGCAGCCGTCACTTGGATCCGATGGAGGCAATCAACCAGCACTCAAAGTGCATCATCACTGTGCTCGTCGTCTTTGTGTGTCTGCTATCGCCCGCTGAACCAATCACGCACAGAAAAAAAAGAAGCGCGGGATCACGGCGCATTTACTGCGCGAGTTCATGCCTGCTCTCTTAGGTCTCTCGGCTACACACAGCTGCAAGTGTATCTCTGCAGTGAACAAAAACGTAACAAAACACGTCGACGACACTTAAGAATGCTTGCCTGTAGGAATGCAAAAGCATTCCTACACGCAGCGCATTCCTACACACAGCGCATCATACAAGCGGCGCATTTCTACATGGAGCGCATTCTCACAAGCAGCGCGCCACGTCTTCCTTTTGCATACGGCGCTCCGGTGGTGACATCTCGTTCCCTCACTGCGCAGGCGCGGCGCACCCGCCGGCTCCACGGCTTCCGTAACGAAGCATCTGCGTTGCTGCGCTTTTCTTTGTAGTTTATTTCTGAGGAGCGTCCGATTTGACCTTGAGTGGCGCGTGCTTGATGACGTAGTTTTATGGCCATCTTTCGCGCACAACGCTGACGCCGCCTTTTCCCGTAATGGGACACATAAGGTTTTTGCCCTAAAAGATACCGCGACTTTCAGCGGTATAATAATGTTGAAAGGTGAATTCACGCGATCAAGTTATAATTGATAATCCGTTCCAATTAAGATGAGCATCTACCGTTAACTGTGAACTTGAGAAGGCAAGAAATCGTTGCAAGAAAGGCAATGTGAAAGAGAAAATGATAAGGTAAAGAAACAGCTCTTTGTTTACTTGTTTTTAGTTCTTTATTTTCAGAAAAAATAAGGAATACACTAGGGGTGACATATACTATATATATATATATATACAGGGTGTTTGTTTTTAAGCTTAACAGATTTGTTTAAAAAAAGCCGTAAAAGTTACACTTATGCCGCTTGTGGAGGTGAGTTATACCAATACCACCTAGAACACAAGGCCTGCGCGTTTCCTCCTCTAAACGTCATCACTAGTAGATCCCCTCAGCGCCCCCTAGGTAGCCCGGATGAGCACCGTCGTCTGCTACATCGTCTGCTCCATCGACTGCTTCAGTGGTTTGTGTAGCAGATAATGAAACAGATGCTCACGCCGAGTGTCTGTTGCGATAGCACACGATGAAGTTAGACGTTCACGTGGAGCGTCAAATGCATCAGTAAAAATGCCTTACTGCTGTGCGAAGGGCTGCAAAGCTCTTCGCTGGACGCTGGACGCTGGCACTGGACGCCATTTTCGAGGGCGCTGTTTATACTCCGGGTCGCTGCTTTGAAGCGTTCTTCCGCAGAACGAGCGCGCGCGCTAGAAATGCTCGTCTCAAAGCAAGGAGCGCGTGCTAGCTCGCGCTTGTGGCCGAGGGAGTGTTCGCGTGCGCGTTGCAAATGAACTGGAAGCTCGTAATCAGCTCGCGCTCAGCAGTCAAGCACACAGCTGTGGCGGCAGGTGAATGCGACGTAGTGGACGTAGTTGCGACGCGGCCCATACTCTCGTCAAGCTTCAGCCTGTTTGCCGCTTGGGGCGGGTCGGGGATCTACTAACGAAACGTCATGCGCAGGCCTTGTATTCTAGGTGGTATTGGTTATACCCCTGTCAGACGGCAAAGTAAATGTCATTTTGATCGAATGCCATTCACCGCTCGGCGAATCAACTCGTGATCCTGGCTCTGCACGTGGCGCGTGCACGCGCAGCGTGGCGTATTAAGCACGCGGATTGGCCGAGCTATAATGTCATTTTGCTTAAATGTCATTTAACGCGCCCGTCTGACAGGGGTATTATACGGCCAGGGGGACAGATTATAGGGGGCTAATCGTAATGATCAGTCGGCTAATTACTTAAAACTTGTTAATTAACTTTTTAATTAATAAAAATAGACATATGGTTCCAATTAGAAATTTGCTCAGCGTCGTCGAAAACCCCTAAATCAGTCATTTTCAGAAAGACTTTGAGCGCGTGAGAAGCGTAGTAGTGAACTGAAGTTACCGCACGTGGAGCAGGTACAAAGCTAGAGGTTGCGATAAGGCGCCCGTGCGATTTTTCCGTCTCTTATCTAGCCCCAGCCTTGTACGTGCTCCACGAGTGGTAAATTTAGTGCACTACTACGCTTCTCACGCGCTCAAAGCCTTTCTGAAAATGACTCATTTAGGGGTTTTCGATGACGCTGAGCAAGTTTCTAGTTGGAACCATATGTCTATTTTCATTAATTAAAAAGTTAATTAACGAATTTTAATTAATTAGCCGACTGATCATTACGATTAGCCCCCTATAATATGTCCCCCTGGCCGTATAACTCACCTCCACAAGCTGCATAAATGTAACTTTCACGGCTTTTTTTAAACAAATCTGTTAAGCTTAAAAAAAAAAAACACACAGTGTATATATATATAATCATAAAAATAATATTAATAAAACATTTTTAATCACCCAGATATAAAATAATTTGGTCATCTATTAACATTCAATGAATATCGATTAACAATTTTTCGCGACATGTGTACACAACCAAACATCAGAGGCCAGATTCCCGAAACTTTCTTACAACAAAAAAGTTTGTGAATTCATCTTACGACAGAGTTACGAACTTTTGAGTATTTCCGAAGCAAAATGTTTGTAAGTTTTGCGTAAGTTACGACAAAATCCGTAACTTACGCAAAATTTACGAACATTTTGCTTCGGGAATACTCTAAAGTTCGTAACTTTGTCGTAAGATAAATTTACGAACTTTTTTGTCGAAAGAAAGTTTCGGGAATCTGGCCTCATATGTTCAAATACGGTGCGACACACAAGTTCACCCACAGAGTAATGTTTTGTCAATGAGACAGAAGACGCCGGACTAACTTCTCGCCGCCTATAAACCTCCCTCCAACCAATGTATTTTTTGTATATCAAGTTCAACTCGCGAGAACAGTCTTGATCATAGGTATATAGTATTTTATAACTTCAGCAGCCTCTGGAGGTTTTCTATATTCCCAACATCAAAGCCGCTCGGCATTTCGGGTGGACGCACGCACTTTTACGGACTGTAGATGTATACTATTGTAGAGTTCGTAATAAGATGATGATCGGAGTTGCAGAATTCGTCTATCAGAAGAAAAGGCGCAACAAAAAAGAAAGACGAGAAATTGGCGCGCGGCGGACTTCAAAGCGGCCGCGTTCTTCCTCATTTCAGGCGAACGCCTCCTGGTGGGAACGAGGTGAGAACTCCTAATGCGATTCCCGGTTTGTGGGTTAGACCCAGTCTTGTACACGTACTTGAAAAAAGTAATCGATCACAATTACCATTACAATTACAATTAGTGTTAGTTAAAAAAGTATACTTGAATACTTGAGATTAAAAGAAATTGACCGTTACTTGAAAAAGTAGCCGTTACATTTCTGATTACTTCAGATTCTGAAAACGACAAATGTTTCTGCCGGTCAGTGAAAGCGGGCCTTTTGTATTGTTTATTATTGAACTAGAATAACTAAATTATGAACTGCTTATCCTCTTAATCTACTCATTTTGGTAGATCATCCTGCTGTTAGAGACTTGGTTCGGGATCCCTTGGGAGAAAACTTGTATGAACAAATGCGCCATTACGGGAGGGACAAGTAGTAACGGTTCCAATAATTTCAGTACTTCTGGAAGTAATTAGATGCCTTTTGTGTTTCCTTCCTAATACAAGTCATTAAATGGTTTCGAAATCACTCTTAAAAGTAATCATTTACTTGTACTTTGATCGTGCTAGGTAAAGGAGAGGTCTGGCATGCTTCTAATATGCGATATAAAACTGCAAGATTTCACGCAAGTTCGCTTCGGCTCTACTAATTAGCATATCGGTAGTTACAGTGGTTACTTATTGGTTGTTAAAAGAAAGAACATGTACGAAGCGAAAATTACAAGTTGAAGATGATGCTAGCAGTATATAGGTACACCGCCAGCATGGTGTACCTAAGGTATGTTCACACATACAGCGGAGCGCTAAGTTAGCGCTACGTGAGCGCTCCAAGGAGCGCTCATGTGGCGCTTCCTGGCGCGTGACTTAGTTCTAATATAGCGCGCGATTAGCGCTTTTGTAGCGCTTTGTTAGCGCTTCAGTAGCGCCTTGTTTAGCGCTTCTTGTACCGCGGTTACTGCTGCGGATTAGCGCGTGCACTGCGGTTCCGGTTCCTGTGGTTGGATGCATCGGCAGCACTACGGCGGGCATGTGGGATGCTGAAATAGAAACGCGACAAATGCTGTTACATACGCAATTAGTGCATATGTGTGTAGATGGCTTAACGCCCAGAAGAGCCTTCTGGATGCGGAAAATCTTGCGCCAACGAGATACCGACGGGTACCTGGCGAACCTTGTTCCCAGGCTCAGGGACAAGAGTTCTTTCGAAGGTGATTATTTTTTTAACTGCGTGTCTTTGAAACCAGGGTCACACATGTCGAATAGAAATCGACGAGGTCGTACCCAATCAATTAGTCGCTTAAAGTTCATGACTCTGGATCATCTGCCCCACCGTTTGCTTGGAGAGCGGCTCTTTTACTTCCTCTTCTTTCCCCACCAAAGGAAAAACAACGACAACGAAATTGCCGTGCACGTGCTGTTCCGCAGCAGCACGCATGGCACAAGGAGCGTGAGAGCGCTAACAAAGCGCTTCTGAAGCGCTAACAGAGCGCTGCTGAAGCGCTAACCGAGCGCTACATCACGCGCTAGGAAGCGCCACATGAGCGCTCCTTCGAGCGCTCACGTAGCACTGTGAACAGGCCTTAATACGTCGGTTCAGGCCATCTATATTCTAAAAGCGATAATTAGTGCGAATTGTCAGGTTCACTGTGGATATTTTCCGACCGCATGAATACAGGGATCAAGTTTGCAGTTACAAAAGATGCAGCAGCGCCTTTTCCAATGGGAGAAGCAATATTGTGTAGTGATGGCAGCTCGGGAACTCAGGTTTCGCGAGGAAAGACGCGGATTTATGTATGATCTGGCTGCTAGCACGGCATAAGCCTCTTTTTCTGCCACCCCCTTTTGTTGTTTCCAAGTGCTAAAATTTCTCGTAAACAACAAAAACAAGAACATCCGGTGGAAAGCAACAAAGTCTACTCTTCATTTGCCTACAGCTCGCAAAATGAACGTATGCAGTTAGCGGCAGCATGAGTTGGTCCAATTTGTGCTGTCCGAGAGGGATAAAAGGCCTATAGTTGATTAACGTAGAAGTTTGGGCTAGTTGGTATGCATACATAATTAAAAACAAAACAGCGCAAAGACGAGGACAAAGTAAAAGGTATCCGACAGGACACGGCGCTGTTGAAAAGAGCCCGATGTATAAGAAATATAGTTGATTAATGTAGAAGTTTGGGCTAGTTGATATGTCCTGTTATAGCTTCCTCTATAGGGAGTATTCGCTGGCGGCCATAGCTGTGTGCGCGAATGCTGAGGGCGTGCTGATGGCGAGCTTTCACAGTTCTTTTACAACTTGCATTCCGCACCATCAAGAGTGGCGGTCTTAGCAGCCTATTGATGTGAGCTCATTCGGAGCATGCGCTCTAAACAGCACCCACAAATATGGCGTCCAGTGAATACTCCCTATTAGCGCCGACATATTTCGGTGGCGCCCTCTAATGGTTTCCATCCGTGACGTCACGACTGGAATTTGCCTCGCCGTGACGTCACCAGTTGTTACCCTGGCTACTTACCACCAGGTGCGACGACGAATTCGATGGTGTGTTTAAAAAGCACAGTGGAAGCTAGGAACCATCGCAACCGGAACTAACACCTTCAAAGTTGACAATCTGACAATGCTCATATGCCCATGGTCTGGCCAATCATGGAAAGCTGACCGCAGCGACGCTTTTGGTCGCGCACATCGCTAATACGGACAAAGCCTGGCAGATCGTCACGTGACGCTGCCGCCGAAAGTGAAAAGATAGAGCGACAGACGAGAGTCATGTAACGGGCACCCCGCTGCAGCGAGACGCCGAAACACACTTGTCCCGAGCGATGGAATGTCCGCTCGTGCTTCTCGCGTTCCTCGGGCTACCGCTCCTTTTCTCGTGGGGTTTGAAAACCACCTCGGGTCGTCGCCGCTGCAAAAGCTGTGCGCTAAACACCAGACTCCCCGAGAAATGCTCAGTGCTACCAGATCTTCGCGCTCCAAATCTGCAACCGGGCACTCTATGGCTCCGTCATCGAAGTGTCAGGCTTTGAGAGTATAGAGGAGGCTATGGTCCTGTAAGTTACCTTTTACTTTGTCCTCGTATTTGCGCCGTTTTGTTTTTAAAGGTAAAAGGCCGTATTAGTATTCATAGCTTAGTATGCCTGCGGCATACTAAGCTACGAATACGACTGCCACTTTGCGACTATAGATAGACCCTTTTCATGTTTACAAACATGAACTGCCTCCTGCGTCCCAAGCAACTTCCGGTCGCTCCGTCTTTGAAAGTATGTCGAGCTTGCCTATGTCGCCAGTGCTAGAAAGCATAAACGCTACACGCACATCAAAGTTGGAGATTTAACGAGGGCCCTCGGCTGGTCAATTTAACGTCTTGGAGGAGGCAAGTTGGTTTACAAGAGTATTCGAAAATATTTATCATGTCTGGGGGTTCTGCGTTCTTTTGGCGTTCACCTGG
Source organism: Ixodes persulcatus (assembly GCA_013358835.2). Taxonomy (NCBI): domain Eukaryota; kingdom Metazoa; phylum Arthropoda; class Arachnida; order Ixodida; family Ixodidae; genus Ixodes; species Ixodes persulcatus. Next base: position 323,146 of record JABSTQ010011265.1, read on the forward strand.
AGAATTGGTGGTTAAACGTTTCATCAACATTTCAAACAGCGGTGTTAGGGTGGGCTTTGTTCATACTTTTTATGAACCGGAAGTTCTCTGGGACGTCAAAGACTAGAACAACTCCTGGTGGCGTTTGCCATGAAAAGGGTCTATACCTGCTTATTCTAAGCTCTTCTTTTTTTCTTTCGGTTTAGCGTGTCCGGGGTAACGGTGGAAGAAAAAAAGATACAGGAACAAGGTCACAAAGGGAGTTGAAATTCCACTCGGGCTTCGCGCATCTCCCGACGGGGCACTGTCGGGTTGGGACTCTGCGCGCATGCGCGGATCCACGCCTCGCTGCTTTGAAAACATGTGCGCGAATGTGGATAGCTCCTCGAGTTCCTGTCATGCGGCGTCATCTCTCGGCGTTTTTCACAAATGGGACCTTCGACACACTTGCTCCGTGGTGAGACGGCGGAGTTTAAACATATCTCTCTCTCTCTTCCTCCAGCGTGCCCGGGGCTCCCCACACGGTTCTCTTGTCGCGTACCGGTCTGAACGCCGCAGCGGGGCCAGCTCAAATCGCCACACGCTGTATATGTCACGGGAGCAGTGTATAGTTCTTCGCAAGGTTGAAATCCGCTATCAGAGCTGTATCATGCGTTTTCAGTACAAACTATAAGTCGACCGGATTTGCGTATATGTGCGTCTCACGATGAAGACATCCGTGACACCGAGCGCCGCCAACGCGGGCTGAAGGAAACGTGTCGGTGTAAGCAAACTCGTCGACGCTAAAATGGCATCGAGGTACTCGCCAGATAGATATATATAGTCGAGTGCTCCAAAGGACGCCAAGACGCGTGCATTTTTCAACACACAGGAAACGATCGGGTGGTAAAACGGCCGATCTGTCATCAGTCTATAAAAGCACGTGTGCAAATAAGACCCCATAGAGTCCCTGTTAATGAACGCAGGGCGTGGCTTGTATAGGTTCACGTTTCTCTCTTGATGATTCTTTCTTGAGCGTTCATATCAGCTAATGCAGCAACCTCATTGGCTGAGCACCGAGGTGGCGGGAGGTGGCGTGGCCTATATATGTTTCTCAACTTGTCCGTGACCTTAGGGACGGAGAGCGACTCAGAATAACAGCGCCACCTCTATAACTTAATATCCTCGTGAATAAATGCGATGTATAGCAGACGAACCTTCATTAGTTGCGTGTTCACGGAAGAGGCTCTGGTATACGGCCCTCTGACCGCGCTCCATACGAGAAGTGCTCCACATAGAAACAAAAGAACATCAAGAAAAAACAACACAAAACCTCGCCCCACATCTAACTGGATGAAAGACGCACAGTCTGCCGCTGCCTTTTTTTTTTTTCGTCCGTGCTTTGTTTGCCCCAGAAATAACTGTCCCATCCACGTTGCCCGCGGCAAATGTACGTTCGCCGTGCGACGGGCGATTCGGGAATTGGGGCGCCGTCCCTGCAATATTAACGTTCTCTCGTTAGTCACGGGACGAGGACCTAACGTCGTTTTCCGTCGCTCCCTGAAGCTGTGCCGTAGTCGTGCAACATTGAAGACCTCGTTTGAGTTGGATCGGGAGTGTGCGATGCCCCGTATATATCCCCTAGCCAAGCTCCGGTGTTCATAATAGAGGCACTTTTGGATGTTACAAAGCCCCGCAGCAAAGTTTCGTTTTAATAAAGCTTGACCGTTCACCCGCAATCGTGCGGGGATCGCGCTGACCGGGCTTCCCTACAGACCGGTGCTCTGATCGCCTTCTACGGGCTGCCATCTTTGTTTACTGAGTTGTGGATTGAATGAGCCTGTTGCAAAGCGTGCAGCGCCGTCCGCGGCGCCGAAAATAATGCCGGGAACTCAAGGTACAACCTGCTGTAGCAGACGACAGAGGTGACCTTGGAAGCGAGGGGGGGGGGGGGGGGGGGGCAAGGTGGGGCCGGGGCGTACAGGGCTTCACTCGCGGAGTGTTGCGATTTTTTTCTCTTCCGCGAAATACCGTACACCGCTCATATGCGGGAAACCCAGCGACCGTGCGTATATTGTTCGGGATACCAATAATCGCTTTCTTCGCACTGCTATAGACTCCTTTCGAAAGTCACGTGAACATTATTAGAAGGTCAGAACCGCTGATGAATGGCGGAACAACTGCATCGAGGAACGTGCAAGTCAGTCCATAGGATAGCGTAGAGTGCCTCAATGTCCTTCTGTTTAGGGTGATGCCATCGTTTGTAGTACCCAATGCCGGCAGCTCGCGCCCACAGGGAAAATAGAAAAAAATCGCAGGAAACAAAATGTCGCCGTAGCACAGTCAGCGCCACGAGCGCGTGCAGGGACACAATCTTTCACGCGCTTGAGAACAAAAAATAAAAATAAGCGTTCGAAACAAAATGGTCAGATGTCATCACCCCAAGCAAAGCGCACATAAAGGCACCCTAGGATAGCGAACGTCGGAGCGTGGCCAACAGTACGAGCCGACGAGTCAATTAAGCGGCCTTGAAAATGCAACGTCACTGCGGTCATCACCTTTCTTCTGTTGGTGTAACTTTTCCAGTGTGCCGTGACGTTGAAGTTTTAGTCCGCCATTGTTTAGGGATTCCACAGCTGCCAACAGAGTGCACTATTTCGAAAGGGGTCTATATACCTTTCGAGCACTTGTCAGCCAGGCGACGCAGGCCGAGTCACTGGGCTGTGGACGCATGTGCGGCGTCTCATACTTCGTGGATGAGAGCTACTGCGCACACTCAGAACGCGTTTCACAGCCCAGTTGGCAAAGATGGCAGCGCACAGAAGGCGATGATTGGAGGAAAGGTCTATTTATACCGGGCTGCGAAAGGAACGCGTTCCGAGCACACGCAGTAGCTTTCTTCCGAGAAATATAAAACGCCGCGCAAGCGCCCGCGGTGACGGGGCATTATTTGCTCGGAGGAGAAGCGCTGGGAAGGTGTATGGGCGGCCGAAAGAGGAATATACTGCCTCCTGGTGGCGCTAGTTGCAGCCTGGTTAAGAAGTTGCACTAGGCCCTTACTGACATCTCCTCGGCCCAGCACGACCATGTTCGTCGCTTTGGAAAGCGAGCAAATCACGCGCCATATGCACGAACACTGATGATGGAACCGGCTAGGAGCCCTTTTTTGAAAAGGTCCGTTCACCTTTAAGCTGAGACTGCAGCCAATGGCACAAGCACGGGAGCACGAGATCGCTGCTTTGAAACGTTCTTCGACAACGCGAGCACTCGCGCTGGAAATGCGCGTCTCAAAGCTAGGAGCACGGGTTGGCTCGCGTTTGTAGCTTTGGCTGCAGTCTCAGCTTAAGGGTGAACGGAGTATAGTGGAGCTATTATTCGCTTCGAGATTCGATCGGCCCGGCTCATGTGGAGAAAAGCAGAACTACACTTTGTTTTACACTTACTTGGAGCAAAATAAATGCTACAGACTCGAGACCGATGCAATGAGAGGCGCCAATGCAGCGCTCGCGCACTGGAATCGACTACTAAGCGCTCGTGCTTTGTACCTTTTCCCGTGCTTTGTGCTATACTATATTTCATCTTATGATGTACCGCAGGAAAGGCTATAAGCGCGAGCTCCTTGCTTTGGGGCAAATCTCGGCGGCACAAGCTCTCGTGCATTAAGGGCACCTGCCACAGCTACGAGCTCGAGCTTCCAGTCTTCGCTGCGGTACAATGTAAGGTGAAACGGAGTATATTATACTTCGTCTCACCTTACCATGGACTAATGGACCTTTTGTAGAAATACGCGGTGCGCATACGCGGAGCATTTCATGCGCCTGGGTTCGAGAGTATCTAGTTCCAAACAATCCGCCATCTTGCATTTCTCGCCTTTGAGCGGTTTCGTTGTGTCGACCTCGGGGCGGAAGATTACGCACGATGGGGACAAAGGTGAGCTTGGGGGAGCCGTATCTAGGTCACATCGCCTCAATGGGTGAACAGGATGCAGCTGACGTTTTGGGTGTGGAACGGGTGGGAGAGGCCTTGGGCGCGCGTTGTTTTCCAGTCACCTAGTCTCGAACCGATTCGCGTGTCTAGGTGGCAGCACATATTCGCCAAGAGGTCCATTGCGAAGGCTGGGCAAGCGTGAGTGGCTAGCTTTGACTAGGGTGCCTCAATGTCCTTCTGTTTAGGGTGATGCCACCCTTTGTAGTACCCGATGCCGACAGCACGCGCTCACGGGGAAAATACAAAGGAATCGACGAAAACAAAATGTCGCCATAGCACAGTCAGCGCCACAAACGCGTGCAGGGGCACGCTCTTTCACGCGCTTCAGAACAAAAAAGAAAAATAAACGTGTGAGACAAAATGACCGGATGTCTCCACCCTAAGCAGAGCGCACATGAAGGCACCCTACTCCGTTTCATACTTAGCGTGCAACGCTGTCAAAGCTACTGGCGCGAGCGCGTGGCTTCAACTATGGTTTTGTTTGCGCGGGAACTCGTGCAAATGATCAACGAGATCAAGCCACACGCTCGCGCCAGTAGCTTTGACAGCGTTGCACGCTAAGTATGAAACAGAGTATAGCCTTGACTGCCTTGACTGGAGCACTCGCTGCACGAGCGCTCGTGCAGCCGCCGAGGACTCATCCCACTGATCTCTATTGTAGTAGGCTGGATCGCGGACCGCGGCCTCGGCAGCTGGGGCCGAGTGTCGCCACCGGCGGTCATTGATTGACACCAGCCAATGCATGGCACTCTATGGGAAGAACGAGAAAAAGTGACGTTTTCCCCTGTTTCTAAGCTGTTGTCGGCACTGAAACCTTTTGGATGCTTTTCGATAAGCCCGTCAAATAGCTTGCGTACAAACATTAAAACTGGCAACCCTCGCAGTTCTTATAAATAAATATTTTGTTGTCGAGAGTGACTCCGCTGTAGCGCAGCTCAATGAGGCGAGAGTTACCTAGAGTTACCGCGGAGTCGGTGGCGGTTTCGTTGAGTTGGGTTTAGCAGACGAGAAGCTTGAAGGCTTTGCTCACTCCCGGAAAGCCGCTGTCGAGATGGAACTCCTTTGTCATTCATCAACTTCTGGGCTTCCCCGAGGACGGTCTCATTGACGGCAAGTTCCTTTGTTTAGTCCACTACGAGAGCAGGCTTGCCAGCTCAGCCGTAGGTGCTCCGGTACGTTTGATTTTTTAATCGACGTTCGAACGTTTGACAGATACCGATTCGATCTCCAAACACCCGACTTAAGGATCGCAGCACACCATAAAATACTCGCCTCCGAGCTCAGCGTACATGCTTCAATATTCTTACTTTTGTGCGTTTCTCCCATAGACTTGCGTGTATTGCATGGTGTAAAGCAATGGCCGCCGGTGGCGACACCGACGGGCTCCCGATCTGCGATCCAGCCTACTACAATAGAGATCAGTGACTCATCCAAAGGAACTAGCTCGCTCTTTTAGCATGCACGGCTAATACCCCTGTCAGACGGGAAAGTAATACCCGTGCCACACGGGCAACTCGGATGCCATTTACAACGAATGACATTTGTGTGATCGGCGAATCAGCTCGCAATCTGTCGCGCGTGGAATGAGCCACGCCCGGGGTGTCGCGCGCTGATTGGCCGTTCGCTCAAATGTCATTCGTTGTAAATGGCATTCGAGTCGCCCGTGTGGCACGGGAAAGTAAATGCCATCTTGATCGAATATCATTCACCGCTTTTCGAATCAGCTCGTGAGCCTGGTTCTGCACGTGGCGCGTGCACGCGCAGCGTGGCGTAGTAAACACGCGGATTGGTCGAGCTGTATTGTCATTTTGCTTAAAAGGGACCAGCAGTCGGGGGCTCGTGCTCCTGCTCGTGAGCGCACGAGCAGGAGCACGAGCACCCGACGGCGGACGGACATACGGACATGGCTAGCCCCAGAGCCGTTTATTGAGAGAGTTTGGCCATACATTGGTTTGAATAGGCGAGCATCTCGGGCCAACCACAGGCCGCGAAACAGCCCCTAGCGGTGGTCGCGTGCTCTAAATTTGTGCCACGACTATACTTCGTTTCACCTTATGTGCGAGCGAAGGCAAAACTGGAAGCGCGAGCACGGAAGCTCCGTGCGTTCAGGCTTTGCTCGAGCGCGCGAGCTGGGGAGAAATGCGAAACGCGCTGGTCTCGCGCTTCTAGCTTTGGCTTCGCTCGCAGGTAAAGTGAAACGAAGTATAATTTGAGCCGTGCCGAGCGGAACTCCGCGTCTCAAGACGCTCGCGCACCCCACCCTTTGCACTGCTTTCTTTCAGCCAGTCTCAGGACGCTGTTCTAGCAGTGCAGACAAAGGCATGGGCACGAGCGCGTGGCTTTGGAAAGTGCCTCCTATGCACGAGGTCTCGTACAAGCAATAGCGTTTCGCTGAGCTAGGCTCACGCAGAGCCGTATATTAGGAGCAGAGCCGTTTATTGAGAGAGTTTGGCCATACATTGGTTTGAATAGGCGAGCATCTCGGGCCAACCACAGGCCGCGAAACAGCCCCTAGCGGTGGTCGCGTGCTCTAAATTTGTGCCACGACTATACTTCGTTTCACCTTATGTGCGAGCGAAGGCAAAGCTGGAAGCGCGAGCACGGAAGCTCCGTGCGTTCAGGCTTTGCTCGAGCGCGCGAGCTGGGGAGAAATGCAGAAAGCGCTGGTCTCGCGCTTCTAGCTTTGGCTTCGCTCGCAGGTAAAGTGAAACGAAGTATAGCTTTGGCTTCGCTCGCAGGTAAAGTGAAACGAAGTATAATTTGAGCCGTGCCGAGCGGAACTCCGCGTCTCAAGACGCTCGCGCACCCCACCCTTTGCACTGCTTTCTTTCAGCCAGTCTCAGGACGCTGTTCTAGCAGTGCAGACAAAGGCATGGGCACGAGCGCGTGGCTTTGGAAAGTGCCTCCTATGCACGAGGTCTCGTACAAACAATAGCGTTTCGCTGAGCTAGGCTCACGCGCCTGTGCCTTTGTCTTCACTGTCGACATTTGTGAAATGGAGTAGAGGTCTCCTGATTGGTCGACGCTGTGTCACAAATTTAGTTTACGCTCTAAGTGTGGGGGAATATTCGGCGCTGGCGGCGGCCTTTGCTCCGCCTATTGTCCAAACTCTCCTAATATACGGCTCTGATTAGGAGAGTTTGGACAATAGGCGGAGCAAAGGCCGCCGCCAGCGCCGAATATTCCCCCCACGCTTAGAGCGTAAACTAAATTTGTGACACAGCGTCGACCAATCAGGAGACCTCTACTCCATCTCACAAATGTCGACAGTGAAGACAAAGGCACAGGCGCGTGAGCCTAGCTCAGCGAAACGCTTTTGTTTGTACGAGACCTCGTGCATAGGAGGCACTTTCCAAAGCCACGCGCTCGTGCCCATGCCTTTGTCTGCACTGCTAGAACAGCGTCCTGAGACTGGCTGAAAGAAAGCAGTGCAAAGGGTGGAGTGCGCGAGCGTCTTGAGACGCGGAGTTCCGCTCGGCACGGCTCAAATTATACTTCGTTTCACTTTACCTGCGAGCGAAGCCAAATTATAGAAGCGCGAGACCAGCGCTCTTTGCATTTCTCCCCAGCTCGCGCGCTCGAGCAAAGCCTGAACGCACGGAGCTTCCGTGCTCGCGCTTCCAGCTTTGCCTTCGCTCGCACATAAGGTGAAACGAAGTATAGTCGTGGCACAAATTTAGAGCACGCGACCACCGCTAGGGGCTGTTTCGCGGCCTGTGGTTGGCCCCGAGATGCTCGCCTATTCAAACCAATGTATGGCCAAACTCTCTCAATAAACGGCTCTGGGCTCACGCGCCTGTGCCTTTGTCTTCACTGTCGACATTTGTGAGATGGAGTAGAGGTCTCCTGATTGGTCGACGCTGTGTCACAAATTTAGTTTACGCTCTAAGCGTGGGGGGAATATTCGGCGCTGGTGGCGGCCTTTGCTCCGCCTATTGTCCAAACTCTCCTAATATACGGCTCTGGCTAGCCCCTAAGGAGCTTCGCCCCTAAAAAAGAGGGCGAGGAGGACTTTCCGCCAGGCTGAAGAATATTTCTGCTGGTCCCCCTTTAAATGGCATATAACGTGCCCGTCTGACAGGGGTATAACAATAGTTCATGCTATGGTCAGACGAAGTAGAGTGTGGATGCTTTGTCTCCCCCCGGATTGTAGACAGAGGGAATCACTACGTGCCTCATAGAGAACAATGGATAAACAAGAGCACGCTTCCCCTAAATTCATTTCAATTCAATGTTTATTTAATGAGATGAAGATTTTATCCCCATATTTGGGGCCGGCTACTTCAATGCTAGTAATGGGGTAAATTCATTCTAGGTCTCTTGGCGAATACTGGCCAAGAGAGAGCTTTCTGACTTCGACACCTAAAAAACAAAAAGAAAAAAAAAAAGACACAGGGGTGAAGTAGAGTTAGTGTTGAAGCATGTGTTGCGGTGCAGTAATTTTGATGGACCGGTTTTGTTGCACGATAAACGAAGAAAAGCGTTAACGCTAATGATAAATGAAGCGATAAAGTAAATGGTTTCACGTTCACGTCTTCTGTTTGTAAATGTAGAGCTATGCTACGCAGCTGCCTTTGTCACCACGTGACGATGTCGTCCCGCTCGAGCTTCGCTTCCTTCTCAACCGCATGAAGCCGCGATGTCGGCTTCTTGACAGCGGAGGGACCTGAACCCGGTACACGAGGCTTGTGGATGGAGCTTCTCCTGGATTCTTGATACATCGCTCAGACGACCGATCTCACTATAAAAGAAAGCCCTTGAATGCATGAAATGCATTATAGAAAATGGGTGAGAAAATCGGTGTCACGTGACGTCGGTTTCCCCCGCTAAATTTAGTGGGGAAACTGGATTGCTGTCCAGGTCAGAAGACGTGACTTTTCTCGCTATATTTAGCGGGTAACTACTGAATTGGTGTATAGTTTACGTGACGCCAATTTCCCGCTAAATGTATCGGAGAAAATGTATTGATGTTTTCGCCACAAGACGTGAATTTTCTCGCTAAATCTAGCGGAGTAACTGAGCTGACGTAGAAGCTACGTACCGTCAATTTCCTCAAGGTGTATAGGTCACGTGACGCCACTTTCCCCGCTTAATTTAGCGGAAAATGCACGGACGGACAGACGGAATGACGGACACAATTTTGGAATATGGAAGGGGGGGGGGGTAGAGGGGGTAGGTAGCGTTAAAAAGCACTTCACGCTTTAAAACACACAGTGAAGTTTCCCACGACGCTTCTGTTGTCGTCACGTAGTTCCTGTTTATTATTTTCTCGTTCACTACTTTCGACAATTGGCTCTATTGTTAAACAGTTGTTTCACAGCCTGGGAATGCGACCGGGAGTCAAGGACTCTTCGAGCTGTTACTGTGCAATTTTTTCCTAAGACTCTTTCCTCTTGATGGAGATTAAACATTACTTTTATTATTATTACTATCATTATTATTAGCTAATAAGCTAGAGGCTTCAGTTTGCACCGATTTTATTGATTTCGGAAAGGAGGACTGTAACTCGGAAGAAAAAAGGAGTTGTGAAAACAAGCAAAAAGCAATGAAAGTGTCATATTCTCTTCGTTTTTTTTTGTCTGAAAACAATCGCGTATGTACAAAAACAACTTATTCTTCTTTTATGGAAAGCGCAGCGCGTTGGAATAATGATTTTATATACATATATCATGTAGGGCTGGGCGTCGATTAAAAATTTTAACCCGATTAATCGCCACCCTTTAATCGATTAATTAATCGATTAATCGGTCTCGTTCATTTCTATGCATAATAATATTGATTAAAAATAAAAATTGCATCTATATTTTTTTGCTGAATATGTGTTAAACGACGCAATAATTTTAATTATGAATCGGCTTCGATATACAGTTGAGAACAGTTAAAAAACACTCACACTCACACATTATTACTTCAGCTCCATGAGGCAAAAATGTTCGTTGATATTCTCTGAGAAGGGCGACCTCCCTTGATTGCTCACAGTAGTCTCTGCTGCGCTAAACGGACACTCGCACGGCGTTGAAGTCGCTGGGACACGTGTAACCTTCTGCACATGTCTGAAGTTACAAATCTCCCCGTTACAGTTTACCTTAAGTTAATACTTCACCTAAATGTTTCACTTCATATAGGTGTGCTCGTCCATGTCTGCATAGTGAAAGCATTTCATTTTTATTTAATTTTGGTTCGCCAAAATTTTACCGATTAACCGGTTAAACAGATTAATCGCGATTAAAGCATTAATCGATTAATCGGTAGGTTAATCGATCAATTGCCCAGCCCTACATATATGAGAAGATTGCCGGCTCGACCATCTATACCTATTCAGCATCATGACGGAATCCCCGAGGCTTTGATGTTTACAGCGATAGTGCTTGGCGCGTTCGCTGACGGTCGATTCATTTTATTGGCGACATTCGCGGGTTCACACCGTCTCGAATTAAATACGAGACCAATGTTTTTATCTCAATCGTACAAAGAGGCAATACGCCTGGCGTAAAACGCTTCTCGGAGTATTCGTCTTCGCCGCCTATACTACTGCGTATGCAGAAAAGAGCGTCAACAGTGTTCGCGTTCGCGCCTTTAAAGAAATAAGACGTACAGATGTTCGCGTCGACGTCGGCGGAGATGTGTTTCGATACCGGCGTGATATTGGGCGTAGGAGTACTGTAGGAAATTGACTTTCTTTTTCTTCGAAACGAGGGACGCGCATCGTCGCCCGGGAAAATCCAATATAGCTACAACACGGTATAGTCGAATAGTTCCCCATTCACGGGAATGCTTTGACTCGAAATATCTAGATATGGTAATAAAAAAAAAAAAAAATTGAGAGGCAGTGAAATTTAATTTTTGCCGAAACGAAATCCCTACCCACGGGGCTTTGCTCTTTCTTCTTGCGTCACTGTATGAATTTTTTAGATTTCTTTTTATATCCGAGCCTTTACACTAGACAAATACGTTTTGTGCCTATTTTATGAGCTGGACTATTTGATTTCGATGGCAATATTGCTAACTTGCGTGCGTATAACGCGCGTTACGACTGCGTGGCGTACGCTCTGACGTCACTTCACTGACCTCAGAGCCTCCGCGCGAAAAGTGAAAAAGGACGGGCATGTGCGAAACAAAATATGTGGGACACACCGCGCGAGGTATTCGCGAATACCTCTATTTTAAATAAATGTTTACATGTGGTAAAACATCGGATTTATTATTATTTTTTTTTAATATGCTGGACGCTCCCGCGCATTAGATACACAAACGAGGTAGAACGAGAGTAAGTTCAAAAGCTGCCAAACGTCGTCGCAGCATGCTATGCCAACATCACCTATATACTCACTGAGAGCTTAGAAGAAAGCACTTTTCAAGAAATTTGAGTTAGGAGCAGAGTGCCGAACCGCAATTTTTTATCAGTTTGGTTTGGTTTCACGGCTTTTGGATCAGATCCAGTTCAGCCCTGGAAAGCAAAAAAATAACTGTTCAAACCGGCTTGAACCGCCAAAAAGTTAATATATTTTTTTTCGTATTCTTTTGGCAATAGAAACTACTTCCGCGATGAAACAAGTAGCTTCTTTTTTTTTTATAATTTGTACACTGCACTTTTATTTACAAGTAAGAAAAACAAGAAATTGCATTTTTTTTTCTACTTAGTCGTAGCCATTTATAAAATAGGTTAGGATAAGCATTTCGTGTTTATACAATTTATACAACTAAATTTTAACTTTTTCACCCAAGTAGCATGTTTTATCTGAACAGAGGTAGTGCGAGGAAGCCTAAAATACCAGGGGTTGCTGCAGCTTACTGTGACAGTCCTAAAATTTGAATATTTATATCGTGGGTGTGCTTTTAACATACAGTATTTATAAGGGTACATAAAATTATGACATGCGCACTTCGTTGACATATATATTGTACAATATATTTCACGAAACATGTTTCACGATGTATACGCATGCAAAAAATTATTCTTTCTAAAAGCCCTCAAAGTTTTGGGACAAGTCTTTTTGAACAGTTTTTATAGAAACACTCATCGACTCGTTACTTATTACTCGTTCTACATTTTCCACGATTCACGATCGACCTCCGGCCTCATGTATCAAAGCTGGCTCATATGATGTCAGGGGAGCGGCTAACAGTTTGTACAATTTCTTCCCCACTCGGCGTCTTCTCACATTTTGTGTATTCGTTGGCATACTGGGATTGCGAAGTTCTTAATACTCAGCCATGGAGGCTTGGCAATAACTTCCCCTTCAGTATCAACCTTTCTTGCCTTCTACAGATTGCAAAGCCCTAAGACTACAAAGGTGTTAAGCACGCTATCTAGTTGATCTGAAAAATGTAATAACCGAAGAATCTTCTCTTCAGTTTTTTCTTTGGTGTCATTTTAAAAACACCCTGGAAATAATACTGCATCGACACAAACTACAAATGCATGTGTAAATGCATCCATTGTCTGGCACAGTCTACAGTTCATTGTCCAAACTTCCGAATACCTCGTAAGTCAAGCCACTCCTTTACCGGTACAGTTCGAGAGTGAAAGCGAAAAAAAAAGAATGTTTTACATTTTTGGGGTATTAGCATACGCTTAACCCTTTTCATAATGTCAATTTTACAATTTAGGGGAGGTTCGAAAGGGCATAAGCGATACAAGGGATCTGGAAAAAGTGTCATCAATAGCTGCCTTACTAGCTTGTATTTTTGAGCAGGGATCTAAAAAGGCTTTATCGAATCTGATCTTAAGGAAATATAGGGTGTTTTGTTCCTCTTCATACAACCTTCGAAACATTGCTATGTTATGGACGTCCTGCGATTGATTTTTTAATTCTATATTTTTTGTCAAAATATTTTTTTTGCACATTTTGAGGAACCAACGTTGCTGCTTCCGAAAGAGTTTTCACCTGGAAATTAACTGCCTCAGAAAAAATGACTTAAACCAAGACCGCTGTCTTCAATTGAGCTAAATAAATGGAATCTTCTCATCGGTTCAGATGACGACCTCCAAATATAAGACAGGGCATTCCATCGAACCCGTTTCATTAAACGCCGTTTGATCGAACGCTGTTTCATTGAACGCCGTCTCATCGAAACCGTTTCATCGAACGCCGTTTCATCGAATGGTTTATTCGAAGTAAAATAGCTTACTCAAGTCCAACTACGCAACGCTAAACTCGCGTGACATTTTTCATACCCTCATTGTCACGAACTGTAATGTTCTTTTTTGTTTTTTTTTAAAAGGTTTCTGGTGGTTTTCCACTTCCATCCTTTTGGCTTTTGGAGCATTTTTTTTTTATTCAGTGTGTGCAAAGATGACTATATTTTATCGGGTTTCCAGGCTGTTGTTTCAATGAAGATTCCAAAGCTTACTGGGTCCGCGTGGATACTGTGCACTTTGTTGGTTTGGTCGCTGATAGTACAAGCACAGAAGGATGGCCAATGCGCCGTGACGTTGCGTTTATTGCGCTCCTTGTTTGGCTCTATCTGTCGCAGCGTCGGCTGCGCTTTGTATTGCGGTGAAACAAGGTATAGGTAGCTTTTTTGTTTTGTTTTGTGAAAAGCCCCCGATAGGAGAAGAAAGAAAACTAATTCAATGGCTTGACAAATTGATTGCCCTCTTTCTAGTTGACCTCAAACTATCGTACTTGACCTTTAAGACAGAAACTGTGCTTAGAAGCTCTTTGGGTCAGTAGTTATGCGCAGTCGTTTCCGAGTCGGGTCAATAGTTCGTCTTCACAAGATGGCATAGAATTTAAGATAATACAGACGCGGGTCCGTTTCCCTCCGCCGTTTTCGCTTCTCTCCATTAAAACATTGGGGGAATTGGTCTTTGTTCCCTGACACACATGAGTAACAATTAGACGGTTTCAGTACACTTGGTTTGTCGTTGGAGGAGGTTTATTTCATTGTCCGCTGCTTAATGAACAAGACAAGGAACTTGGATATCTTCCAGGGTCAGGATATTCAAGTATAATATTTTCTTGTTTGGAAAGTCGTATACTATATAAGATGGACACCATCATCATGATTAAAAAACCCCGAGACTGCAGGTACGACGCACACACTCAAAAGTCTGACGGTTGACGGAACATAAGCGCTGTATAAAGAAAAAGGACCCGTACTTTGAAGTTTCAAGACATCTGGCCGAATGTAACAATTGTATGCCGTTGGGGAATTCGACATTGGTAGAAGGAAGGGAGAACGATGACCAAGTATTGATGACACAATCACAAGACATTTTGGTGAATCAGCCGATCTCGTCTCACTATGTGAATTATTTAGTACAAAATTTGTGAACAATGTGTCGGACGTGCGGTCTAATATTAACTATCAGATGCAAACCGGAAGGACACAGCAGATGAAAAATTTGAAATCTGCATATCTTCCTTTGATGGCGACTTGAATAACTAATTCGACTTGAATAACTAATAAACAATAATATTTTACAACTAAAAAACAACAAAAAAAAAGGCTTTATATAATTTTTTTTTTCAAAAAGAGCTTCTGGCAGTTGCCATTTTGAGAGTTTGTGCGCATAGCGCGTGCTTTGCTCGCTTTCCGAAGCGACAAGCACGCACATGCTGGGCTTTAAATATCGCACCCTGTGCCATACCTGAGAATGGTGTATTGTCGGCGACAAGCAAAGAACGCGCACGTTAGTTTCCGCCGTGCTTTGGTTGAGGTTCGCGCTCTTGCTATCAAGGGAAGCAAACTCAAGGGAAGCTTATCTCGTGTGAGCTTTTGGTCAGTGTGCTTTTGTCCGGGATTCAATATGATCATACCGTAAAAGAACAAAATACAGAAGCAGAACAGTCAGAACACTGGGAGTTTCAAACCAGAACCCCAATATCTCAAGTCCTTACCAATATCCCACCCGTCTCTTTTTCTTTGTGAAGAATATAAGTGAACCCATTCCGGTACACGCTATTTTTGATTGTGTTGTTCTTTCTTGGGGTGGGCAACGACTGGAAGGTAGTCAATTGTTTAGGGGTAAAACTGCGGACTTCTAATTTTTGCAAACGAATCCCGGACAAAAGCTCACCAATTTTTCACAGACCCGGACAAAAGCTCACAAGGAGAACATTTTTATGTTGGCCTTAACACGTGTCCGGACAACATAGGTACATGCGTGCGACACTAAAATGCAACGATAAATTAAATCTGACAGGCGCATGGTTTGTTGCTTAGAGTAGAAACAAGTTTATTTATCGATTGGTTAGAAGCGAATGCAGTCCCCCACTAGCTCCAGCAGTCTTGGTAGATCTGGGTGTACCTGTAATTCTTTGGAAATATTTTTTTACACGAATCTGCAGGCGCAAAGTGGTTTTTGGCACCCGCTTCTCTGGGGGTTCACCTCTGCGGGCTTGTGTCAATGCTGTGGCAACGAACGCCTGATTTTCCTGAGGGCATTCAATCAGCATCCAGACGCTTGGATGGGCGTGGCCGACAAACTTTTGGAACCCGGTATTCCATCCTTCGCAGGTGTATGTCCGGTCTTTATCTTGAAGAGTGGCGTCGTACATATTCCACCGTTCCGGGGGAAACTTCGGTCGTCGGTGGCACACAGTCAGGCAAAGGAAAGAATTCGCTCTGGGTGCCGCCGCAGAAGGAGCAGAAGCATAACGGAAGGGGCCGTTGACATACGTGCAATCAAAGTAGTTCAGCAGGTCTCCGATTTCACCGGTAGACGTTTCCCTGATGTGGGTTAGTCGGTTGGGCACAAGCAGTGATGGAAAGAACGCGAGCCTATCCAAAATCCCCGCACAGATTTCTAATTGGTCATCTGTCCAAAAGAACAAACTCCCGTTCCTTGAAAATATTTTTAAATCTTCGCAACTCAACGGTTTGTATATTACAGTTTGGCTTCAGTTTCCTTTTCACAACATCTGAGATAATCCTTAATTTCAAATACATTTTCGACTCTCAATGACGGAATGAATATAATTTTCCTAGCCGTTCACTTCAAAAAATAACTTGAACCTCAAGAAAACCCATGCATTAGTAATGAAGAGACATTGTGCTTAACTTTTATGTGCGTGTTTTGCGTGACATAAGCACAATAAAAAAGCGAGGTCAACAAAGGGTGACTTCGCTTCTTCGGTCACTCTTCGGGTTCAAAAACTTCGGTTCACGAAGTTTCTGGGCGTGGCACAAGCTGCTACTTGTGCCACGTCTGATAAGATCAACCTTGAGTCAAGCAAGCTTGATGTTATCAGCTCCACTCAGTTTCAGACCTAAATTTTGCTCCCAAATCGTTGCTTCTCTGTATGTGATGGCTTATCTGTCGACACCTTTGCATGGGATGGGATGCCAGTTCTCCTAAAAATGGTGCAATGTCCATCGCGTCCGCACTTTATCCCAGCCCGTGCTTCACCCGGGGTAGCAAAAGAAAAAAACACTAGGTGAGCTTTTGTCCGGGTCTGTGAAAAAAACAGGTGAGCTTCTGTCCGGTGAGCTTTTGTCCGGTTACCTTTACAAACTTGGGTGCCTAAGAATTCTCACAATGGGCACCAGAGCAGCATTTGGAGAGTTCAGTCTGCCTCCGGGCAGAGCCACATGCGTCCGGGTTGAAAACGCGCTACCGGGCCTGTGGTAATAGTGCAATCTGTTTGGTTTGCTCCACTGCGCTGTAGGGAGACCACTTGAATTCTGCAAGCATTGCTTCACTGCGCATTGTGAAAACCCCGAAGTTTGTAGAAGTTTGAAGCCTTTCTCCTTTCTCTCTCTCCTCTCGACTAGCTAAAAGAGAAACAAATTTTTTTTCGAAACTGATTAAAAGTTCGAAAATTAACTAGCCGAATGTTAAAGTTCGGCGTCGAACCTGAGGTTCGACAAAAGTTCGCCGCATTCTTAGAAATAGCCCAAAATAGCTACATAGCCAACCACGAAATTTTGACGCCAACTAGAAAAAAATGTAGCCCGATATGGCTATATATAGTCAAATATGCGCACATTTCGCCAAAATAGCCAGATAGACAACCACGAAATTCAAACGCCAACTAAAAACAAAAGTAGCCCAATCTGGCTATATATAGCCAAATATACGCACATTTCGGACCACGAACTTCGGCGGTTTTTTAGGCTTTGATAAGTGGTGTCCTTGAAGTGTCTACAAGTTTCCGGGAGTGAAGTTGTCTTGTTCGTTTTTAGGTCGGGGGGACAGGGTTCAGAGATAAGAGAGGGGAAGATGTCGTGGAGGCCGTCATTGTCCGGTTAACTGGTTGGGTTGTACATTTGTGGAAAGAGGTGTTCTTGGGTTTGTTTCTTCCCCCCTTTTCGTTAGTTTTTTCCTATTTAACCAGGTTCTGGAAAAAAATCAGCTGTGTTTGAGACTTTTTGAGAGTGCGTTTCGTACCTGCAGTCTCGGGGTTTTTGAATCATGTTTAATATACACCAGCTCGTTTGCGCTCTAACATTTATTTCACCATCAGCAGCTGACAGTCGTCCGCCACAGAAATTCGGGTGACAGCACGAGGAAAGCCGAAGCTCTTTTTTGGAGGTTACACTTATGTCGTTTAGAAGCGAGTCGACAGCAGATTTTACTGGAAATGCGAAGTGTACTGCGGATGTAGCTCAATTAAAACGACTTTGTTCGAAAGAGACACCGACTCTCGCATTCAATGTGGAAAAAAAAACACCAATCTACACGAGAGGGAATAGAGGACGATAGGGCCTGCGGAAGGCGTGCGGGGGTAAACCATCCGAAGGGGAATGAATTGGTTCATTAGTTCAGCGATAAGCATGACAATAGTTTTTTTTTCCCTTTGAGCAAGTTAAAGATAATCTAAACAAAATATGGACTAGAAAGAAAGTGCCGTCCTTTAGCTAAGGAAACGTCGTGTGTGTTCAAAAGCGCAGAAAAATAATGGGGGATAAAACGTAAGAGTTGTATTCAAGCGGCATAATACTCTCGTTGGGAGGGTATATGTTTTCATAACATACAACACCTAAAACATTAGCGATAAAAATATTCGATGAAACGGCGTTCAATGAAACGTCATTTGTTTAATGAAATGGCGTTCGATGAAATGGCTTTCGATGAAATGTCCGAGAACCCTCCAAATTAATGTCGCAATAATTCGATTGAACATATTCACCGTTATCGTGGTATATTGCATGGCCTGAAGGAAATACGTCAGTTTTGACAATGAGAAAATATTACATACTACACTTCGGCCAACAATCAAAAGGTACCTCATGTTTCACATACCAGCAGCCGACTTGACACTCGTTCCGACACTGTGCCACCTTGGCTTGGGGTTGTTCATAGCGCTCAATGGTGCACCTAAAAGTAGCGATTTTTGCTTTGACCATGCAATGTCCACAAATCTAGACGCTGCTGTCCCCCACTGCCCACACCATGAGCCATAGCTTTTTTTTTTTGTTTCGTTTTTGTAAACGGCAGCACTAGAAACAGCACAAAATCTGAAACATATGTCATCGCTCTTTGTATGCTTGGCTTATCCGAACACACAAGCACCAGGTCGTCCACGTAGGCGAGAATTTTCACTTGAGAGCCACGAAGACGAAACCCTTGCACCGCGCTGTTATTCATAATGTTTCTACAGAGTGGTTCCAAATATAGGTCGAAGATAAGCGGTGAGAGTGGACACCCCTGACATACCGAGCGTTGTACTGGAATGGGCTTTGAAAGTGATTAATTAATTATTCATTTCTGCGATATGCCATCGTAACAGCTGGTAACAGAGTTTTATTCCTATTTCAAGTTTTTCGCCAACTTCAGTGTGTTTCAAAAGAGAAAATAGGAAGGAATGTTCTTCTCGATGGAAGGCCTCTTGGTAAGATCAAGTGGTAATATTGGAGCTGTTACATTTGTTCGTTGGCAAATCTATAATATTCCTAACGAGCGTGTTGGTAAGGTATACTAGATAAGAATAAAACACAGAGAGGACGAAACACAATCGGGTACATTCTTTCAGAACTCGTCTGTGTTTCGTCCTTTTTATGTTTTATTCTTCCTGTTATCTATAAATTTATAATATTGACCGTACAATGGGCAGGCTTGTTTTAATGTTCCTTACTTTTATGAAACACGTTTGATGATCACCTACAATCATAAATACCACACTTTGGATTCGACCAGCAAGTAGTCGAGCGAAGATTTTCTAGTCGCAGTTCAAAATACTTATTGGTCTGTATCCTTCAACGTGCTTTAGTTTGTTAGGATCTTTTGATTTATGGATCAAGACCGTGTGGGGTCTTCGAAACGATAACGTCAAGAGACCCGTTTTGTACGCTTCATTGTACACACGAAGAAAAATTGGCACAAGTTCCTTCTTCCACTTTTTGTAGAAACTGGCCGGTAGTTCATCCGGCCCTGATGCCTTTCGGCTCTAAATTTTAAAGGTATTTGTTACAATATCCTCAGCATTGAGGTTGTCGTTTAGCTTTCCCGTCGTCTCATTGTCAAGGGTTGGCATTGCAGATATTACATCATTTCTTTTTTTTATGGGAAGGTCTGAGTTTTTGCGAAAAAATACCCTTGTAATAAGATACAAAGGCATCGTAAATGTCATTTTCCTCAGTAAATTCCGCCCCATCTCGTCTTCGTGACCAACTTCTTTCTGGCGTACTTTCTTTCAGCGTTTTGTTGGTTGTTGCGCATCGATTACTTAAAGGGTTCGTGTTCTTACAGCAGCACCCTCGTATCGTCTTGTGTCGTGCTCTTTAACTTGCTTTGTGACGTTTTTAATGTCATTTTGTTGTTGCCCGGGTTGTAGGCCCTCCAGATGTTAAAGGTACAAAATATTTCTGTTCAACCGTCTTGTTTAGGCTTTCTCATAAAATCTTGTGATAGAAGATGTTTCGATGGCTATCTTTCTAATTTTAAGTATGAATAATTCCCATTTCTGTCACCACTCATGTTTCGCCTGTCCAATATCTTTATACAGTTCATCTACTCTTTGTTTGAGGTCATTGTTGTCGAGAGGCCTTTCGTTCATTTTTCAGACTGACCATGATTCTGGCGTCTGTTTTAGAGGGAAGTTTTTAAAGCCTACGTTTACTCTTACCGTAGAATGGCCAGAAAAGGATGCAGGCATTACTTCATAATCGCTTGGGGAATTTTTAACTGATCAAGAAATTTAGATACGGTTTAATCGTGCGTGGAAAGACCCCTGGAAGTGCGTGTATCTTGGCGTATTTTTTGTTGTCAATGTATCAATTAAATCACGGTTTTGAACAACAGTTCGCAAAATGTCTGGGGCTGAGGACCTTAATTATTTTGGGTATTGTTTTTTTTTTTCTCTTTGACACGCAGCATGCAGTTAAAATTGCCTAAGATTACATTAAACCTGATGTTGGCATAAATTCGCACATTATGAAACAAGTTTTATCTTTGAACTACATCATTGTCGGCAAACGCAACTATTATACGCCAAGGTAGTTTTATGAATGAGCACAAGATAGCGCATTTGGCATAGCAGTCGATTGTTGGGCAGTGAAATATGTCAAGAATCCCTTCATGCACGGTTAGGAGGGAGCAAACCGTAGTTATCTGAAACCTTTGTTTCTTGTAATGTGACTATATCACAACTGTGCTTCTCTAAAACCCGCAATGATTCACACTGCTTTTTAGATGAATTACTTCTGCGGACATTAAGGGTAGCTATACCGAAGGCGCCAATCTGGGCGGGGCCGTCGAATACTCCAGCCATGTTTAGTGTTGGTATTCGATCAGGTTACAATAGTTTTCCCCCGATTCTTGACTTTAGGCTTGCCCCTTTCTTCTTAAAGGTCCAAGCTTGTGTGCGGCCCTTCTGTCACCTAGGAACCCTCTCTAGCGCTTCAGGGTTCTTCAAACATGTGGGGTTCACTTGTAGCCACCTTGGCGTTTTTGCATAACCTTTTGTCCTTCACCTCGCACTCCACGGTGGATGTTTGTTTTGACTCTTTTCTTGAGTCCTTGTTGTTTTTAGCTAGGATGGTACTTTCTGGGCTTGTAGGCAGATCCTGCTTCGAGCATGTGTCTTCATCATCCTCAGAATGCAGTTCGACAGCTTGATCTTCAGTAGCCTCAGAGTGTAACTTGACTTCAGTTGTTGACGTCAGGAGAGTCTAGAGTGGAACAATCATCCTTAATAATAAATAATAATAATAATAATCTTTATTTTGGATGCCCAAAAACAACCACATCGGTCTTCTCCTTGGTGCACCAACACAAATAATAAAACCAACAAACAAACAAAAATCCTAAAAACACATAAAATTAAGAGACAAAAGTAAGATTATCCAAATGGCGACGGTAGATTGTAACAGCGGTAGATATATCAAGGTGGGGTGGAGCGATGGCGTTATATAATGATTGAATCCGAGAGAGAGGTGAGGCACTGCACAGTGAGTGAACATAAAAGCAAACAAAATGTCTGGTTAGACGTGAAGTAACATGAAAGTTCACCCTTTAAAGGAGTTGCGGAGAATCAAATGCACCATTAGCAACCTTGTGCAGAAAAACAAGGTCTCGAACAGATCTCCTGGTAGACAGAAGTGAAAGTGAAAACATCTTAAGTATATGTTCATAATTATAGTAAAAGCGCCTCTCAAAGTATCTATCGTAAACAATTCGGATAACCTTTCTCTGAACATTTTCGATCGTTAAAGCCTGTGTCTTAGATATCGAGTTCCATATGACAGAAGCAAACTCGAGTCGTGACCTAACTAGGGAATTAAAAAGGTGGATCAATGAAAGGGGTTGTTTAAAATTACGCGTCAAGCGAGATATTATTCCTAGTACTTTATAAGCATTTCCGACGAGTAGAGACACATGATGTTTGAAAGTTAAAGCACAGTCAACACACACGCCAAGATCATTTACGAGAGGTACGCGTTGAATTGGCGATCCCTCAACATTATAAGTAAACTCAACAACAGCAAGCCGTCGGCACAAGGAAAGCACTTTTGTTTTTGCGGGGTTAAGCAACAATTTATTTTTTTACACTATTGAAGAATGTCTGACACGTCATTTTGTAAGATATCGCAATCTTGAAGTGTATGAATTCTTTTGAACAACTTAATGTCATCAGCGAAAAGTAATAGCTCAGACGTATCTACACAAGAAACAATATCATTTATGAAAATCAGGAACAACAAAGGGCCCAGGACTGATCCCTGAGGAACACCGGAAGTTGTAAAAAAAAGTTCGGAGAAACTGTCATCAACGCGAACAGTGTTAGAGCGCAACGAAAGATAGCTGTCGAACCATTCACACAGCTCATGACACACTCCATATGAAAACAGCTTGCGCAATAGTAACGGATGACTGACTTTATCAAACGCTTTAGTCATATCGAAGTATATTGAATCAACTTGTCCTCTATTCATAACAATTGGCGCAGAAACTTCTGAAAACAAACACAAATTAGTCTCGACAGACCGACCACTCATAAAACCATGGTGTAAAGGGGTTATTTTCTGGCGGAAATAAAAGAGCGTTCGCGTACGAATGACAAGCTCGAAAACCTTTGAAAAACCACAAAGCAAAAAAACTGGGCGATAATTTGAAACAATAGATGCATCACCGTTCTTTAAAATCGGTCTTCTTAAAGAGCATCACCGCTCTTTAAAATCGGTCCTTGTTGTACATGTCCTCCACGTCCATGATATATTCGTTTTCCTCAGCATCAGGTGGCGCATTTCCCATCAGTTTGTGGGGTTCTTTATGGAGGTCGCTCTACTGATTATCGCCGCCCGATCGGTATGCGTTTCGCTCGTCACCCAGGGAGTGACATAACACAGCGAGAAGACAGCAAATGGGCTTACTGTATTCCCCGGTTGCCCGTCATCGAGAGCCGGCAGTCCTGGCTCGCCGACCCTTGTTGTCGCCCGCCGATCAGAGCTCGCAGTCGGAGTCCGTGTCCAGGCCTGCGGATTGCCCTTCCCACGCCAGCGCTGCGTAGGCTGGCTGTTCCGGGCTATCATAGTCCGAGTCCCGCTGCGGAACCACCCCGGGATCGTCATGGCCCAGGTCGGTATGGCCAGGGCTCGCCGTTTCCACCGGTCTTGCTCCAAACCTCACTGGTGGACCGCTCCGGGGTTCGCCATGGGCCAGACCAGGCAGACCGGCTCCATCGTTCCTGCCCAGCTCCAGCCTCGCTCAGCACGCACTGTTTCGCGCCAGCTCGTGTCTTCTCCGCCGACCGCCTGTCACGTGCCCTCCGCCTTGTCTTCCACCCTCGTCTCCCACAAGCTTCGAGGCGTACGTAGTGAGGCACTCCTTGCTTGTATGGCCATAACGCCAGCACTTAGTGCAGTGTGGGGTCAAGCACTGTCTTCGGGCATGGCCGATGGCCTTGCATCGTAAGCAGAGGGAAGGTCGTCCAGGGATTACCACCAGTGTGTTCACCCCGTAGATTTTCAGTGTATGTGAAACCCTGTCCACACTAAGATGTTCTCTGAAAAAGCTCGAGGTACACCTAAGCATGTCTTATGAGTTGTGAATGCGAAAGCATGCAAGCCGCTCGTCCACTCCCTATGTCGTCTGCTGCGTACTAACGCGCGCGCGCTTCGGGATCTCGGAGGCCGTGGCGCAGCGGCCAATGGGAGCTCCGTCGACGCGCGCCAGCCAATGGAACCGAAGGCGAATCGCTCCTATTGGGATCGCGGCGGAAACTATAGGAGCCGTTTTCACGCTTTGAACTGATGACGTCAGCTCGCTCCATGAGACAGTTAACGTTTTCGCATTAAAATAGCATCACCACTCGTGTCATCATTTCCGTTTCATCAAGGTACGAAAACCGCCATCGTTCTCGCTTGATGTCCTTGACAGTGCCGAACGGCTCAAGGACCTACCTGATTTTACTGTCTGGCAGAGGCAATGAAAGTCATAAAAGCTCCAGTTTGGTTTCTTCCTTGCAAGGGTCGATGATCATGCATCTTTTTTGTTTTACATAAAGCTCCTCGCATGACTTGATCTTGTATTTGGCTGCTCCATTTGCGAAGGTGGCCGTTCAGAATTGGTTCACCTGGTATGGGCCCAAGCCGAGGATGTCCCTCCGCTCAATGATTGAAAAAAGCGCGTCCTTGAAGTTAGTGGCTTTATACGGCCGCCCGGTAATATCGTCATGGATAAAAAAAAAAAAATTTGATACAAGCATACCTGACGGTGGGCAAGGAAGAATGATCCGGTAGTCCTGAGAGCTCTCGGCTGCCCGCTCAGAAAACCGGCCACCAAGTGCCACCTCAATAGGGCTCATCTTACTTTGTTCATTAAACGTCTCGTTGCCAGTACAATGGCACCCGGGACGAACAGCCGCAGAAAATAAAAAAAAAAAATGAGGGCATGAGGACAAGCAAAATATGCGGTGTCCACTTGCACTTCGTCGTCGTCCCAAACCTCCTCGGCCACCGATTCCCCCCCCCCCCCCCCCCCCCCCCGCCTTCAATTCCATTAAGATGGTATAGTGTACCGTTTATAATGTGGATTGTACGATTTGATTTTATTAGCGCTGTCTTCTTCAGATGTGATGCCAGTTGGCACAAAATTTGAAGCAAAGTGTGGCCTGCGGCACCATGACTGGCGTCAGAAATTTGGACGGGAGCCTTACAGGAAGAAGAACGACTCTATTTTTTTCTTCTAATTTTAAGGTAAAGAAGAAGCTTGTCTTTAAAATTATGTGATGTAATACCGTTGAATATGACAGAAAAAAACAAATATATACATATACGAGGGGCGTTCATAAAGTTCGTAACATTGTCCCGAAGGAATAGAGATTCAGCAATCAAACTCGAGTAGGTGTTAAGACTTTCTCTACATGTTCGCCACCAAAAGGTATGCCCACTTTTTCCAGCGATGGACCACATGCCGGAGGCCATTGTTATAGAACTCCTCGTTTTGAGTGTTCAGAAATCGCTCCACTTCAGCAATCACTTGGTCGTCGTCATGGAAATGCTTTCTTCTTATTTGGCCACACTGGAAACGTCTGCGCCATTTAACCAAAGTGTCATAAACTGGGGCGTTATCCCCGAACAACGCTCACAAATTGGAATGAATATCCTTGGCATTGCTTCCCTTCAAATGAAAAAAAAAAAAAACGATCACTGCATGTGCTTGGCATCGACGGGCGGTGCCATTTTTGTTTCGACACCGTAGCGGCGTTAAGCGCTAGTGTAGCTATGCGATGTTTAACTGTGCGGAAACTAGAGGGACGCGTGCTCATGTTGAGGCCTGTTTTGTTTCGTTTTTTTTTTTTTCAATTTTTTTGTGCCAATAATACGAACTTTATGAACGCCTTTCGTATATAAATATATTTATATATGTGTAGACAAGGGTATTATTCGAAAATATGCAGATAAACAAACCGTACTTGATCGAATGGAACACAGGTTACGAATCCACAGAAAGATAAAATATTTGGCGAAACGAAATTTAAACTCAGGGTACCCCAATGTCCGGTGGGGTATTCTACCCACACCACTATTGAAAAAGAAATGGCGGCGCCGGGTTTTGAGTTTTGGAATGTTTACCAACGTTTTGTGTGACCCTTTTTGTTACTACAATTTCAAGCGCGTTTCTGTCGTCCAGACTACTCAGTTAGCCCGAAAGAAACTGCGAACGAGTTCCTCAGCAGTCAGATGGTAGCGAATGTAATTGTCTGCTAATGTCATTACCTTTTTCCGCGTACCAGCAAACAACCGAGATTTGGAGCGAATTTCCTTCCATTGAAATTAGGTTAATTTTGCTAAGCGACAACGGTACGAGTCCAGCCTCGTGCCCTCAAACCAACGCGGATATTGCCCGCTTTAGTCACGAGTCGGTTTCGAAAGCGTTCCGATCTCTAAACACAAACACCAATTTTGTGGCGTTTCTTTCGAGCTTCGAAGCCACACGCGCGCCGCGGATGACAACGCCAGCGGCGAGCTCCGTGCCTCAAAAACGGGGACAGAAGCATGCACGGCGGGTCGCCGCAGGGCCATCACTCCTGTCGGTTGACTCGCGGCGCGAAGGAAAAAGCCGCCCGAGACAGAATGCGCTGCCGTTCGTAACCACGCGACTCTACGACAGCCAGCGAGCGCGAGCCGTGAGGCCCTGCAGTGCCATACTCCGTTTCGACCTGCGACGGACTGCAGAAGACGCTACAAGCCACCGAGGCCACTTCAGTACGCTTCCAGTCATGCACTAGTGTCGGGTGATCTTCAGGAGGGTTAGCGGCGACGCGTGGTCACGTGGCACGTTCACGACGCTGGATTGGCTGGGAAGGCTGGTAGCATCTGCCGCGGTCCATCGCTGGGTGAATCGGTGTTTAGCCCTTTTCTGTTGCGGGCACAGGACCCCACGTGGAAGGCTCCGGGTCTGTCTGCTTCCGGAGTTCTGCTAATGCCGGTTGGCTCGTCTGTTCACCGGTTTTTCTATTCTGCCTCCTTTCTTTTTTTGGCCAGTAACGGTGGTCCCGGAGAAGAGAACCGCGCACGTTCTCTCCGTGTAACTCTAATGCTCTCCGCAAAATTGGATTTGCTGCCAGAAGTGATCATCATCCCCTCCCCCTGTGTTCTGTTTTTCTTATTTTATTTGTCTCGTTCGGAGGGAATGGAACAAACGGACGGTGCTTTTCTTTTATGGCGAAAGTTTTCTTTTCTCCTTAATTTTTTCAGAGCGTTTCTGACGCTGTTTTTGCTTCCGTGTGTTCAGGCGATCGTCTTGAGCTGTCTAGGGAATTTGTCCGGTCGCTCATTTTTCCTCTCATTATATTTCATTGCTTCGGGCGGTTTTTGTCTTCCTTTCGCGAGGGTTTCGTCTCAAGTGGCGACAGATGTCCGCTAATGAATTCGCGATCCTTCGCGTGGCTTGTTCCCCGGAGGATGGAGAGAGAGAGAGAGAGATCTTTGGAGTCTGCTTTTATGAGAAGTGGAGTGAGCGCTGGGCGACGGTTTCAACACACCTCGCACCCTGATTACGCCATTACGAGTTCAGAACCGCCGCCATTTTTGGTTTTCCGACCAACGGCTCAACTCAGATTGTTCGAAGCGAAGGGAAGTTTATGTCGCACAGGACGCACCGTTTACATTGAACGTCGTTGGTGTCAAATGTTTTTTTTTTTTTGTTTTGTCTACAGTGATAGCTGTTATTGGCTTTTCCCACCGCTGGAAATTAGTCCTTTTTTGATGTTGTAATTGCAGTGGTTGTAGATATTGTAGTAGTAGTAGTAGTTCTTGATGTAGTAGAAGTAGTAGTTGTTGATGTTGTAGTTGGCGATGTAGGGCGTCCGTTGTCGACGCTGGCAGATCCTCGAATAAGATCGCCCGCCGCCCGCGGAAGTCGAACCTGAGTCCGCTGCGTGCGAAGCGGAGGCGTTACCACTAAGCTTCGCCACATTTTTTTTTAATGCGAAAGTATTAACTGCCCTATGGAGCGCCGCCGGCGTTGTGTGAAACCGCGAAAATCTGCTCCTAATTTTCCTCCCCAACGACAGTTAAAAGAGAGGGTAACGCGTGAGCTAAATTCCCTCCCAAACGGCAGTTAAAGTGGGTGACACGCGTCATAGTTTCAAGGAACGCCACCCCACAGAGAATCCTTCTTCCTGGCGCTGCGGCCCGCACGCCGGTAAAAGGGAGAGGGTGGCCGGGCGGCCACCCTCTCCCTTTTACCGGTCGCTCCGCCAGGCTCAGTGGGGCGCGCAGCTTGTAGGAATGAATACACTACGTATACGAATGCTTTCGCACTCCTACACGTAATCAGTCTTATACCTCTGTCAGACGGGCTAGTTTAGTGTCACTACAAGCGAGTGCACTTCAACCCGTCGAAACACACTCCAAGTGTGTTGGTGCTACACGGGAAAACTTAGTGTCACTCCAAAATGATGGCAATAACGATGGGTAAGTAATGTTAACGCAAAATATTACAGTGCATACGCATTTTTTTCATAAATAACTTCGTCGTCTTATTAGAAACACGTTACCACACATTGTTGCGCTAAGTAACGAGCTTTAATCCAAATTTAAATTCAATTTGATCATTACGATCAGCCATTACAAGCCAGTGATACACGTCCGCACGCCGGTACGATGCTCATCTATAAAAGAAAACTCTGTTTAACCTTATGAAGTACCACAGGAAAGGCTACAAGCGCGAGCGGCCAGTCTTGACTGCCTTGACTAGAGCACATGCTGCACGAGCGCTCGTGCAGCCGCCACGGCTTCATTCAAAGCGGCTAGCTCGCGCTTTTAGCATGCGCGGCTAACAATAGTCCATACTAAGGTGAGACACAAGCTCTCGTGCGTTAAGAGTAGCTCCCAACGCTATGAGCTCGCGCTTTTAGCCTTGTCTACGGTACAACATAAAGTGAGGCGGAGTATAAGGAGTATTCACTGGGCGCCATATTTGTGGGTGATGTCCAGAGCGCATGCTCTGAACGAGCCCACATTAATAGGCTGCTAAGAACGGCAATCTTGAGGGTGCAGAATGCACGTTCCAAAAGAACTGTGGAAGCTCGCCATCAGCACGCGCTCAGCAGTCGTGCACACAGCTATGGCCGCCAGTGAATACTTCCAAAATCACAGTCCAGCGTGCGACCTTCACAGCCCAGCACGTGCGTGTTCGTCGCTTCGGAAAGCAAGCAAAGCACGCGCCATACGCACGAACGCTCAAAATGGCACCGGCCACAAGCTCGTTTTTGGAAAGGTCTATAGACCTTTCCAAAAACGAGCTTGTGGCCGGTGCCATTTTGAGCGTTCGTGCGTATGGCGCGTGAGACCTTTCCAAAAACGAGCTTGTGGCCGGTGCCATTTTGAGCGTTCGTGCGTATGGCGCGTGCTTTGCTCGCTTTCCGAAGCGACGAACACGCACGTGCTGGGCTGTGAAGATCGCACGCTGGACTGTGATTTTGTAAACATTGGAAAGGTCTATAGATCGAAACGAGCAGAAGTAGGGATTGAACCCAGGATTCCTGGGTTCTGCAGCGCGAGCTTTCGCTCCGCGTGCTCCGAGCTGGTGTGCGCGAGCCCACTCGGCCACTAGCTCGCCATTCGCCACAACGAAACATTATGGAGTGTGTGGAGGACGAGCTGGAGGGCGATATTCGCAATGTTGGACAGTGGAAGCGCGTGGTTGGGGCACTTTTCTCTATGAGAGCCCAACGCCTTTCAGATAAGAGGCAGCTGGACCTGGATGCCGACGCACAGGCAAGAATTTCAAGTGACATCGATCAGCAGCTGCAGGCCAATGCCTTCACCATAGCCGCTCTCATGACCGACAACCTACCCGTGATCAGTCGAGAACGGTGGACTTTCCAGAGGAACGAACGGTGGTTCGAAGACACCTTGCCCCATTTGGGCGAGTTCCATTTCAAGCAAGCCTCTCGCGTCTCTCCTGCCACCTTCAGATTCCTGGTGGAGTCTTGCAGGTGCCTCCTGGCCTTCGCTGGCCGTCGCGCAGGGGCCAAGGCTGGAGACTAGATTAGGCGCTTGTTTTTCTACAATGCACTACTTTCTTGCCACCAGAAAACAAGTGCGCATATAATATTACTCCTATCAAAATAATACTAATTTTACGCAGCGTTAATTTCTTCTATTATTTTTACTCCTTGAACACTGCTATCGAGATTACACACTCGGTCTACCGGAGCGAGCGTAGTGTGTTCCCCGAACTCACTTCATTGGAAGTGTGTTCTTCGGGCAGGGCTGGGGATTGAGCTCAGGATTACTGGGTTCTCCAGCGCTAGCCTTCTCTTCATGTACTCCGATCTGGTGGGCGCTAGCCCCCTCGGCCACCGATACCCCTTAATAAAGACACGTTAAAAAAAGTTAGACGTTTACAATTCTCTGTAATACCGAATTGGAGCGCAGCTCTTGAGGAGGAGGGACGAAGGGTACGAAGGGGAGGGTTCGCCTGCTGCCCCCCCTCCGTACCCTCCCATCCTCCTCTCCTGTTCCCATCCCACTTAGCATAAAAATTTCGCTAAATTTCCCGCTAAATTTAGCCGGGAAATTTTCCCGCTGAATCGACTTGTGACGTCACTTGACACGTCATCTGAAATTTTAAGTGGGACGTCATGTGACGTCACACGGGTAAAATTTTTCCTCTAAATTTAGCGGAAAAATTTTCCGCCAAACTTAGCAAAAATTTTTACCGCAAAATTTAGCGGGAAAATTTTACCCTCGTGACGTCACACGTGACGACACACGTGACATCACGTGTGACGTCATTTTGGGGAACGGCCCTTAATGCAACGCGCGGTTACGCCGACGCCGCTCAACTCAGAAACGGGTGCCTAGGAGCTGTGCTCTAAAACAACGTTACATTAATGAACGATTTTTACGCCGATTGGATGATTCTGTTCGATCATCGCAAGGCAAGATAAAGAACGAAGCATATCCAACTTTGGCGTTCCGCTTCGTTCCACGAAAGTCTACGAGGAGGCCCTGACACTGCCTAGTAAGATCATAATTATCGTGTTGTCTCGAATAGTTACATGCTGAAACAAAAGTAGACTCTATCATTCTGTGCTAACCAAGATAGCCATGAATGACTGACTTTGTCGTCGTCTTTTATCAATTGACCGCTGCGCTAATCTCGATTCAGATCATCCTAAACTCCAAGTCCACCCCACTATTTTTTTGCAATGCCACTCTTCTACATATCGTCTCTTTCACGAATTTCTTTTTCTTTATAAAATAAAACTTACGCCACACTTTTGGTTTCTGTGTTATGTTTTACTGTTTAAACACTCCTATTGATGCCACGCACTCGATCGAGCGAAGTGAGTTCGTCAAACTCACTCCAAACCAAGTGTGTTCCTCAGGAAGGAGCCGTGTGGCACACTATAGAAATTACACTAAGGGCGAAGTGCACTCGCTTGTAGTGACACTAAACTAGCCCGTCTGACAGGGGTATTAAGTGTACTCCTCTAATGTCTTTCTTATTGCGTAAAGGAGACAACACATGTCAAATATTAGGAAAAATTCTCCGCAAAGCTTTTGCGGGGCGTGTTAAAAAGCTTTCTCTTGCAATAGCTCTTTGCAAAGGCCTAGCCATTAGGGCTTGGGCTGACATGTGGAAAATACACTTTCTATTTGTTTCGCGAGGTCAAAAAGATGAAACCGAACTTCTTTGGCATTAGGGTGTGCATGGCTCACTGCCATGCTCAATGGCCATATGCTGCACAGCCTTAAAGGGATTGTCCGGTCAAATTTTGTATTCGAGAAAACAACTGAATATCGTTGTTATTGCCTCGAGACGCATCGTACGTGCAAAATTTGAATTTTATATGCCCCTCTGAATAAACAATTGAATTTATAGTGCTCCCATCGCTTTCTAGCGTAAACGCGGCTTTCGTTGGCAACATTGAAGCTCTGACGTCGCACAACGCAAAGCGAGCATTCTCGTCTCGTCGATTGCCTGCGAGATAACTCCACAGCGTGCTTCGTTTTTGTTGTTGCGCTCGACTTGTTTCGTGAATGAGTGAGGTTTTTGTTGCGCGGTTGGGTGCCACAACCACCGGGCAGCACATGCGAGCCAAGACGTGACGTTCCACACTTTTCCACGAGACGTGCAGTGACGAGCAAAATGGATCGTCGCCGTGCGTAGGGACTGGGTTCCCGTCAAGATCGAGATCCCGCTTATGCAGCAATCACCTCACAGAAGAGAGCTACGAGCTGAGCTCTAAGCGGACAGAAGCCTCGTAAGCTGAGGTGTGATGCTGTGCCAACGATATTTAACTGCGTCCACCCACTCCTCGCTCAAATCGGATCAATCGGTTTGATTATGTGGTGAAACCGAAACCAACAGCTAGGCCATTTGGAAGGATGCTAAAAGTTGTATTTAGCACGCGTGCAGCCCGATTCTGTTTGAATCGCGGGTAAAAAAATGGAAGCGTGGCTACGATTCACCAAGCTCGTCCAAGTCAAGTGACGACATGCATTTGAACGATTCGCCGTTTGCCTTCGACCCGCGAAAAGCGCCTCCGAGGGAACGACCAGTAGCCTCATCACCGATCCAGTAGATCCGCCGATATGTGGACCCAGATGCCGCTTCGTGTACCTAAATGCCGCTTCAGAGGCAAAAAAACCCCAAAAAACTGCATCTTTTGCTTTGCAAGAGCTCCTAGTTCGATCGGTGGCCGTCGCAGTAGTGTTTGCGCGAAACGGCATACGTTTGCTCGAAGCTTATGGCTGTTTTCGAGTAATATCCTGCTAAAAAGCTTAACTTTTTTTTTTCGCACACACCCGGGAACTGCATTAAAAAAAAAAAAAAGAAAAACGTATTTCAGTAGGGTACAGCCTAGGAGATTATATAATTCAAAACAAAATACAAGACATCCGTCGACCAACACTTGTTATCTCGACCATCCGACAAACCTTTGCGTTTTGTGACGTCACGCAGCAGCTACAGATGTCAGCCATTGACACTGGCGAAATTCGGGGTGCAGTTTCGTACATACGCTCTTGAAAAGTTTAATTAATAAGGGGAGATCATATATCAAAATAAAAATAACGTTTGTCTATATGAAAGCACCCTCGACGTAACGAACGCCAAAACTTAAGTACTTCCGGTTTCGACCAGGCAATCCCTTAAAAAAAAAACAAGAAAAAACGTAGCAAAACAACAAACAAAAAACAAAAAACACGCTTTTTTATTAAAATATAAGAACGGGCTCAACGGAAACACGTTTTAAAACATTGCTCGCGTTATAAAACAACGCGATTATACTGCACCCTGTGGCTACAAATAATGTTCAATGGTCAAGGAACCTTCACGTTTGTTCGATTTTAGGGTAGGATGTATTTTTCGCAAACCCAAACCGAGAAACATGTTCCGCCTGAAATTCGGCGCCGACAAGGTCGCTTTGCCCTCATGAAGGTTGGATATGTTCTTCGCACGTGATCGCTTCTCCGCCAATACGGAGTTGGCGGCGCAAGGAAGAGGAACGCGATACTCTGGCTCTGCAAGCAGAGCCCATACAGTTACTCTAGGCTGCACGTTGCATCGATCGATGTGTGAATTGGAGTAGTGCAGATGTGGTCGCAGCGCCGGTCCCGTTTGTGCAATCATTAAAGACTCGTGTCACCCTAGCTTCGAGTAACCAACACTGTTCGCTGACAGGTGAAATAAACATTGTTAGCGACATATTTATGCCTTTGTCACTAGCTGATTACAAAGCAACAACAAGAACAACAAAATAATGTTTGTCAACAAGCGGTACCGTGAAAGATTGCTTGTTTCGCCAACGATATTTTTTCAGTCGGCGGAAATCACTCTTCACACAGACACGTTTAGATGTAACACGTCAAGCGTTCTCAGTGAATTCGGCAACGGCTTTTGAAGGAATTGTCGAGTGACAGTGTCACGGATAAAGAAGTGAGGTGGCCTTTATCATGGGCCATCCGGAACATGACTCGTTGAAGCATGACTAAAAATTCGATCGACAAAGCTAATTGTTCCAAAATTGCAGACATTGGCGTGTCTGAAATTTCTCATTCCTTTAATTTCAATCGTGTCATAAGAAAAAGAAAGAAAGAAAATAAAACTAACGCCTACTTTAAAATGCGATAGCATTTCGACAAAAGTTACGTGTGCCGTGTAACTAGCATATTATACCCTAGTTACACGTGCACACTTAACTGCAGTTACGTTAACAACAGTTAGCACAGAATACTCTAGTTGTACCCTAGTTACACGGGCACACGTAACTGCAGTTACGCTTAAGTACATTTACCACACAATACTCTCGTACCCTTGTCACACGGGTACACGTAACTGCAGTTACGCTTAAGCACATTTACCACACAGTACTCTCCTACCCTAGTCACAAGAGTGCACGTAACTGCAGTTACGCTTAGGCACATTTACCACACAATGCTCTCGTACCCTAGTCACAAGGGTACACATAACTGCAGTTACGTTTAAGCACATTTACCACTCAATACTCGTACCATAGTCACAACGGTACACGTAACTGCAGTTACGCTTAAGCACATTTACCACACAATACTCTCGTACCCTAGTCACAAGGTAGTAGCGGCCATGCAAACAAAATATTGCAATTTCTACTAGTAGTTCCTGATAGACTACTATATTACCTAACTGTGAATAAAAAATAAAAGAAATAAAAGGTTTTTTTTTTTTTTAGAAATTCGACTCCAAACTTGCTAGTTTTCGAAATAATCGTTTTTCAGGCACTTGTTGCGAATTATATATCTAGCGCAAAATATTGAAATTATTCTCAAACGAAAGAGCTTAATTGGAGCTTTACAGTGATGTAAAGATCATAAAAATATGTTGATTAGGTCACACAGCACAGCTTGCTGAACTTCGTTCAATATCGACGCAGAGAGGCGGCTTGACAATTAAAAAAAAAAAAAAAACATTAAAGATCTTATGACCTAGACGCTTAATTAGCATAAAAAAGCATATCTCGAGAGTGTTCCCCAAAAGTTATATTGATGTAGCGTAAAAAGTAGGGGAAAGGAATGGAGTGAAATATGGCACCCCCGATGAGCTGGAAAAACATCAGTTTCCATTTTGGCCGCTTTAACGGTCCCTAACTTGAGAACAAAAATACGACGAACCCGCCGTTTGCGTCTTCTTTTATTATAGGAATTGCCCCAAAACATATATTTTTTTGACAAAAATTAAAAATTCGACCCGAAATTCGTGCCTGAGTATGCAATATATATATATATAGATATATATATATATATATATATATATATATATATATATATATTATATATATATTATATATATATATATTATTACAGGAGCGTGCATACTAAAGTGCGAAGACTGATGCCTGAACCAAAGGAATATACAAAATATGTGCACAGGGAAAGCACAAACCAGCCACTTCCGTTTTATCCCTATGTTCACTATATGAGAACGCAACTTCATGTTTAGTTTCGATTTCATGTTTTTCTCAGAACCCCACGTTGTCTGCCCGTACACATCCGCCATATCACTCGCCTTTTGGGTTTTGCTTTGATTTTCGTAACACTCGTTAGATTTTTGTTTTTTTAAGTTGACATTTTGATAGCCAATTAAGAGCCATAGTTCTATCGATAGTCGACAATCGATAGTACTGAAGAAAGGTACGTTAATCACTTTTAAAAATATATGTACAAAATTTAAAAAAAGTAATAATAATTTTATTTTAATATTTAATGGCGGTGCGAAGGGTACATTGGCTTAGAAGATAAAAAAAGGGAATATTGTTACACGGGAACAATATCAAATACGTGCACTGTTATTTCAAACAAGAAATCAGAAAAAAACTCGGGAAGAATACACCTTATCTAACAGACAGCACTAGCTTACACAAAAAGTTGAAATGAAGATAATGCCGTCGATTGCATTATCGGAGAAGGAATTGTTTTTCCTGCGAACGAGATAGTGTTATTTTCCAATTATGCTCTGTGATGGTCATTTTTCTTTTGCTTTTGTCGTTTTGTGTGTTGTCATTGTGACGATGGTTGCGACTATAAATACCGGAACACTTTTTCAATAAAATTTAGTTGAAAGTTGCGCCTTGTTGTGTCCTGTTCTCTCCTTTTGTCCTCGTCCTTGCTGCGCACAAGATTGTATAAGTTGAAATGAGTTGCCGAAGTTTCTTAACGAAAAAAAAAAAAAAAAAACGAACGCAGGGCCTTGTAGGAGATGGTGTCTGAGCAAAGTACTTTTTCCATAAGGAAGTTTACACAGTTTAGCTATAGTATACTGCAGCATTTGAGTACCATATTCAGTACGACAAGGAACGACCCTCCAATATTCTATGTGTCTAGTAAAGTAGACGGGTTGATTTAGTGTCAATACCATTAGGTTTGAGAGTGATTTATAGTGTTTTCTTATTTCTAGTTTTAAAGTCAGGCACAATCTGTATTCGTAGAGTTTATGTATTTTTAGCATTTTAAATTTCTCAAACAGACTATATGTATGAAAATCATATGGCACATTAAATATTATTCTTATCATTTTTTTTCTGCAACAAAAATAATTTTTGCAAGTTCGTAAACGTTGTTTTACTCCAGAAGAGTGTGCAGTAGTTGGGATGAGAAAAAAAAAAAAAAGAAAGAATTGTAAATTAATCACAAATATAAAATCAACCTTATCGCTCCGACCCTTAGTTTTACGCAGGGTCGTAGTATTACGTACTACGAGACAAATTATTTGTACGTCCGTTTTACGTTTCCTTTCGTCTTGATCGTCAACACAAAGTTGGCGTGCCAAGCGCTAACAGAACTACTTTTCATTCATCCTTTCGTACTTGTACATCCCAAGAATGGAACCACCTTCCCGGTTCAATTACTTCCAACACAAACTTGGAGCATTTTAAATCTGCGTTAGCATGTTCTTGACGAGTGTGTCTAAACTGCATTTTCTTTTTTATCCTAACGTGTTCCTGTTTTTAATCGTAGTACTATATTGTTGTTCTCCCCCTTTGTAATGCTTTGGGCCCTGTGGAAACAAGTAAAAAATAAATAAATAAATAAGTAAAGAAGTTAAGAAGTAAAAAAGTAAAAAAAAAGTAAAAAAGTAAAAAATTGAGTAAAAAAGTGAGTAAAAAGTGAGTAAAAAGTGAGTAAAAAAGTGAGTAAAAAAGTGAGTACAAAAGTGAGTAAAAAAGTGAGTAAAAAAGTGAGTCCAAAAAGTGAGTCCAAAAAGTGAGTCAAAAGTGAGTGAGTGAGTGAGTGAGTGAGTGAGTGAGTGAGTGAGTGAGTGAATAAATAAATAATAAATAAATAAATAAATAGTTTCACATTTACTGGGAGTGTTTTACCATTATGATATGTCAGTCCTATAACGCTTAACAATTTTATAAGTAAGTGATGATTGTGGCTGTCTCACGACATTTGTTGGGAAAAATTACTCCAGGACTTTTAGTTTACTCACAATTTCAATTGGTGTAAAGGCAAACACGTTACTTTAGTGTTATTGATGACACTGTCTATAGTATCATCGATAGTACTATCGACAGTACCATCGATAGTACTATCGATGGAACTATCGATAGTACTATTGATGACACTACCGATAGTACTATTGATAGCCATTATCGATAGTACTATCAATAGTAGTATCAAAAGCCCCCCATTGACAGCTTTGGAGAGAAAAAAACCCCGATAGTATCGATCGTTAATTTTCCAATAATTTTGCATCACTATCCCAGACTCAACGCACAAGCCGGAAGTTTAAGAGAAGTCACCGAAAGAGCAGCTGCTCGTTTATCAAGATTTTTCTGACAGATGCCGTGGAGTATGAAAAGAGTGCACCCGAGCAAAGCAGGGCCCTATATAGCTGCAACGCTGAATCCTTTCGAGGAAGAAAGGGAAATGATTCGCGCGTCGTGTTTTGCGTTGCATAACGACGGCTTCCTGAAATAGCGGCGCTTGGGCGCCCAAGGAGAAGCCAAGAAAAATATTGGTGCGGATATTGGATGGCCGCGATTTCTCGCTCGGAAATTAAAGGCCGCACCAGACGGTTTGGCCCGACACATTGGAGACGCTGAGTTATGGCGTCAAGCCTGCTACCAAATCTAAAAAAAAATAAAGAAAGAAAAGGAATAAGTGAAGCAAGCTTTAGTGACGGATGCTCGTTGTTTCTTTTTTAGGCGCATCTCAAAAAACAACAACAACAACAACAACAAAAAGGCTGCGGGGGATTGTGTAACGGTCGTGAACGCTTCGTCGTTATATAATGGTCAAAAAATATAACGAACAAAATGTAAGTACGCGAGGGAGTCAAGGTGAGTAAAAAAGCCTCGCAATGCGTCTGTTACGACCAAACATCTGGAGCTCAAAACGATTACAAAAGAAAACCCCAAAACACACACAAAAATTGTAAATTTGTCTCGCGCATTTATATAAACTCGGGGAACACATTATGTGTCGTGCGTGCACTATGCGCGCGTTATGATCTGTAGTGCTTCGTTGCGGGCAGCTTGGAACGGTTTCGGATGAGTTGCACACACGACACACTCATGCGCTCGCGGGGTCCTTCCGAAGTGTCGCGACAAGCTTACCTTTATTCAGGAGCGGAGAGTGTGAGGAGTATATGTTTTATTGATAAGACTACGGGCTCAACTTCTCCTGAGGGCGCGTGTAGCGCTCTGAGGTTTTAGTGCTCTTGGATTACAAGGAGCCCCTTTGGTAACTGAAGTAATCGCGAGGGGGAGGAGGTTTACACCTGCTGCGCCATCCCTTTGGCTATCCGTTGGCGCGTTGTGACCCTTCGTCGTTCTAGAGTTTGCTGCGCGCGCCGATGATTGCAAAGGCCCTAGGGTATACTGCAGGCCCCCGATAGTTATATCTTAGTCCCAGCTGCTCGCACTCACCTTCACCTCTTCCTCGGAGCGCCGTGCAAAGGTGCCGGGCTGCGAATCGCGCGTTCCGGGTTTCGGTTCTAAAGCGCGAGACACATGCGCGAAAAATCCATCCGATCCGACGTCCGATCCGGCAGTACGACTGCCTGATCCGAAAAATTTGGTCGCTTCAGACGTCGGATCGGCGATCCGGCGTGCGTCCAACGTGCCAGATAGTTTCGCACGGCGGACGGACTGTCGGAAGCGTCCAGCCAATGACAGCACAGCTAGCGCGCACGTCATGATGACGTACTGGGTCTGGCGGTACGATTAAGAAAACGGGACGGGCGACGGGACGCCGGGCGCGTGGATCCCGCTGATCCATTCGAAAAAGATGGCCCCGGCAAAGAATGCACGCGCTAGCGAGTACGAGCTCCTAACTTCGCTCGT
Organism: Ixodes persulcatus; assembly: GCA_013358835.2. NCBI lineage: Eukaryota > Metazoa > Arthropoda > Arachnida > Ixodida > Ixodidae > Ixodes > Ixodes persulcatus. The sequence goes on from JABSTQ010011265.1 coordinate 361,767, forward strand.
GCGAGCTAATCCTTCATCCTGGGACCAGGGCCGGCTTGCTAGAACAGCGTCTCAGCTGAGACTAGATGAAAGAAAGCACTGCAAAGGCTGGGGCGCGCGAGCGTCTTGAGACGCAGCTTGAGTCCCGCTCAGCTCGTGCGCTGGCTTTGGCAGTGCTTTCTTTCACCCAGTCTCAGCAGAGACGCTGGTTCTATACTTCGTTTCACCTTATGTGCGAGCGAAGGCAAAACTGGAAGCGCGAGCACGGAAGCTCCGCGCATTCACGCTTTGCTCGAGCGCGCGAGCTGGGGAGAAATGCAAAAAGCGCTGGTCTCGCGCTTCTAGCTTTGGCTTCGCTCGCAGATAAAGTGAAACGAAGTATAGTAAGCCGGCCCAGATATCTATGAACGCGGACCTCCGCTGGAGTGCTTAGATCGCCTGGGCGGAGCCGAACGGATCGTGGTGTCGCATGCAAGGTCGGAAGCGTGTGTCTTAAACTGTCGGAGCGGCGTTTGGACTGTCGGATCGGACGTCGGATCGACAATTCTGCCGTCCATGTGTCTCGCACTTTACTGAGCCGCTTACTAATTTTCTTCATATGCGGTTAATTATTCCTGGCTATAAACTATTTTGACGAATCATGTCTTCTGTAGGTTTCTTTAGTCTACCATATGCTTGCTATGGACTGTGTATGTTTGATGTTGCCTTTGCATCCGAGCGTGATGTTTTTCGCCACGCTCGAGCGTAACGGTTTTCGCCAAAGATGCCGAAAAATATAAATCCCAAATCAGGAAGCATGATCATAATTGGTCACGTCCCGTTACGTCACGCCACTCTGTGACGTCACGCTGTGGTGGTGGCGCGTCGGGCGCTCTTCCGGTCTGGAGTTGTGGGCGGAAGTCGCCGTGTAGAATGGCCATTCCTGTGTTCTTTTGGAAGAAGCGAGGCTAAAACCTGCCTTCTCGTCGGAACGCCGCGACTGGGGCTCTACCAAAAGAGCCGGGAAAGGCATTGAATATCAGTTTTCGTGTGATTTCTGCTGCTCGGTTTGTCTGAGAACGTGGATAGGTGCCGTGAACATGGGAAACCAGACACCGCATCGGACCACGATTGCTTGTGCGGAAAGCACCTTATGTTAAATTCGTGGATATTTGTGGTCTTCAGCTTGATTTGCTTTGTTCTGACATGAAAGCGGAAAAACCGTCACGAGGATAATGCAAACAATGCAATGGTGCAAGTGGGAGGGAAAAGAATGGCGATAATAATCCCTGGAGAGGTGGAACATGGAAGACAAATGACAAACACAAATCTCCAAACACATCAAGGTGTCTGGTGCGCAACTGCTTGCCCTTTGTTCCCCTTGTTCCCCCTCTCCAGGGATTATGATCGTTATTCTTGTCCAGCTCGCTTGCATCTTTGCATTAATATTATAACTTTATATGCAGGCCCTTACCCTTGTTGGTGTTAGACTGGTGGCAGCTGTTAAAACCCGTTTGCTCTACTGACGTCCAACTCCTAATTAACTCAATTAATAAAGCAACTAAAAAAATCAATTGATAGAGCGCCTTAGTGGAATTGGAGAGGTCCCTGGTTTGATACCAGGACCAGGCGGATTTTTTTAGTCGCGCACCAGTCACCAAGCTGTGTTTGGAGGTTTTTGTTTGTCCTTTGTCCCCAGTGTTCCCCCTCCCCACGGATTATTAACGTTAAACCGTCAAGCTGCCAGACCACCCGTGGACCACGTTCAGTACATCTTCACGTTCAAACGGCCGTCTGTTCGTTCAAGCTTTCATCTGTTCGTTCAAATGACAGCGACCAGTAAACTAAACGTTACGATAAAATGTGCAGGCCTCAAACGTTTGAGGTATATAGGAGGTAAGTATAGCTCGGTGTAAACAGTAGATACAAGAAGATGTTGATTATTGTTACCAGTGGCTATCATCGACTTGTTATGCCTGATTCACTTAGTCCGATTATACTTGCGATTTTCAGTATCGACGTCGAGCACCGCAGCTACCGTAAACGCTTTTGCAGCCCGAGCGACGTCGCAACTGAAAATAGAGAGCAGAATCTCATCATGTGAATCAGGTTAGCGTCCATTCTGCGGTGTTCACGCAAAATGAATCCCCGCATGGCACATTATTTACAGGACGTTTTACGGTGTAACGAACCTCGGTAATTTCGCTGAGGCCACTAAAGCAGTCAGGCATTGAAGACGTAGATTCAACACTTACAACGCGAAAAGGAGTACGGGGACCCACACCGACGCTGACATCACATTCCAATGGTTTGATGACGCGGGACGCGGCGCTTCTTGCCCACACCCCATCGCACACGCGCGCGGTGCCGCTGACATGCCGCTAGTGACGCCCCGGTTTGTTTGTAAACATTAGTATATAGACTTTTCCAATAATCGTCTTCTGTGGGCTGCCATGTTTGTCTGCTGGAATGTGGAAGGCGTTCTAGCCTCCCTTCCACGAAATACGAGACTCCGCGCACGCAGACACATCGCTATGACTCAGCATTTTTCGCCTGAGTGATAAACTCTGGAAAGGTGTGAAAGTTTGTCCGCTCCTTGCGCACGTCGTGCGTTTGTTCATCCGGCGTAATGCGTCCAGGTACTTTTGTTTGCCCCCAACTTCAAAAAATGGAGACACGCACTTGGCTGCCTCGTCGTGGCGCATTCCCCGCTTGTCCCCTGTGTCGTCCTTGATTGGCGTGCCCCTCCCTGCGTTCCCGTAGGCCAAAGGCACACAGTGTGTCACCGTATTCATGTTTGCATGCAAGTACGGCCTCCGGGCGTCGCCATCTTGCTTGTGCCGTGTGTAGATCGTCTGCTAGTCAAGCCTTGCCAAGGCGTGCCCAAGGTTGCTAGACCTTGGGCACGCCAAAACCCCAACAAACGGATTTCCACACACTGTGGCCAGACTAGCTTTTGGGGCATGGCTGCTTACAAAACGTCTATAGCTATTGTCACTGACATCTGAAGAAACGAAGGGTGCGGATATCCACGCTCCTTGCTTTGTGATTCGTTCATCGCTGTTCTTATCGGCTTGTGCAGCAGTCTTATTCACTGCGGAGCGATATTAGATGATCTGGACTCGCCATGCACTGAGTTTCTAAGGTCGTCAGGGACTATATATATACATGGGCTAAAGTTTCGCCAGAACTCAATTAAAAGTTCGAAGTAGCGCACGAGAGGGTCCTGATTTGCGACCAATCAGGTCAACGGAGGGAACGCACAGCCTTCCAAGTCGGTGACCTGTTCGAGATGACTCGGGTCCGACAACTCGACGTTCGGCCATTCATCCGGCTCTCGCTGCCTTGTCCGCTCGACGGCAGAGAGGAGAACCCCAAACTTTCACCGAGAACTCTGGAATGCTTCCCGAGCTCGCTGGTGACGTCACGAGGTCCGAGGCTTTGTTCCGGATGACGTCCCCACGGGGACGCCGACCCCGACTCCGGCGGCCGCATTCCGCTGCCCCGGAGGGCTTCCACGGCGAAAGGGGGACGGATGAGCACTTGTGCCGCTTCGACGGCGCTCCGTTTGCGGAAAATGACCCCGATTGATGGCTTTTCTTTGTGCCATTGTTTGCCAAGATACATCGCAGTGTGCCGGCAAATTGTTTTTTTTTCGTGCCCTGTATTCGGTAAAAGCTTGTGGAGTAAACTAAACGAGCCAATTTCGGCACTCTGATTGGCGCGTTTTTATGAACGTCACATCACTTGGCTTATGAGAGAAGGGCCGGAAGGGGGGGGGGGGGCGCTTAGGTAAATAACCAAGTTATTCACACGCTAGCGTTTAGTCGGCTGGAAAAATTTCCTACTCTTATCAATGTAAGACAGTTAGGGAGTCGGCTAAAGGCTAGCGCGTGAATCACTCAGGTGTGTTTACATTCGGGGTGAATTTAATACCACAAGTGCGCCACAGTATTCGGTGGCCTAGTAGACTTCCGGTGGTGGATTTATTTGTTCTCCACCAACGCACAGCAATCGGGTAAGAAGCTTTTCTATAGCAGAACTATCTGTAATACGATTGTAAGGACTTGCGCGCATTGTAGGAAGTAGTAGAAATAACGAACTGATGAAAAACAAAGGAAAGGAGAGGAAAACCGGAAGCGCGCACGGGTCCGCCGGTAGCAGGCGGTAACGAGGTTGCTTGCAAATAAACATTGTTGAGGTAGGGTACCTTGCGTGTGTGCACCGCAAACCTCGTGCGGCGTAAAATACAATAGGTTGGTGATGTGGTTTCGGAATCGGGGGAGAAATCGGGTTTAACCCGGTTCTCCTGAAACATGTTCGGGATGTAAAAATCGGGTAAAATCGGGTTTTACCCGAAAACGAATAACCCTATACATACCTCATTAGACAGCTAAAGTACGTATCGAACACCACAGAAAGAAAACACTAAAGTTTTGCAGTAGGGTCAAGAAAATCCCGATTATTTGTTTTTGTAGTAAGTAACACGTACATTAGCTATTTCAATAAGTTGTACCACTCGGCTATCAAGCCGCTCGTGAAAGTTAGTACCGTCAGCTAGACGTCAGCGCGCTGTACGTCGAACTGAAGTTTTGGGGTGTCGTCTATGGGACAAGGGGCGTAAGAATATAACTTTCTTTTTTTAGACTGCAGGCTCAAAGCGCAACACAGACTGCTTCACATATTTGCTTTTGAGTATGACCGAATATGTTGCAACCGCTTCGGACTGCTCACGATTAAAATGAGCTTACGACGAGATACTAAACTAGTGCCATCTATGATGTAACCCTGAAGGACGTCCCGATTTCCCCCGGCAGTTTCGGGGGAACTCTTAGGAACGAGGTGTAGAAACTGGAGCGTAAAAAAGGCAATCAAAAATCGGGTAGGCTTGCTAGGATGCCTTGCTTCCACGTGTAACAGTTATAGAGAGAACCAAGCGGCGCGAAGTTGAACGGACTAGAGTCCTGTACATACATCGTTCAGCCACCCACAGACACGGCTCGGGGAACAACGGTCGACGCCGTAAATTGCTCCCGGTGTCACCGACTTTAATCAGGAATTACGCCGCGCCATGCACACGAGGCCGTTAGAGCTTCCTTAGCAAAGCGCATGCTTGCTTCGATGCCTGTCAAGTCTTTGGAACGTTGCTTCTGGTGGCTGGTGTGGAAAGTCTGTTTTCAAAGAGTTTCAGGCGCCGCTGGGCTCCGTCATCTGAGGAACGGGAATGGCTGGAGGCGGTGGGAGCTTACACGCCGTTACTTAAACGGTGATTACGATAAATGGGTTCGCTGGTTTCCCGTGATCTATTCCAGAGGTTCTGGTGCGCCGAATGTGTTCGGCCACTTTGCAGTGTTCAGGCCACTTTAAGGCTTTAACCGAAAAAAGAGCGTTCTGCTGAACGACGCAAGGAGGATTAAGACATTTTGCGATCTCGACTGCGTGTACACGACTTTTTTTTTTCTTTTTTATTTTGTTTCCGGGGTAGTTTAATGGGAACTGTTTTTTAAGCGGAGTCCCAGCCGACAGTGTAAAAGGTTCGTTGAACGATACTGCGTTGAAATGTTTATTACTTTACGGAAGCGTACAGGTACTATACTGTGATCCAGAAGCAGCTGCATTGGAACATTAGGGGCAAGAGGCAGAATGAAGAGTGGCCAGAACGGAATTCTAGGAACCCTCAAGTTCCCAAGATTACTGATAAGGGTTCGCGAAGTTTCTAAATTTTTTCTGCCACAACTTTCCCCGGGTAAAGCCAATTTTTCAAGTTTTAACGCAATTTTAGAAGACCCGAGCCACTGATTTGATATGGTACAACGTGGAAAACGCTACCTAGCCCGTGCATAATAGAGCCTTTTCAAAAATCCGCGCCATCAGCTGTCCACCGTTACTTGCTCGTGTACTCTGGGTGTGTATTGGAATCGAGGGTTGCGTCAAAGTTCGAAGCGAACTCGGGGCTCAGCTCGCATCGAAACCGAATGCTCCGTCAGCATTCGGCTAGGACTCAGATATCCAATCACACGCTACGTGTCCGAACAACGGCGACCGCCAATGGAAACTTTTCGCTAACCGTTACCGCGTTCCGCGTAACGCACTGCGGAAGCCTCTGAACCGTGCTTTTAAGCGCGCGCCCCGCGGTAACGGTATCATCCGGACGCGCGCTTAAAAGCATGCTTCAAAGGCTCCGGTAGTGCGGTACGCGGAACACGGTAACGGTTTGCTAAAACTTCCTAATGTTGCTTCATGGACTTTTGAAAAGGGTCTACTGTTGACAACGTCTGTATACGCTTCTGTGCTGCTTTGTTGCATCAACGCCGAGACCGGGAAGGGCCCTTCGGGCTGTCAGTAAAAGAAAAAAAAAAAAAAAAAGGCGTCGCTTGAGATAAAAAAAAACAACAAAAACAATTGTGATAACGAAAAAAAAAAGCAAGGAACACATTGGGTGCTTTTTTTCTTTATCAGTGTTTGGTACGAACAACAATGCTCCACCTGCGCGCTCGAGGCAAATGACGGCCCCTATATGTAATTTCGTTGACGTCACTGCGTCTACCGCGTGCATTAATGGCACAAACAAGTTGACCTGAATGGACGAGCGCGTCTTTCCGTGCAAACGCACAATGATGCGCGTGAGCTCTGGAAGTAGCCTGTGCGCATGGGTGGCTCGTGGCTTGCGTAAGAACGCCGCCGCTATTCCGGGCTCCACGTGCCCCGCTGCTCTCTTCGACATCCGATCTGGTTTCCGGGCGACGTCTCGGCTGGATCCCACCGGTTATGAGCAGTTACGAGGGACCTTTCTGATTAACCTGCAGGCTCCAGTAGCCAGCAATGTATACCGCTTTGACACGTGCCCAAGAGAGACCCGCGTTGTTTGACATCGTGCTGTGTGTACACTACTCGAAGTGATTGTACTTTTGCGGGACTTTTTTTAGACCTGTGTTGTTATTTCGTACAATAACCCTGAGTGAAAAGCAGAAATATATGTTAAATGCGTCTTAAAACGTCAATTATAAATATATGAATGTTCCCAATAAACGTACGAGGGTGCATCAGATCAGTTTAAGAAGATACATACGCCTGATATAGCCTTTATGATTTATATCAGTTCTGATATATTTATTGTACAAATTAGGTATGACTTTTTTTAGATATGGAAACGTACGATAACACGTAAATTTATGTACGAAGGTGTACATGAATTATATAATTTATATAAGTTCTCGAATGTTTATTTGACGAATTATAAATGTTTTTTTTTATTAAATACTAACAAAACGTATGAGAACATATGGTATAACATACAATTTTATACACGCATTATATAATTTATGACTTCCGGTAAGTTTATTCAACAAATCATATATTAAGTGTTTTTTTTTTTAAATAGTAGCACGAGTGTTTAAGCAATTTAAAATTAGACTGTCTGGCGGTGCGGCGATCCGCGTCCGCGTTGCATAGGGGCTAAGTGCTCAGTTCGGTACGATTACACAGCGCCATTTCAGAAGGAAATGCAGATTCGTTTGGGTATAGTGTGGCAAAACAAACCTTACGAAACGTTGAGACTATACTCAAAAGGGAGAAACCCAAAGAAGTTTGGAAGGACCCATCGCGCGACTTCCGTCTCGTTAATTTGTTCTGTTTGTTTCGAAGAAGGGTGATATATTTATTTTTGTATTAAGTACTCCCACGCTGCGATCAATGGAGAAACACAATATCCGACAAATGTACCCACGACTCTGCTGGCACATTCCAAGTTCAGGGTAGCCAGCCAGGACAAACGCCCAGGTCGACCACTCTTGTTTGTCTGCCTCATCGACACCAATCCAATCTTCCTGTTGATGCAAGAAACATTTCTTGGCCGTGTTATTTTCACGCAGCGATGAGCTGAATTGACTACCGATGTCGAGTGACTTGACGCCTCGCGAGTTCTTTCTTTGAGGGGGTTTGTAAAATTTCATATCTATGGCTGCAAACCGCAAACAATTCCCGACTGGGAGATGCGACGTGTGATTTGCATGATGGAGCCGCAATTAAGTGGCAATTACATCAAAAATTTCGTAAAAAAGAAAGAACAATAAGAAGAGTGCGCCAGCAGAGTCGTGGGGAACCTTGGTTGCAAAGAAATTGCGTTCCTCAATTATTCGCTGTGTGTGGGCGTGTGTGCGTGCCTTGTACTAAAATAAAACACGTTTCGAATAAATGGGACGTTTCGTTACAGTATTAAACCTCGCGCTCTCGTTGGGACTCCATACATTTCGTCACACGGTCAGAGACGTTATTAAGGACAGGGATTCCCCCATTCCCAAAGTCCAGAGGGCAAGCTTTTTTATAATAATAATAAAAAATGCATCACTGGTTTTTCTTTTTTTAGGGAGAAATATTTTGTCTTTGGTGAAGTGAAATGGTGATTTTCTCTGTCCTTGGCACTCCTTCGTCAACCTCCCCCCCCCCCCCCCCCGCTCCCTCCCAGCCTGAGCCATAAAGCCGCCAACTTCCCAAAGTACTGTCCACGTGGCTCTCACTTAATCCAGAGTCGCAGTGCCCGTACATCGTATAAAAGGCACGAAGTTCCTCCGCAGACATGATGACAAAATTATCTTCGGACACACCTCTGTCTCGTTCGAAGGACTCTTCATTCGTACGTATCCATATGCTTCCAAAACTGTCTGCCGACAGTTTTTTTTTTGTATTAGCGGCGTGATGCGGTTTCATAGTCAATTTAATTGTTATCGCCCTCCGATAATAGTGCCGGGAGGCCAACGTTCCCGCCGTCGGATACCTCTGAAAGCTGGACGTCGATTAAAAAAAAATTGCACCCGATTAATTGTTATTCTTTAATCGATTTATTATTCGATTATTCGGTTTCGTTCATCCCATTCGTAATAATTAATTTTTTTTTGGCCTTTGCTGTAGTTAAGCAAACGGGTTCGTTGATATTCTTCGGGATAGCGAACTCCTTTGATTGTTCACAATAGTCTCTGCTGCGCTAAACGGACACTCGCATGGTATTGAAGTGGCTGGGACACGTATAACCTTCTCCACTTATTTGCCGTTACCAATCTCGCCCCTAACAGTGTTCTTTAGATCAAAATTTTACCTAGGAGTTTGCCTTCATACAGGTGCATTCGTCCACATCTGCTTGGTAAAAGCGTTAAATTTCGTAAATTTTTTGTTTGTTTGTCATAATTTATTTGAATAATTGGTCTAACGAATTAATCGCGATTTTAAAGCATTTTTCGATTAATCGGTCAAGTCACGGACGAGAGCTAAAGAAACGCACAGAAGCGATCAGCGCCGTGACGATGCACTTTTGGCAGTACTTGAGTGGCTCCATTGAATCCTATGCGGAGAGCAAGTCGTCTGCTTCTTGCGCAGGAGTTGCGGTGAGGTCAGAAAGACGCCGAGCTCTGATTGGCTCTGATTGAAGGATAGTGGGTAGACCCCAAAGTAAGCTACTGTGAGGTCTACACACTCTCAACCAATCAGAGCTGACGTCACTTCAAACCCAGCAAAAGAAGCAGACGAACTTGCGCTACGCATAGCGTCGGCCGCGGTCGGACTTAGTGGGAAACAGAGTATTGTGACGAAAGTCCACCTGAAAAAGTGCAATTTATTATTCATATTAAAAAACAATTAAAACGCAAATTTACGTTTAATTGCGGGTGTGTGCAGGTTACAGGTCCTCGAAGAACTTGTTAGTGATAGCCGCACGAAAAATTTGTCTTCGTCAACTTTAGAAAAAAAAAAAAAAGTACGGGACACATATGTGCGTGTTAATCCTGTTGCCACAACACAATTCATATCACTGAATTACGGAACATGTACCATAATTCCTTAGTACAGGACATGTTGTAGCGACATGGTTAGCATGCATGTGTCCCGCACCGCTATGATGGTACAAGTGCTGTGTTCTTGCTAGCTATACAAAAAATCTGCCATTAACTTAAGAAAAAAAAGAGCTCATGTTCCGTTGGAAGCGATATCAGAAACATGTTTCATTTTTTTTCATTTGACCTCAAGCTCACTATTTTGTGCAAAGTGTCCCCCCCCAAAAAAAAGAAAAAAAAAAGAAGCGTTTTTACTGAAAAAATAAACTATGTATTGCTGAAGGCTCAGTTTGCACCCAAATTTAGCGCAAGCAGTCTGAACCAAATGACAAAGTTTCAGAGCTGGTCGTTATTTAATTCAAACCTTATACCTTATAAGTGACTTTGCGAAATGTTTATACAGGCAAATGGCCGCCCACGAATACATGGCGATGAATGGCATAAGCTTACAAGAACAGGCCTTACTTTCCCACAGAAGCGTTCCAAAAATCGCTTATAGCTCTCGAATTAGATAACAAGAAACGTTGGCACCTGCTTCCGACTGCTAGCGCTACATTTGAGAGGGGAGACTGGGCGTTTCGAAATGCATAGTTTATTTTTGCGTTTTTAGGGATCACGCTTTATCGTTGGACATATTTTGTAGGTCCAGTTCTGCAACATGTACCATTTCGTGAAAGTAGTCGTATGCTTATGTTATGTCACATATACTATACACGCAAATATAGCTGATGAAGGCGAAGTTCCTAATGGTGTGGATTCGGCACCTTTATGCAAGGACATGATTAGCATACAAGGACATGATTAGCAAGGACATGATTAGCATTGCAGGTGGTTTCCTGCAATATGAGCATGTGCCAAGGAGAAAATATAATTCTAAATTCATAAAGAGTCGATAAAAGATGAAACATACATTCTCGGGCCCTGATGGTATAAAACCATTGCAGTGAACACATTGTAAAAAAAAAAAAAAAGAAATTTAAGTTCTTGTTGCCTAAAATTTTTAAACATTTATTTTCAAAATGAATACACCTGTGGACTAGATGATTGATATATTATCAACTTACAACATTCTCTAGAAAATGAATCTTGAAAAAAATTTTCTTATAATAAATTAACAAACAAAGCCTCTTGACTCTGGTCACCATGATTAGTAGTATCCTCCTTTCCACTCACCTCCTTTCCGGCGTACGCTCTGCTAAAGTAGAAAAAGCGGAGGTGGGAGGAACTTGTCCTGTGTTTCTTATGTTGCGACACACGGCAGTGCTAAACTCTACTGCCACTTGTTGAACTTTGAAAATTCTTAAAAGGCTTCTTGGACCTTTGGGTGCACCAGAGCAACCTTCGTGAAGACTGCGAGGACCCCTCCTCCGGGTTCATGCCCACAAATCGTCTGCAAGAAATGTTATGGTAAAATGTAAGATGGGTTTAGCTAGAAAAAACTTGTAACCTATTTTACCCTCTGCATCTTTAGTTAGAGCTTTTACCTGGACAATCTTAAGCGTTTATTTATTTATTTATTTATTTATTCATTCAATAAATTTTTAAGTATTGCTAAACATATTTCTCTAGATTAGCCTGTTACACCCTCTGCCATTCTAGCTACAGTGAATCCCCCGATGTCGAAAACCACCTTAAGTCGGACGTGCCGACTTTTTATATGTCCTGAGACCAACATACCTCAGGGGCCATGTGCTTGAACTGCTCTGAGAGCTTTGATATTGGTTTGACACGTGTATGTAAAATGGGAACGCCACTATAGAAGTAAGCCAACAAATAAGGCCACATATATCTGTAAGAGGGATCTTACTGTCGCGCCCCTCGTGGTTCCACCGATGAAGCGAGCAAGAACACTAAAACTGGCGAGCTTTTTGCGCAAGTACAAAATATGACGTGACCAGGTCAGACCCCTGTCAATGGTGGCTCCAAAAATGTGTGGCATTTAACGTATGGTATTGTTCGTTTCCCTATCTTAAGTGGGTATTTGTCCATTCTTCGGCGGGTGAACGCAATAGCCGCTGATTTGTCAATGGAAATTTCGAGTCCACGGGTATTAAGATAAGTAGCCATTTTCTTTAGTGCAGACTGAACCCTTGCCTTCGCTTGAACTCGTGTAGATCCAGAGGACCATATACAGATATCATCGGCGTAGAAAGATGCCTGGATGGTTAAGGGCAGTATTTTGACGAGACGGATGAGAGCGATATCAAATAATATAGGACTGAGGACGCCCCCCTGAGGGACACCACGAGTCACCGGGTAAGAAAGCGTGTTTCCTTCTTTTGTAGAAATAAAAATTTATCTTCCTATGAGGTAGCTTCTTATCCGCCTGTATAAATATCCCCCAATTCCAATTTCGTTGAGAGCTTGAAATATCGCTTCGTGAGTGACATTATCGAATGCTCCTTTGGTATCTAAGAAAGCCGCTATTGTGATTTTACGATGTGCCCGCTCCTCTTGTATGTAAGTTACATGGTCAATGACTCAATCAGTGGAGTTCCTTCCTTGACAGAGGCCTTGCACGATTTCTGGATATATCCTTTGCTGTTCAAGATACCAATCTAGACAACGGTGAATCAGTTTTTTCATGATTTTTCCATTGCAACTCGCGAGCGCGACAGGACGGTACGAAGTTAATTGAAGTGGCGATTTGCCCGGTTTGAGAAGTGGCACAATCCTTGCCTCTTTCCATGAGCCATGAACATTTTCATTGATCCATGAAGAGTTGAATATATTCAAAAGAAGCTTTCGCGCGTCCTTCCCCATATGTATAAAAAAACTACTGCATGCCGTCAGGTCCCGGAGAGGTGTGAGGTTTTACTGAAGACAGTGCAGCATCCAGTTCGCTCATTCTGAAAAGGTCATCCATAGCTTCTTCACGAAGTACTGGCTTGGCTGTGGTGCGAGAGGAAGATTGGCTCGAAAGGGTTGGGTATGTTGTCAAGAAAATACAGTACTGGTTTGTCACCTCTTTCTCTAAACAATTTCTTGACAACGCCAGCGAGCGAGATGAATGGATTTGGGAAGATTTAAAACCTCTTGAGATCTTCCATATTTTACATAATGGCTTTCTGGGATCTATATTTTCGCAGAGCGTCCTTTAGCAATGTCGAGCGAGCTGCTTAAATGACTACAGATTTTCTTTTACACTCTGCGCAATTCGCGGAGATCTTTGATGTCTTTTGTCCTCCTGGTTCATCGTTCTACCCTCCGACGTATAGCGCGGAGGCGCTCAAATTCTGCGTCAATTGTTTTTTGCGTGGACGGGACGTTAAAATCTCGTGTTGCTTTTTCTGCACACGATACAAGGACCTTCTTAAAGTAAGATAGTTCAGTAACATTTTTGCATTCGTTCTCATTGCTTCTTCGAACATAGGCCAGTTGGTTCGTTGTAGGAAGTTTGTTTTTCGAACATTGGTGAACCCATTAATTGTTGTGTACGTGGGTACGTGGTCAGTACCACTAGTTTCAATGTCTGCAAACCATGTTGTTTGCGATGTTAGTGCTGCCGAAACAATTGTTAAGTCAAGGCAGCTGCTGTCTTCAGTTCCGTAGAAATACGTCGGGGTTCCGTCATTAATGGTAGATAAGTGGTAATCGTCGGCTAATTCCGCCAAGTGCCTTCTCTGCAGGTTAGTCCGAATGCTCCCCCATATTGGATGATGGGCATTAAAATCACCTGTTAGAATATATGGCAGTGGCATTGTATTTAGGATAGACTCCAAATGCTGCCTGTCAAATAGGGACTTTGGTGGTACAGTCATGTCTCGTTAATATTGGCTCCGTTAATATGGATGCCCCGCTATATGGACATCATTTTCAAAGACAAACTGGGAAAATGCGTGCATTTTTGTCTCGTTATTATTGACAATCCACGTTATGAACAATTTTGAGGGGGAACGGAGGTGTCCACATTAACGAGACATCACTGTATATATGCTGCGATTATTGTGAACTTCACTTTCCCATTTGAAATCGTGGCGAAAACATATTCGTTGGTCGGGTGGGTTGAAACGACGTGCGCGGTATATGTAAGATCTCTTCGAATGAACATTGTCATACGACTTGCACTATTAATGCATGCTGAGTCAAATTTTCCATACCGTGACAATTGAATGTCTTTAGGTAAGTTTGATTCACAGATTACAATGATGGGGAAGCTATATTTACAAAAACGAGCTGTTTGAAATCAAAAAGTCGTGATCGCAAACCTCTAGCGTTCCATTGTATGATAGAGGCTTTCTTGTAATGTTCATCCATTGTTCTGACGTAAGCTATCTGTGATAGCGGCGATTACTAATGGGAATTTTCAATCGCTCAATAGTAAGCAGAACCTCTACTTCTGGAAGGTTGTTTGCCTCAGGGTATTCTTGTACGATAGCCTTTAACGCCACAAATAACATGGGTAGGAGTACCTGTGCAAGATCTTTTTGTTTTCTTGGATGTTGTGACTGGCTTGACATTGGGTATGTTGCTGGTGTTCCGGCGGGAGGCGCTTGAGTAATCCGAGATCGACGAGGTGCTGGTATTGGTGTTGGCATTGTCGACCGCCCTGGACGCTCCTCCAAGGGAAGAAAGTCGTCCTCTTGTGTATTTCTTTGATCTTTTTGAACCTTGCGAGGACGCTTCAGGATCTCACTGGAAGTTTTCTTTGTAGGTGCTCCGTTGGGAAGCTCTGGTCGTGGTTGGCGGCGAACAACTTGCGGATTTGGTGATGGAGCTTGGCTCCTTGTTTGCCTTCCGTTGACGATAGAAAGTAGTTTTGCAGCAGTGGTGGCCTTTTTTCGCGGACATCCGGAATATGTGGATGAATGGTTGCCGCTGGAGTTGGCGCATTTTGGTTCTTTTCTGGAGCTACACTCCTTGTGGCTGTGTGGTCCTGCACACACCGTGCGACGACGCTCTCCTCTGCACTTTCTGGCAAGATGTCTATACTTTGTATGGACATCTAGTTGAAGCACTGAACTGCCTGTCCAAAGTATTCTTCAACGAGATGGCTTGTGAATCCGTGGTAGATGCGTTGAGGCATGGCTCGGTCCGTCGGAAAAGTGAGGACGACTGTCGTTGAAGGGTGTTGTTCCACAATTCCGTCGTCCTGGCGTCGGCAAGCTACTTGACGTTGAACGGACACGACTCCAAAATCTTTTAAATACTCCAAAAGCTCGTCGTTGCTATATTCAAGTGGCACATGTTTTACTTTTCTATTAGTTCCTGGAATATGCCTCTGGAATACGAGCAGTTACTTGGATCTCTCCGAGAGAGGTGACTGCGAGAAGCTTGTTTGCTGAGTCCAGGGATGCAACATTTACTGAGAGATTGCCTTCTTTGTTGATCTTGTGCGAGACAATCTTTTCTTGTGTGACCGCTATGATCTCATTGGCAAGCACATTTGGGTTTACACGTCAGAAGGACGTGTTTGGTGTTGCGGGCTTGAAGACTACGGGAATTCCTGTTGCCCGGTTTTTTCGGTATGTCACGACAGTGTACGGTACGTCATTGTCGGTCTCATCGGTTATGTCCCTCAATGAATATAAGGATGCGTTATGCTTGCCTTGGTCCCTATCGGCATCGGCGGTACTGATTCGCTTGGATGGGATGTTCTTGTCCGATACTTATCCACTTATTTCTTGAAAAACCAATTGAGGAGGGTGAAGCAGTGGACGTCCATCCTCCTGTTGGCCATTGGAATTTATGTGGTCGCTTATGGCGTCCATCTTGGCAGGCAGAATGGGCGTCAAACGCTTTCTGCTACTCACAGAAGAGGGTGGCCCTCCATTTGTGGTCGGCGGGCTCTTGCCGAGCAGAATTGCTGATGGTAGATGGTTTCCGTTCGAGATGAAAATTGAATTAACTGGCCTAAAGCGTTTGGTTCTAGAAGGAGCGAAAAATCGAGCTTCTTGCTCTGAACACTTCTTCTTCCTTTCTCCCAGTGTGCGGGGAGGTTGTCGCAAGCGCATAGAGGTTCTTTTATAAGGTCCTCTGTAGGCATGGGGGGAAATTGACGCTCATTAACCGAATAGCTCAGTTGCGTTTCTACAGTACACTTCCTCTTTGTGAACGGAAACAGTACATTGGATGTAATGCCGAATTACGGAACATGTTCTATTTGTCGTTTCTCTGTACATTTATGTATTTTTCTTTTCTTTTTTTAGTCTAGAAACCCTGTTTAAAGTTTTAACCCCCCGCGGGCATCCTTTTAAGCTTGCGAAAACCTGAAATAAGTGACGAGAATAATTCGTTTATAAATTTAGAGAGGCCAGTTCTATAGAAACGCTCGTATGGGGCTTTCAGCCGTCTATGCGTCTGAGCCCCTTTTTAAAGGTTAACAAGCAAGACTTAGCTGTCCCGACCCAAGTACTCATGCATACTGTATATTTCGCCTCGAGCAGATTTGGTAGGCTAAAAAACAGAAAAGTTCAAGTATATGCATGCCGCACCTGAACGTACCTCGAAATGTGCTTAAACATACATATTAAAACACTTCTCTGACGCTTTTCTAACCACTCAAGGTACGCTCATATATTCATCGCTGAGCCTCAATGTTCATTAACAAATATCACACAATTATGTAAAAATAGGTGCCGCAAAGTGGAAATGTAAAAGCACCGAAAAAAGACAAGGGCTAAGACGAAGAGATTCAAGGCGCCTTGTGATGTATCTCTTCGTCTTAGTCCTTGTAGTTTTTTGGCGATTTACATAAAAAAGTGCTTTATTTAGGACGAACTCACTCCTCGAGTTCTGGTACAACCTCTTAAAGAAAAAAAAAATACTCACGCCGAGGTCATAAGTTTATTTATCAAGAAATGAAAGTTGTAAAAATATTATTTAAAGGGACACTAACAGGGCATTTATGTTCGTCGAGGTTTTTATTTTAACATGACTTATAAGACCAAAAACTACCCCGATCATAATTTGCGGCTTGAAATTCGTTTTCTTTTCGCCCGAAAGCAGCCGGTAGAGAATTGGGCGGTTTAAGTTGCGCTCACTCTCTTTTCCATGGTCACGTGGCGTTCAAACTATGTGTACCAAATATGCTCAAATTCGCGAGTCATGTAGAGCACCCATTCAATATTAAAAATAGAAAACAATATGACCTCCAATTTTGTGGCCTCAAAAAAAAACTGCAAATGCGTTGATCGAAAAAAACAAAACGTAGCACGTATCACAGGAAGTACATGCATACCGCGGGCTGGACGATGCGATGGCGGCGAACGACGGACCAACATTGTGACGGACGTGGGGCCGCTACTTCGGAACCGTCGTTCCTGGTTCCGGCCAAGCAATCTTCAAGCGCAGAACAGTGAGCGAAAGGGATACAATGCGAAAAAATTGCACGACAAACGGTGCACGGAACTTTGTCGTCTGCTTCACACTCCGGAGAGGCGGAGAAAAAAAAAAAAAAGAAAAAACGTGGTCGGGTGTAGCCACGTGACTTCCGGCCATGAGCTTCCGTGATCGTGTTTCAATGTCGGTTTCGAGCCAGTTGAGTTTTTTTGGCTTTATGAAAAAAAACAAAAAACAACAACTTGACTTTGAAGCAAAATATTGATTGGGTAGTCTCCCGACACCATATCAAATCACCTAGCAAAAATACTTTTTTTTAAGATCGACGTGACTTTATATTGTACTGTTCCTATACTCCGTTTCACCGTAAGTCCGAGCGCAGCGTACGCTACGAAACGACAGAGCTGTAATCAAATAGCGGCAAGGGTGCAACGTCACGGAGTGCATCACCGGGGGACCCAAACAGGTGCAAAAACGACATCTTAATGGCGATTCACACATTTGCATTGAATCCGACAGGGTGCGAGGGTTGCTATGGGAACAGCTGCGTCGGCCCTGTCCGTTGTCCGCCGGCAGCGTTGGAGCACGGCGGAAGTCATGCTAGGCATTGAAAACGTGCCACGAGATAGTTGATCCACAGCTCAGCGTACGACCTCAACAGCCCCGCACGCGCGTTTTCGTCGCTTCAGAAAGAGACCAGAGCACTCGTCATACCAACGAGGTAGAGGGGCTTAGAGCGATAAACCGGGGTTCCGGTCTGCACTCGAAAGTGACCCCCATAAGGCGGCTGCCATTGTACGCAATTTTGACCGCTCGTAACGTGACCAAACCAAATACTTGACGTCACAGGAAAGATGGCAGCGCCAGGCAGCGGCTAGCCCCAGCTGGGCCAGAGCATCGTCCGGAGCTTGTCGGATAATTTGTTCGTTGTTGTTCGTCTCGGCGATTTGATTTCAGACGCGGAAGCCGTCATACGATGCCGGTCGAAAGCGACTTCAGAGTTCAGCGTGGTGTCTGACGGAGGTATAACGTGAAAATACGGAGGAACAGTGTGCATTTTGCTGGTGACCGACGGGGATATCACCACGAAAGAGACAATCGGCCCTACGTTGCTCGGACCTGGGATTTAGTCGGATACTACTAGGATACATTTTAAGGCGGCGTGTCTGTGCTTTCATTGACCATCGGAATCTTCGAAGTCTGCAGTGAAGCGTGTGCAATATATTTGAATACATGGTTTAGCGATGGAAATTGCGTGAGTCGTGCTTGGCACTGGCAGTGTGCAATCGTGGTGCCGCTTCGTTCAAATGACCGAAGGCTCACTTTGGTTGCGCGGCGCCCCGGAGAGCTGCCTTCAAGCTTGTAGTTCCTGTGCCGTGCTTTAGGTGATTTTGTGCTGCTTCCTAAATTGTTCTGGCGTAGACGTGCACTTTCACGGAGCACAGGTGTGCGGCGCACCGAAGAGCTGCCTTCAAGCTGGTAGTTTTGTGCCGTGCTTTGGGTGATGCTGTGCTGCTTCCTAAATTGTTCTGGCCTAGACGTGCACTTTCACGGAGCACAGGTGTTGCAGTTGGTATTGATTCCGCCGGTCTGTCGCACGTTTCGTCGACACAAAAGTTTCATCAACACTCGTTACGCGAATCGCAAACTATATGGACATTTCATCGCGCGTGTGTGCGCGCGGGTGGACCTACCCAGTCCACCCGTTGACGCCGCTTTGAGACAATAGTCTGCAGCGGCTCATTACCAGAAAAATGGTCCCACATTTATTTCAGTTCAGTTCGTCCACGGCAGTCACCAAGCCCCGAAGGAGAAGATTTAGTCGGACAGAATGCCACTAAAGCAATGCAGCTTCTTTAGTGGTCAGGATAGACTCTCTTCTGTCAGTTTTATTATGTTGTCACGAATGCTTGCTCCAGTCCTATCTTCTAGCAATATTGACTATTCTAGAAAGTTCCAGGCTATGCTCAGCTGTCATCGTATGTTGTTCTGGTGGAGTTGCTGGGTATTTTACCCATAGCCCTTCACTCGCACCCTGGCGGCTCCTCAGCCGAGTTGCCCGATAAAGGGACACGGGTGGCGGACTATCCCGCGTCTTAAACCCCCGGTGAGCCGTGAGCCAAGTCCTATGCCGAGCCCGGCAGGAAAACTGCGAGACGAGCGAGTACCACAAGGACGAACCTTGGAAATACACCACGAATAACCTGAAATCCGAGCCAGTCGCTGCTACCAGCAAGAACCACCGGAATTCGGTCTTTTGCCAGAAAAACCGAAGCCGACTAAGCCAACAGTGACAAACCTGTAGCAGCAAACCGCGTCCGCTCCCACCATTGTTTTCATGCCTGTCGCATCTCACACTCCGACGCCCTTTCACGTAAGGTGTATGAAGACGTCGAGGGCTGGATTGAACAATATGACCGTGTCGCCCGCCACAGTGGGTGGACAGACAACCAGCTACTGCAGAACCTATACTTCTCGTGGAAGAAACCGCCGGGCACTGTTTTGAAAACCACGAATCCTCCTTAACATCGTGGGAAGCTTGCAAGATCGAGCCGAAGTGCACGTTCATTAGCCAACTTTAACGAGAGAGAGCCGAATTCCTGATTCTGTCCAGGACACGGCCCCAACGAGAGCGTCACCGCCTTCGTGGAGGATGTTTTGCGCCTGCTCAATTGCCCACGCCGACCCTGATGCTACAGAAGACAAGAAGCTAAGAATCCCATGTCCCTCATGTGACAACACCTTCAACAGCCTTGTCCGCAACCCCTCCCCCCCCTCTCCCCCCCCCCCCCCCCCCGACGACAGTCGAAGGGTTCATATCACCGAGGCTTCCAACACTGAATGTACACTGCAGGCCCGAGCGGTTCGACACTCGAGTCGTCCAGCTGCAACTTTGACGCCTGCCTCCCAGGCATCCGCGACATCATCCACGATGTTGTCCGGGAGGACATCAGGAAGCTACTTCCTGCCATTAGTTGCCCGACTTTTATTTTGATTGCCGAGATTGTTTCGGAACAAGTTCGACAGGCATTTCAACTGCAGACCTCTTCGAGCGAAGCGGCATCTGACGAACCAAGGGCGACTTATGCCACAAAGTCACGACGACTGCCACCGGCTGCCCATTAGTATTCAATGCCAATTCAAGACATCTCAACGCCGAAGCATTCCCGACATCGGACGAAGCAGTGTAGGTCCGCGCTGAACAAAGTACACCGAGGAAAACGGAGGTGCTGCGAATGGTCGACAAAAAACCACTCTGCTACCGCTGCATGAGGCCGACCATGTCTGCTGGAGATGCCCGTACCAATGAATTGGCCTGCGAGGGTTCGTGCCGAACGACCCTCAACCACGTCTCGAGGAGCGTCCGGGGGACATTGAAGATTATCTTCGGCTGCCTTTGTCCCTGGTGCCGACATTACCCCGAAGCTCCTGATCCCTATCACCTCGACGGGAGGTAAGCACGACAAAGCAGGTGAGCGGCAATGCAAGGACAGTTGATTTGGTGTCGGCTGTCGTCCAAGGACAATACCTAATAATTTGCTGACACCAATTATCTGTGCCTACGCCATGAAGCACACAATTTCCAACTTTGAGGGAGAATGCCGTTGAGTGACTTGAAGAAATAGAATGGTTGGTTGTTCTCATAAGTGGACACCAAGTATCAGCCGACTTCAATTTGCCGCACGAGACTTACACAAGTTGCAGTGGTCGCGGGATGCAGAAAACATCGCCATTGCGAAATGGAATTGAAATGGCTTGGATAGCAAACAAACATTGTTGCCGGCCGTCAAGTCAACAGTACATGCAAAAGGCACAGCCACGGAAGCAATACGTGCCCGACCTTGCTGCATTGACTCAAAAAACTACCAGGAAAATTTGCGGATTAGAAGCCAGCCCTGCAGCTTCAATGCATCAGATGTCGGTGGCCGCGCATGACGTATGATTACAAGACGGCATCAGTCGATCAAAGTTGCCACTCGACCAAACTGAACACCGACGTGCCAGCAGCGGCATCTGACAACAAGGAGCACAGGTACTACGACTGAATGCCTGACACGAAACTGTCGCAGAAAGAACTTGTTATGGAACCATTTGCAAAGAACCAATAATTATGTAATCAAGTGGAAAGAAACATATTTGATACACTGCCCAAATAAACATATTTCCGCTCGCCTTTACGACTTCAGAGTCTATACACAAAGAATTGTGCTCACCGCACGTGCTGGACCTTTTGAGCACACTCGCATCTCTGACCCCTCAACATTGGGCGCATTCAGTAGCGGCCCCGGAGTCAAGGAGACACTGACTCCTTCCACTGGACGGCCAAAAGTCACTTCCGGTGCACGTAACTCCGGGGCCTCGGAGTCAAGCTCCGAAGCACCGAGTCCGGAGATGGTCTACGTAGAGTCAAAGGAGCTAAAGATGACGCCATTTCCTGACCGTTGACGATTTCTGGCAAGAAAATCCAAAGAGCTCTGACTCGAGTCACTCCGTTCGGAGGCAAGGGAGGCGCTACTGAACGCGCCCATTAAATAATGATACATACCAGACTGGTTGCATTGTATGGCGCATCCGAAAACCAACTCCAGTGATGTGAAAATGTTGTTTAATAATTTATTCCCTTCAAGGGCCTTTGTAGTCATTGCAGAGAGGATACTTAAAACTACACACATGAAAATAACATCAAAGCACACTGATATTAATGAGCACAAAACGGGCTCAGCTACCGAAAATAAATATTACACTCGTAAGAAATAATTATTGCTGTAACTTGTTAATTGCAAAAACAAATGAACCTCTGAGCATCTAGTTTAATAGTATGTGTTGATGCATTGTTATATAGCAACACTCTTCCTATACGTAAGACACAATAGACCCTTTGCAAAACCCCATCAAGCAACACGACTGTCATCATTTTTTTTCGGCGTAAAGCACACGAATGGGTTCCAGTTCACGTCGAACGCGAATGCAGCATTCGAGTCCAATAGGCGCTGAGCCGAGTTCACAGTGATAGCTGAAATAACATTCTTGTCGAACAAATGCCTAAGGATGAAGGCCTTCGGTAATTAGAGTAGTGGCTACTGTAATCCGTTTCATCGCGATTTGGCAAACGGCGAAGGCTACAGTCTTGGTGAGTCAATATGCACGTTGGAGAGAGGCACATGACAACATATCATCGGAGTGCTCGTCTGCACAGATTTGTCACACACCTTCGCTCCGTCTCTCTGATTGGCTCGAGGGGGCTGTGGCGGTTTCCCGTTACGAAGTTACGGTGAAACGAAGTATAGGCGGCCCACACTTTTGAAAAAAAGTCTATTGAAGCGACTGAAAAGAATGGTAGTCAACAGTTTTCAAGGCAAGGGATGAATGCAAATATGAGT
Source organism: Ixodes persulcatus (assembly GCA_013358835.2). Classification (NCBI taxonomy): domain Eukaryota; kingdom Metazoa; phylum Arthropoda; class Arachnida; order Ixodida; family Ixodidae; genus Ixodes; species Ixodes persulcatus. The sequence continues at coordinate 384,208 of JABSTQ010011265.1, forward strand.
CCTGTTGTCCAGGTAATTAGAACAAGTAAATAATTGACCGACTAATACAATGCACCTCGATGAAAACATTATTGCTGCAATAAATTCTACGAAAGAGAAAAATGTGCAGTTAATCTTCTATTTCCGAGGTGCATTACATTTAATTAACGAATTGCTGATATGTGTGGTTCTATCTCTGGACCTCTAAAAAGAGGGGCTGCATTTTTTAAAGATTCTAGATGTTAGAATGATGAATTAGACAACTACCAAAAAGGAGTACGATCATACACTTGTAAGTTACTGTGGACTATTGATACCAATCGGCAAGGTAAAGAGCCTACTAATACTAATTTCTAAGGGACATCGGATGCAACATTTTGAGCACTGATCAATAAAAATGTGAAGACTTGCTGTGTTCTGGTTCCAAGGGGACAAATACACTGTCCTTATGAACATAGGTAATGCACCTTTTTTCCGAATGATTCGTTCGAATGCTTTGTAAGAGTTCGCGTGCACGTCAATTAAGCAAACGCCAGCTTTTCAATTCAAAAAAGTATTGCGATCGAATGTAGAATCGCCGATTAGCACAAAAGGTTAAAGATCGCAGGAGCTTCCTGGCTAGACGTTGCTATGCGTATTCGGTGACGCAGGGCTGAAAAACCTTCCTTTAGGTCCTAACGCGACGTACACCTTTCGCTTCGATTCTCAGACATTCGAACGTTCAAAGGAAGCCAATGCGAATATTTGATGCTAATTGTTGATTAGTACAAAACGTAAAGATCGCTGGAGCCTCCTCGCTAGAAGTTGCTGTGATTATGCAGTTACCTAGGGCTGAAACAAATTCCCCTAGGCCCTACGTCCAACTTATACGTTTCGCGTCGATTCTCAGACATTCCAACGTTCAAACAAAGCTAAGAGAATGCGAAATTTTCATGCTAAAAGCAGTCGAAGTTCTATCGATCCTCGAACACATCCGGGAATCTGAGCACCGGTACGGCGATACGGCTGATGCTGTCTCACAGGTGTTCATATCCAGATGATCCAGAGCGATCTCGCGCAAAAAGGGTATAAAGTCTCATTCCTTTATATTTTCACATTACACCTGCGTCAGCGAGCACGAAGAAGCCCGAAGTCGTCGGAAAGCAGCTACACAAGTCATCACGGCTACCGCGCACCGAACAAACTCGCATCCGCCAGCTCTGGGCGCTGTCATCTTACCGGTGACGTCACGGCTCTTGTGAGGTCACGTGACGTGTGGTCACATTTGCGTACAACATGGCGGCAACACGGGGGGTTCCACCTCCGAACTTCCGGTTTATCACTCTAAGCCCTTCTGCATCGTGGCGTCATGCGCGCAACACCCCCCCTCCCCCCCCCAAAAAAAAAAAAAAAATAAAAAAATAAAGAAGCTTTTCAGGAGTTTTTTCTTTGTTTATTTTGAACGGTCTATAATGAATTATTCTGTTTTTTTTCGGTATACAATAAACTTCCCGTTCCGCGATGGTCAGTGGCGGCGATAAAACTGCTTTTATGGCGGCTGTCCCGGAGTTCATTGTCACGTTCACGGCCAACGGACGGGGTGAAAATCTCGTCGCGTTTGCGCAGATTTCTTCATCTTGTTTTATGCAGGGTGCTGCCTGAGTAGATTGATGACTGTATCCGCTGGGCGCATGCGCTGTCCTATCGAAAATTTTATGTGGTCTGCCCATCAACGTTGTTGGGACGCGCGCCGTGTCGAACGATATCTTGCAGACAAAGCAATTGTCCGAATCCTCAGGCACTTTTATGCAACTATTCTATTTGATGCACGCGCGTGGGGGGACGCTCATTCGCACTATTGCTAGTTTGCAAAACATATTTGCTACGTCCGTGGGACAAAAATAAAACGCAATTTCCTTAACCCCCATAAAAAAAAAAAAAAAAAACTATTTATTACAGAAAGTGGAAACTCTGTGAGAATGTGACGCTAGCGGTGATGAGTGGCGAAAAGTTTGGAACATAACGTTATCTACATCCAAAAAGAAATAACAAGAATATTTCTACAAGTCAAACCAAGAAATGACATTGTAAGCGCCAGTAGCATTTAAGTAAAAAAAAAAAAAAAGTAAGAAACACTCGATTTTTTAGCAGGAGTGAAAAAAAGGAGTAATAATTGGTTTTCTACTGACAAGTTGATTTCATTTATATAAATGCTATTGGCGCACACAATATAATTTCTTGGTTTAACAAATATTAGACATACAGCAGGTGGACGTCGGCTCACAAAGAAGATCCATCTTTCTTTTTTTAATCTTTTTGACGCAGGCAACGCCGTGTTCTCAAAAGGGGAAGCTCCTCCCACCTCTTTCCACTTTAGCAGAACGAACGCTGGAGAGGATGTCGTCTGCTTTCCAGCGTTCGCTCGGTGACGGCCACCGGCGAAAAGAAACACCGTCGCGTGCACTGATACGCACTGAAGTCGGAGCGATAGGGTTGCGCGGGGTTGGCAGTATGAATTGCTAATAGTTACGCTTCTTCTCTTGCGGGGACAAAGTCTCACAGTTTTTCAACTCGTCGAACGACCCGAGTTTGGTCTCCCAAAGACGTCTCCCGCTGTATTGGCACGGCGGACATATTTTACTCTGCCGTTTTGCGCCCTATGTTTGTCTTTGTGTCAGGAACGCCTACATACTTCATCACCGATGGGACGAACTGCAATCCCATCCCACTCTCGTGGGTATTTTCGTAGGAGGGATGCCCTCCCAAGACGTTTCGTCTTCATCTTCTTGTCGATGATATTTCCGGACCAGTATCGCATCGGGTCTACTTCCCGAAGAAAACGAACGGTGCAAGAAGTGATGAGTATGAATCTAAGGAAAAGGACTATGAAACGGGGAATCACTGAACAACGTTGGATACTTAGGGTTTATGTGTGCTTTTCTTTTTTAAATTAGCCTCCTTTCAGACGTAGAAATCACCTTTAATCACATTGGGGTGACGGCAAATAAAAAAAAAAAAAGTCGAAATTGTTTTTGATAAAATTAATGCAAGATAACTGCTACAAATCAGTAAAAAAAAATCCTAATTAAATATATATATATATATATATATATATATTTTATTTTTGGATGAAGACAAGTTGGCTCAAAAAGAGTAGTTTGTTTTTCACTAGTTTTCAGTGAACACTGAACAATGAACACGCCCAATCACTGAAAGCAGTGAAAAAGAAAAATTCTCTGTAAATTCACTTAAATCATAAATGTCAGATTAAATAAAAATATATTTCTTGATAGTATACATGTCATGCAAGGGAGAAAGGAACATGATTTGTTTGGTTAATGAAAAAGCTTATTTGCTCTAATACTTCAGCGAAGCAAAATGGGAATCACATTGAAGTTTGAATGAAAACCCCGAGGAAACAATTTCTTTCATAGAGTTCATATATACAACTCTAGAGAAAAAGGTCCGCCATTTTCCCATGCATTCAGGCTGCCGCAAGCGGCGGAGCATGGAGGCAGACCTTTGGAGTCCCGCACATGGTTACCAACTAATTTACGCCTTATTCGCTAGATTTCACGGTCTTGCTAAGGACCAATCCACGTACCTACCGGTGGAAAGGCATTCGCGTTCCTTTCGAAGCTGTCATTTTGCATAGCGCGCAAGTGTGCGGCATCGCGTCAACGCAAAAACTAAACCAGATAAACGGCTTCGCGCTATGGTTTTGATAGGCGCGCCCCAGGAATACGAAACCGCGTAACCATCAGATTTCCGAGATTTCGACAACAGGGAAGTTAATGCAGCGTAATGAGTCTATTGCTTTCTTAAGCGTTAGAATAGCTCAAATTTTAGTTTACAACGTTGAATTATCACTGTTTATTTTGCTGAGAGTTTTCAGTCTTCGCGATTACCATTGCGACTGTCGTCCTTCAGTTGGGAACATTTGTTTCTTTCTCTCACGTTCTGTCGCGCTCTTTTGCGATCTTTCACTCGGGACTCCAGATGTCGGCGTACATGATTTGCCACTCCTCCTCACTCACCTTTAACCCCCTGGTTCCTTCCCGCCAGCTTGTTCTCTATCAGCTTCGAGCACACGGCGCCGCTGTTGTCATTGCTTGCGAGGCCGGTTCCAGACAAAATATGAACGGTCTTTGAGCAACACAAAAAATGAAAAACAACAAAAGAAAAAAAGTTCAACGCTGTACAAACTTATGCAAGGTAAACCTTACGTGTAGAACTCCGTCTGTCTCTGTGCCTGTCTTTCTTTCAGTCACTCTCAGTCGGTCTGTGTGCGCGTGTGCGTAGGAATACTTTGCTTGTTTTTGTTTGTTTACTTGGATTTGCATGCATAAGATGCCATGTAATAGACAGATCTCAACAGCCAGTTTGGCTACGTCACCGCTGCCGCAATGAATCGAAGGAACATTGTGCTCCATCTCACCAAAACCGTGCAGTAGAGTCAAAGCTATAGGGGAGAGAATGTACCCCGACCTGTTCAAGAGGAGGGAAAGGAGGAACGGGAGAGAAGGGTTGGGATTTCCCTGTTCCTCCATTCCCTCCTCTTGAACAGGTCGGGATACACTCTCTCCCCTGTAGCTTCGGCTGTACTGCGCGGTTTTGATGAGACGGAGTAAGTAGGTTTTGCGCGCGTGTGGGAACCTGTGCGTCCGAGAGCACGAGAAGGCACGAGCAGTCTCGGGCACTGCCGCCTGCCTTCTGAAAACTAAAGTTATGGCGGCTTTACGCATGCGCCGAACGCTTGGTGAGATCGGTCTTTTGACAATAGAAGTGGGAGACAAAAACAAAGCTCACCCCTCCGGTTATACTTCGTTTCAGCTTAAGTTTAGACGCAGCCGATGCTACAAGCGCGAGCATGTGGCCCTGAACTGTGCTTGCTTTGCACGAGCGCGTGCTTGGCACGAACGCTGAAAGCCCGAAGCTCTCTACCCCACCCTTGGTTAGTGTGAATCTGAGCCAAAAGATGGCGGTGGGATCGCCTTCCAGGCCTGTACATCAATGCGAGAAATCATGTGGGGTGGCGCTTCGATACAGTGGGGTATTTTTTATATCCTGAATTTGACATCCCTGGTCCCTTGCGGGTTTTTCTCTGCACGAGCTTTCTTTGAAACGCGCACGGCTGCGCCAGTTCTCGTGCAAGGGGGCCAGCTGCCTACGCTCCGAGTTTACGTCTCCAGCAAATGTGGGCAGAATAAAACGCGAAAATCGTCCTGAGCCAAGACACATGCACAACAAAACCACCGACGCGTTGAGAAATATAATATTGCCTGTGCGCCGTTATCGGAGATTTCAGAGGCCAATTACACATACTTTAATGTGATCATATTTGTATTGACACGAATGAAGGTGACGAGAGGACGAAGAGTGAGCTGAAAAATAAAGGTTTAATCGGACTTGTGCCAAACAAAAAAAGTAAAGAAAGAGCGTCGAGGCAGCAGAAAAGCAGACGGCGATTCGGCAGCGTAACAGAGAGCGAGAGCGAGACTGACTCGACAAGGTCGCTGGCAGCTGCTTATATCCTAAGTGCGTCACTATCTCGAAAGTTCGGCAAAGAAGGTTCGAGCGTCGCGCGCTCGGGGCGAGGATGAACTGGCACTTTCGAGAAGAAGAAAGCAGGGCGAAGGTTACGTCTGGTGCAAGAATGAACGCGAGTCTCCTAGAAGTATGTGACCAAGCGTTGCTTTCTCGGCTCTGCGCGCGGCAATATGACGGGCCGGCCCTTTTGTCGTGAATGTGTTTGGCTATTTGTGGATTTCCAGGAAAACGTGATGACGTGATAAACTTGGGTTTCCAAAATTCTAGCTTGAGGAATTAACTACATAAAAATAAAAAAATAAACTATTTTTTGGGGGCGGTCAGGTGTCTCATTTAGGTAGCTGAGTGTTTATTTTGACCAAAACCACGAGACCGAAAAAAAAATGACACTCAGGTTCAGATGTTGAGTTTGGTAAACCCAAAATAGAACTAATGCGGGAGTCATAATAAAAAAAAATGCCGAGGTTAAAAATTAACTCACAGCAAAAAATGATAATAATTAATTTTAATACGAATTCAGTGACAAATGCAGTGACTGGCCAGGCAAAGATTATGGGTCTGTGGATAACTTTTGCACATAGTTTAAGCAATGTACAGGGTGTCACAAAATAAAAAAAAATTAGTTTTGTTTTTACCGCAAGAATAAACTAGGCATCGCCGGACGCTCATTCTGCGCCCAAAGGTAGCGCTAGAGGTCACAACCAGATGTCAAAGTTTTAGCCCGATCCGATACCTTATTCAGAAGTTATAAGTGATTTTCTGAAAAGTTCAATGGGAAAATGGCGGCCGACGGAGTTTTCGAATACATGGGGCTCTATGGCACCAGAAACCGAAAACGGGCAAAAATGGGCTCCATTTTTCCATTGAAATTTTCAGAAAATAACTTATTTGAATAAGGTGTCCATTCGGAATAAAACTTTGGCATCTGGTTGTGACCTAGCGCTACCTTTGGTCGAAGAATGAGCGTTAGGCGATGCGTAGTTTATTTTTGCCGTAAAAAAAACCCTCTTTTTCTCGCTACAATCGACCGTGCTATTGCTTTAGCTATTGAGTCCACGCCTGTTACCAATGTTTTCAGATATGTAGATGATTTTCTTTTACTGTACAAAAAGACTGCGGATCAAGATTTAGTTACTACGATTATGGACATTTTTCATACGTGCGGTTCTGGGCTTACTTTTACTTTTGAGAAGCCTAAGGAAGGGGCGTTGCAATTCTTAGACCTTCTCCTCTCATTGCACGCCGATCACTTGTGCTGGTCATTCTCACCACGTTCTAAAAAAGGTATTCTTCACTACACATCCTCGCATTCCAAGGTAGTGAAGAGAGGCATTGCTTTCTCTTGCCTCATTTCAGCCCTAAAAAAGTCATGTTTCCACGCCATCCATCGGAGTTTCTTGGGCCAAATCGATAGACTAAAATCTTCAGGGTTCCCTAATCAGGTCTTAATAGAAGTGATAGGTACGCTGGTAAAGAACGTAAAAGGTGGTGAAAAAACTAAGCGCCCCGTTGACAAAAACCGGGTGGTGGTTATGCCATACCTACACAAAATATCGCATAATCTAAAACAAGTGGCAAGTAGGTATGGTGTGCCTGTAGTACTATCAGCCCCTAAAAAATGCGAAAAATATGTTCTAAGGTTCGTCAAAAAGCGGAAAATTTATCAAAAAACACGTGCCACAAAACAACATGTGCGGCCTTTTGTTCCCTGTTCATCGGGCGTTGTATATAGCATTCCTCTTTCCTGTGGAAGATGCTATGTAGGACAAACCGGACGGTGTCTAAATGACCGGCTCCGAGAGCACAAACTTTCTTTAACATCCACTGTAGGAGGTCACCTTTCGGTGCATTGTAAGACCTGTACGTGCACACCATCTTTGGGAAAAAACATCAATCGTTGGCCGCTTTAAAGAAAAACAAACGCGCGAGGTCCTCGAGGCGTTCACCATCTTGAGCCTGGCCGATCGCTGCGTTAGTCAGCCGTCGGTAGCTTTGAGCGAAAAAGAAGTTGCCTTCTTGTGAACATTTGACGGTGACTGAACTGTTCACCCCCTGGTGCCGTGCTCCGCTGTAAAAATCGTGCTTCATCTTTCTTCTCTTTACTTAATATAACAGAGTTGTGAGTGCGCGCCTGTCTGTGTTCTGTGTTCCTTTCTTGTTTGTCCTTGTCTTTTTGTGCGCGAATTTTAACCATGTTCAACGTTTACCAACTCGCCCAGCTTACCACTCTACTAAAACCCTGTACATTTTTTTTTGTGGCATCCTGTACCAGTCTTAATTTGGTGATCTATGCGCGCAAGTAGTGGTGTGCAAAAATGAAAAAAAAGATGCAAACGAGTAGAGTTTGATGTTGTATAAAATATAGTGTAAGCACACACTTGGTACGCTGATTAAGAATGAACCAGCTCTACATTTTACACTAGCGTCGAGCGTATTAAAAGCTAAGGGTGCATCAAAACCTAAAGCATGTACACATATACTGCTCAGGCCGTTATGTTTGAATGCTCATAGTACTTTATTACCCTCAGATTTGGTGTAAGTTGTCTCCTGATTGCTCCAACAGAAAAAAGGAAATTTCCCAGACAACACTTGGACATCGCCAGGATGTCCTCAGGACAACGTTTGAGGACATTATGATGTCCTGAGGATGTCCTCAAATGATTCTGGAAACATCCTAAAAACGTCCTATTGTCTGGCCTCAAGACATCCTCAGAACGTCCTCAGGAGGCAGCCAAGGATTTTTCTAGTACATTTTTAGGACAATGCACTGCAGGTGCAGCTGTTCACTGAGCTGTTTGGACGCTTACATTTTTATTGTTTTTTGGTTTTCTCCAACTGGATTTTGAACCTGAACATTCCTGCAAGAGCTGCGGTAGAAAGAAGTTCATTGCTGTGTACTATTTTAATGTGAAATTCACACACAAATTCTAAATTACTAGTCAGTGAGAGGCTAAGACATAGGGCAAGGTAAAGGGGGAAGAAAGCTGACGGAATGCTGAAGAGAAGAAAACCTCTCTCCTCCAGCATCCCGTCTGCTTTCTCCTCTGCGTCTTTCCTTGCCTTATGTTCTTAGCCTGTAACTATGAGCTTGATCATGTCATTCAGTATGGCAAACAAAGGTAACTGTTCAAGAAATACTTTATTGGAGAGCAAATGTTATACATTACTTTTTTCAATGTCTGCACCAGACATGCAGTACGGCTTCGCATCTTGGCCAGCACTAGTCCGAATAGTCAGCGGGATCTAGAAAACAAAAATCAATTCCATAAGAATTAATAATAAAAAAAGGTAATGTGAGAAGCTTACCATCATGTCGAACATCTCCGGCTTTTGACTGCAGCTTTTTCAGTTTCTCTCCAGCGCAGCCACACTTTGATGATGGTCTCCACGTCAGCTTTGTTTGCACACTCAACATTTGCTTTCACTGTCCCTGAAACATTGATTTGTGATGACAGTCACAAATTCAATGGTCTGCCATTTCGAAAAAGTACTACATATAAAAAAGCACTAACCTTCGTCACTGCCTTGCATTGCTGCCATCATCAATTTGGATGGAACAGCGCGGATATACAGACTCGCAGCGCTGACTAACAACTCAGTGATATATTTTTTCTTCCTCAAATCGTCATCTTCTTCTCCTTCGCTGTTAATGGTGGTGGTGGTGGATAATACGTTTATTTAAAGAAAAGAAAAAATATATATCTTCGGAGACTCGAAGTTTTCATGACGCGGTGGCCTTAAAGGGGCGGTGCAACGATATTCGTTTTGAGCGTTTTTCACTTTGTATGAGCTTACTGGCACTAGTGGGACCCAAGTACACTCGCGCGCAACGCCACTGACCAAGAAACCTCTTTGTTGCGGTGTAATTTCAAGGAGAAAGCGAGCGTTTTCTTTCAATCTCTCCTTCGCAAATTTTGATGACGTACCCTGGCGGTAGCTGCATCCTCCAGGGACGATATTTGAATGCGGCTCATAGATTGGACCCGAGCATTGCGTGAGCACTCGATTTGAGCTCGTGATAATTGATAGCTCGAGAAGCATGCGGATAGTGGCCCGTGTCCAATCGCTGCGACGACGACAATAGCCGAGCCATAACAATGTCTGGAACTCAGCGCGTGTCCTGTGCTTTGCCAACCCCAGCGCGTGGCTATGATCAACATTGGCGGCATATAATCGGATCCAGATCACGTGGCCGCTTGTTCTGGCTGCGAGTTGAGGGGGTGAAGGCTGCTCGTTTTTCTTTAATTTTTTACTGGGACTTCAATTGCGTGGGGTGAAAAACGAACGCGTGTTTCATAGGTCATTAACGTCAGGGATCCGTTCTAAGCGGTATTTCCGCAAAGTACGAAAATCGTTGCATCGCCCCTTTAAGGCTTGGCATCGTCTCCTAGGTTAAAGATGTTAGATGGAGTTTCCCAGGCCTCCATTAATAAGTACATAGTAAATTAATAAATAAATGACAACTAAAAATAAATAAAACTGAAAAAAATATAATTGAAAATTTTAAGGAAATAAATTATAATTAAAAAAATTAAACTTGAAAATTTGATTTTTAAATATTTTTAGTTTTATTTATTTTTAGTTGGCATTTATTTATTTATTTATTTATTATTTATTAATGTTTATTGGCTATTTGGTTTCTGGTGTTTAAAAATTTAAAATGTTCTCATTAAGGGTGAGGGAGAAAAAGATGATGATTTGAGGAAGAAGAAATATAGGACTGAGTTGTTAGTCAGCGCTGCGAGTCTGTTTCCTTCTTGTGTGCCTGTGAGTGTGACTGTATCCGTGCTGTTCCATCCAAGCATGAATTACCAACTAGTTCAAGCATCCACATTATCAAGCCATCATCAACCTCGAGGCTATTTCTGTTTCTGTACTGGCTTGGTTTAGCTTGCTTGGGTCTCTCGGATGGGTGGATAATTGCAATAACGGTACGCCTTGTAGTAGGCGGTAGCTTGCGCCACCTAGATTGAATGTCGCCAATGGAACTGAATTCCGAAATACTGCGCAAATACAAAACTAACAATAATTGTAGTGCGTCCTGGTTTTATTAAAAAAATTGTTTGATGAAAGATGTCCTAAACTTACAAAACTACATGTAATAATTTGTATGTGAAATTTAGTTTAGCAGTAAACATGAACTGTGTATACTACCGCCATTTCATTCATTTATTTTTTTAAAAACGCAATCAAATTGAGGACCTATATATTACCTCTAAAATTGAATCCCTCGTCCTCATTAAGTCCTCGGAAGGACGTTTCTAGGATGATCCAGTGACTGACGTTCTCAGGATGTCCTGAGGACGTCTTGCAAACCATGAGGACGTTTGTACCTTTTGAGGACGTCCTGAGGATGTCGGGTGTTGTCTTGCTTTGCTTTGCCTCGAACTGTCTAAAATTTGTGGAGGACGAAAAAGCGTTTCTTGTGATTTCAGATAAAGCTTCAGATAACTGACAACCATAATTTTAAGCACCAAGAGAGTATGAAGAGTAGCTTATTCAGTGGCTCTAGTTTAGCCCGACCGCATAGACATAGAAAGATAACGAACAGCTTGACCTCGCGCTCTTGGCGCTGCTTCAGTGGCTTCATCAGCCCGTAGCGTTGGCTGCGCTCCGAACGAAGTTTATGCAAAGCAAATATTCAAATCTTAGGGTTTCACAAGCCAAACCAACAAAAATCACTTAACACGCCCCAATAAAAAAGAAAAAAAAAATTGCAGGTTTATTTTGACTAACTGGAGATCTTTTGACGTGCAACCGAAATCTCAGATTGGCCTCCGCCGGATTGCGGGCACCTCAACTGATATTTAAACCCGACAAATATGGATTCTTGGGTCAGCGCGTTGGCTCAGAGAGTCAGTCAGTCAGAAAACGTTTAATGTCATAGAAGAAAAGTAAAAGGAAAAAAAGAAGAAAAGAGGAAAGGGGGTATGAGGCAGTGCGCCATTGCATCAAGATCTGGACGCTGGCACTAAGGAAAGGTTACTAAATCTAAATAAATATGTCCAGCTTGGCCTCAAAGATAAAATCCAGGAGTCCTTTCAAGACGCTTCGTCTGTCACTCTCGGAGTCTGGTGGATAGGTCCACCCCTTCATAGATGCGATGTCTGTTGGTCGATGTTTTGCCCTTATGTCTTTGTACTCTGGCCACTCCCACACCAAGTGAAAAATGTCTGCCTTGACGCCCATGTTGCACTTGAGGCAAGTTCCGGATCTTTTTCCTTGGCTCCAAAATGCGATGCGCGTTGGTGTTAGTGCGGTGTCCGTCCTCACTCGAGTCAGGAGAACTCTCGCCCGTCTTCCAAAACCCGTGCAAGGGAGCGGGTCTGGGTTTTCGGAGAGCTTCTCTTCAAGTTTTGCTAGATAGACTTTTCTGATCTTGGCCCGAACCTCGCCTGGTTCTAAGACGATTTAATGTTTGTGTTTGCTTTTAATATCATTGCCACTTAAGAGCCACCGAGGTGGTTTTTGAAACAAAATATAGTCAAACCATTCCGACAAGCATAGTTTAATTGCGAAAATGATTTTTGCAAGTCATAAAAACATTAAAATGTTTCCGCATACGTGGCGGAATCTGAAATGGCAGTATGCATTTCATGGCGCCCATTTCATTTGGATCGCGTCGGGCATGTGTACCGATGCACAGTAGAACGCGCGCAAAAGTAGCTGTGGTGCACCCGCAGCCTCGTGCTTGTTGTTCTGACATCTCTGGCTCGCTCACTGCGGGCATCCAGGCATCTGACACCCTGACATCTGGCGCTTTTTCTGTCTTTCACGTGGCGTTTCAAGCGGCACAAGACGGAAAATGCACATCAAGCTGTTCTTGAACACGTGTCGCCATCTGTACTTTATATTAAGAAACTGCAATTTGCCGTAACTGAATGGGAAAAGTTTGAGGTCTTATAACATTCTTAACGTGTAATATATCAATATGTAAGTTCCGGAAAATGTAATATTCAAGGATGCTTCATAACTTAATGTCTCCTTATTTTGATTAGTTGACGTGATTCCGTTTTTATAGTGCCATAAAATAATACCGTTTTAAACTTTATTTTTTATTTGAAAATATAAATTATCTGTACAGTTTGTTGCTTACTTTTTAATGTATTGCATCCAACCGAACGCTCACGTAAAATATCGTGGACGATTCGACGTTATAACTCGAGAAATAATTCTTTTTAATATTAGAGATTGTGGTCTATTAAAAGCTGAATAATTAACTAACAACTAAAATGATCGTAATCGAGACATTAATCTATCGTTGAATAACAGCTCTTTAATTTGACATTAACTTTATTATTGTAAGATACATAGAATGAAAGTTATAAGCCATCAAAAAAGCACCAAAACGTCATGCACGGTAGGGTTGCTCCAGCGCAGCAAATCGCATTTTGCTCGTGTTCAGCTTGATATACATTTTTTGTTGGCTTTGTAATATTTTTTTATTCAATCCAAAATTAATGCACACGAACACCATCACAGTTCAAAATATCTATAAATAAAACAAAAGTATTTCTGATATTAGATTTGCGCGAAAGTTCTTTTTTTTTTTTGTTCTTGTGGGTAAATTATTGCAGTGACATTAGAGTGATTTCAGTAATAATTCAAATCTTGATTTTCATTCTGCACCCCGAGCTCAGTGAATTTGTGGTAGATTAATTTGAGGATATTACTGCCTCGTACGATTTTGTGAAACAGTGCAGTGGTAGCACCATATCTATGGGGAGCGTTCACTGACGGCCATAGCTGTCTGGGCGACTGCTCAGTGAGTGCTGACAGCAAGCTTCCGCGGTGCTTTCGCCACGCGCATTCCGCACCTTCAAGATTGCCGGTCTTAGCAGCCTTTTGAGGTGAGCTTGTTCTGAGCTTGTGCTCTAAACATAGCCCTCAAATATAACGACCAGTGAATACCCCCCCCCCCCCCCCCTCTATTAGCGGCGAGATGTTTCGGTGGCGCCCACGTATGGTTACCTTTCGTGACGTCATTACCTTGCGAACAAGTTTGATGGCGTTTGTAATTAGCATGGCGGAAGCTTGAAATCATAGCGTTCTTGAACCAACACTGTCAACACCGTCAAAATTGAAGTCCTCACGTTCCTCTTATTTCCGTCCATGAGAACTCCTTTGCTGACGTCATAGTCAGCATTCCGCCAATCGTGGAAGGCCGACCACCGCTACGCTTTTGATCGCGCACGTCGCCAATAGAGGCCTAGGAGGTTTCTCGTCGCAAGCCAACCTGCATCGGGATTTATTGAAGGTGTTACATTTATTTCCTTGGATATATAGGACATGAAAAACAGCTACATATCAGCTTTGGCACGTCTGCCCCAGCCCTCATGCAAGGTTTCCCTCAACGTGTGTCGGCTCGCAGAACCGAAATTCCGTTCCGTGCGCGCTTCGCGCTGCACAGCATCGCACGCGAAAAGACACCGCGGGCTGCTGAACACGTCCCGCGGTTTAAGGCCAACTCCTCCGCTAGTGGCGCTACGCGCGTTTTCTTCAAGTGGCCCCTATAGTTCGCGCACGGAAGTCCCCGACAGCTGACGAAACGCGGGGCGTGGCATACGAAGCCAATGCATCTTGCTCCCGATTGATTTCTTTTTCGGCCTTCGTGTCGGCTGATGCCCTCATTAAGCACCGAGCGATAAAAATTCATTTGGAAGTATAGGAGTCAAATGAGGAGGCGCCATTGGCCGAAAGCGGGCTGGGCGTGTTCCAGGGCGTCTTCACAAATTCGGATGTGGCCAACCAGAAGCCGGAAATAATACCCTGATGGTGGTCGCGAGAAACGAAATTAATAAGGGCGTCGGTGACTGAAAATATGGTGCACGTGATGTTTCAATCACGGTCATTCGAAATCATGATGGAAGAGTGCAACTAGTGAAACGATCGACATAATCCGTACGCCAGGCGCCGAGGGTCGGGGATCTGCCGTCCGAGCGGTCACACTCTGTTCGAGCAAAACAGAGTTCAGCGGCACATTTTTTTCTTACATTTTTCTGCATGATCATGATCGAAACATCAGGTACACCCTATTTTCAACCTTGAAGACTAACTACATTTCATTCTTCCCCGCTTATTCAAACCATATACCAACCTATGATTAAAACCGTCTCTCGCTACCACCGCTAGGGGATTCTTTTCAATTCCTGGTTGGCCAAGAGAGCATGCCAAGCCCTCTTTCTGCGTCTGGTGCACGCCCTGGCTCTGCCCGCGCCTCCCGTTGTCTGAACTTTTTCTATACTCGGCTCTGCTCCCTACAAATAAAGAAATAATTCGAATGCGGAGCGCAAGTTCGTCTGCTTCTTGCACAGGAGTTGCGATGATGTCAGAACGCCAAGTTCTTACTGTCTGATCAAAAAAAAAAAAAAAAAAATCAGTGGGCAGACCTTAGAGCATCTAGCATTGAGGTGCACCCACTATCCTTCCAATCGAAGTCAGTCAGAGCTCGGCGTCTTCCTGACGTGACCGCGACTCCCGCGCAAGAAGCAAACGACTTGCTCTCCGCATAGACTTTAGATACATTGTTTTTGTAGCCAGAAAAAAAAAAACACACACAAGAAAACAACAACGTTACTTTAAAAGTTCGGCGTCGGCTCACGAGCGGACGTAAACTTTAATTCCGAGTGTGGGACTCGTCGCCGGAGGTGGGTTTCGACACTTTGGGGGCAAGTGGAACAGATTGCGGCCCGAAAGCGAAACGCCCGAGTTTCCGGCTCTGTTGACTTCAGGAAGCGGGCCATGTGTCGGACAGCGCTGTAAAATACGGCTGCTCGGGAAATTTAGGGGACAAAATTTAGGAGTCGCGAAGGTCGCGAACGGCGTCCACGCGCCAAAGTTTTTTTTTTTTTTTGAATTTTTTATTTGACTTTAATTTGGAAGCATTGTGCGGATGGCTTTTCGAGAGCGTCTTAGGAGTTCGCTGGACAAGGGGATACGAAGGTCTTTTGATGAAAAACGCTTTTGGAGGCCGCGTTTCAGCGTCTTCTTTGTCACCGCGGGAATCCAGCGAGGTCCTTCCCGTTAAGGCCAATTAAAAGGCCTTTAGAGTGAACTTCGAAGCACCAACGAATCAAAGCGCGATGTCGGCTCTACGCGTGCTGTTCGGCGTGCGCTATACTTCGCCGATTCTTGAGTGTAGTTTTGAAGGTTTTTCTAAGTGTCCGCAAAACGCCGGTGTTATGTACACTTCTCAGACAAAAAAGGCCGAGGCCCTCAAAACGAACTGATTCAAAGGATCGTTTAAAGGCTCTGAAGGCCTTTATCGTGCCTACAAAACGAAGGCACTTTCATTCTGATAACTCGGATTAAATAGCGTCTTATTTTTTTTTCTAATCACTGATAATATAATAAAAGAAGGGAGGCCTCTCAGTTGCCCTCTTTCCAGCGTGAGCTTCCTACTTTTGACAGCACTTCACCGTCTCGAGAGCATCGAACGTGCACCCGCAGGCAAAGCAGAACGCAATTCAACGATCGCCTGCTCGTGGCCGGTCATCCCAGAAAGAGAAGACCGGCGGCTCATTTATCCTGTCAGTATCTATTGTCGAGTCAAACCGTACGCATTAATTCCCCGCTCGTCCCTTCGTTCCTCTGCCCGACATTCTCGCCGCTAGGCTGCAACATTTTTCGCTGCTCACTCGAAGAAAAGAATAAGATGAAGAAAAAGTAAATAAATCGAACAGTAAAATTTTATACGCATAATATTTCTATTACTCCCTACCTTTGGAAAAAAATAGAGCTGTACTTCACTTAAATGATTTCAATATAGAGGGAGGACATTACATTAATATAATTGAAAAAGGGGGAAAGTCGTCATTTGTACACTAATAACTTCCTATTTTTTACAGAAACAAAATAAAGAACAAGAGAAAAGACAAGAAAAATAAAAACACTGGATCAAGCACAAAAAAAAACCCTATTAAAAAAAAGAAGAGCAGAAACACGATAAAAGTCGTTGATCAGGCCCACTCGCTTAGCTAAGGTATCGTTTTAACAATTTAGTTTTCTTCTTCCCTTCAATTTGTTTTTGATTTCCAAAGATAACTTTTGGTGGACTTGCCAGCCTATTCTTTTATTTCAAATTGGCTTTAAATCGGTTGTGCATTCCCAGGAGGTACCGATAGAGGTATATTATTTAATGATAATTTAGCCACTCGAATGGGCGGTAGCTGCCCGCTCCTCTCCTTCGCGTCTTTCACGCTGGGTGGCGTCGCCTCCTCTGGAGTCCCGTAGAGGCGTTAGTCTGAGCTCGTGGCTCTAGCGGGCGGCTGTCCTTGCGAAGAGAGCTTAGATTTAAAGGGATCATGAAATGAATTTTCGGCTGGAATAAATTGGGATTTTACTAATCGTTAATTGTTTAATTCTCCAAAAAAAACAAAAAAAAAAAAAACTAGTACACGAGGGTAGAAAGTCAGAAGCCTGCTTTTCGGTACGAAAATTTGTACATATAGCGGACTATTTCTTACCACCTTTCCTTCGAAAGCTCTCCGCCCTTTACACTGTGATGCATCCGCAGTGCCCAAACACGTCAGCCGAGCCCAGCTCACGCATTGGCCACGAGCACCGCGTCACTCGGACGTAGATGCGCTCGTCAACAATCGATCCGTCGACGAATATTTGGATTCGCGTTCGTGGCCAATGAGTGCCGTGATGGCACTTACCATCACTTGCGAATGACAAGTTTCATGTAAACTCCTAGATCTTGTAATTTTAAAGCGCAAAAGAAGCTTATTGGTGAAATTAATAAAAAGGAATGCCGTTTACAACTCCCTGTAACACCGAATTAGAGCGCAGCTCTTGAGGAGGAGGAGGAGGGGGAGGTACGGAGAGGGGGCTATGCCCCTCCTCCTCTCCTGCTCGCCTCCCATTTAGGGAAAAAGCTTTCCGCTAAATTTAGCAGAAAAAATTCTCCGCAAAATTTATCGAAAAAATTCCGTGCTAAATTTAACAGAAAACTATCCCGCTAAAGTTAGTGAAGAATTTTTTCCGCTAAATTTGGCGGGGAATATTTTCCGCTAAATTTAGCGGGGATTTTTTCCGCTAGATCTAGCGGGGAATTTTTTCCGCTAGATTTAGCGTGGATTTTTTTTCCGCTAAATTTGGTGGGGACAATTTTCCGCGAAATTTCCGGGGAAATTGTTCCGCTAGATCTAGCGGGGAATTTTTTCCTCTAGATTTAGCGGGGAATTTTTGTCCGCTAAATTTGTCGGGGAAAATTTTCCGCTAAATTTGGCGGGGAAATTTTTCCGCCAGATTTAGCGGGGAATTTTTTCCCGCTAAATTTAGTGGGGAATTTTTTCCGCTAGATCTAGCGGGGATTTTTTTTCCGCTAAATTTGGCGGGAAAATATTTCCGCTAAATTTAGTGGGGAAAATTTTCCGCTAATTTAGCGGGGAAATTTTTCGGCTATATTTAGCGGGGAATTTTTTCCGCTAGATTTGGCGGGGTCAATTTTCTGCTAGACTTAGCGGGAAACATTTTCCGCTAGATTTAGCGGGGAAATTTTCCGCTAGATTTATCGGGGAAATTTTTCCGCGAAATTTAGCGGGGAAAATTTTCCGCTAGATTTAGCGGGGAAAATTTTCCGCTAGATTTAGCGGGGAAAATTTTCCGCTAGACTTAGTGGGGAAAGTTTTCCGCTAGATTTAGCGGGGAAATTTTTTTGCTAGATTTAGCGGGGACAATTTTCCGCTACACTTAGCGGGGAAATATTTTCCGCTAGATTTAGCGGGGAAAATTTTCCGCTAGATTTATCGGGGAAAATGTCCCGCTAGATTTAGCGGGAAACATTTTCCGCTAGATTTATCGGGGAAAATTTTCCGTTAGATTTAGCGGGGAAATATTTTCCACTAGATTTAGCGGGGAATATTTTCAGCTAAATTTAGCGGGGAAATTTACAAATCATGCACCACGCGGTTACGCCGACGCCGACGGCGACGCCGACGGCTACGGCAACGCCGACGGCGACGGCAACGCCGACGGCGACGGCGACGGCGACGCCGCTGAAGCCGGAAACGGGCGCCTAAGAGCTGCGCTCTAAAAAGGGAAAGCAACTTAGGCATTGTTTTCATTAGTAGAATAGTCGAGCTTGAGCCGAGTTCCCGAGTACAGCACTAAAATATATCTAGTCATAAAATACACGGAATCAAAAGATAATCTCGTCTGTGGCATTGGGCAAAAATGCCGGCGTGGAAGGTGCACTTTGGAGCGTTGTAACTTCGAAGGAAACAAAATGATCTAACATGTAGGCTTATGAATAAACACCAGAGTATGGTCGAGAACTGTCACTATAAATTTCAAGGAAATCGAAGATGTTGTCTTTTAATTGCCCCTTGAAATATTTTAATTAAAACTTGTTGTCGGCCTAGTTGGCTAATGAGGCAGTATTTTAACATTGTACTTTAGGCCAAGTTTGGTGTGACATGAAAATTTAAGCTTTTGAGATAAAGGAATTATTCATATATAACTTTTATCAGAGCTTTTTGTCTAACGGCACCTGTCGGTGGAACGAGCTTTCAAACGATCAGAACAGTGCACACAAAAGAAAGACAACGTAAGAAAGAAGCAGACGCGCATCACTTTGTCTCTACATGGAAGCGCACGGGAGGTCTTGTCCAAGAATTCTCGGCTGCGGTTTGGAGAGAAGGGCCCTCGACGCGCGACAGAGGGTGCCAAAGTGCCGCACACGTCCGAATACCCGCACTACGTTCCATCATGCTCGTTGGGAACCGAATGAGCGAAATTACACGATACTGCGAGGGAACGGCTCTTTCCGTGACCGCCGCAAGAAGGACAATGAAATTTCGGGTCGTTACAAAAGGCCGTTAATTTTGTCCGTTTCCAGATTGCTCGGCCACAATTTTTGTTTTTCCCCCGCGTGGTGTCAACGAACCCTCAACCCGTTGGGAGGAAATTGGGCTCTGAAGGTTCGGCCACATTCGGAATCTAATAACGTTTTAGGAGCAATTTCGAATGCGAGTTGCGAGAGGAATTTTTGTTTTCTATCGAAGTTTTCATTACGGGTTTCAAGCGTTAAGTCTTTGCCGAGAAAATGAAAAAAAAAAGAAAAAGAATACTGGTAAATTAGTTTCCTTTTTTGTTTTGTTTAGTCGACGCGTCGTTACTTTCCGGATATTTTTTTTTTATAATCTTTATCACTCAGATGGCTCGTCCGATGGAAATGACCTTCAAGTTTCAGCTTTTCTGTCGATTTTCAAGCGCAAAGCGAATTTTCCCAATTACCCGCCAATCTGATAGAAAACAACATGATTTGGGCGAGGTCGAATGAAATCATCATAATTTAGTAATCGTTATAAAAATGCTAACGTTCAGAAATAAATGCAATATTAAAAGTGAAATAATAAAACATATTTTCAAACAGTGTTTCATTTTTGTTGCGGCTCTCAAAATCCGATTAATTCGTCAAATTATAATATATAATTATATATATATATATATATATATATGAATAAAATATACGAAGTCATTTGGGGTTATTTCTATGTTCATTCAACGTTGTACCATAAAGCAGCTTCCCGGCCGGGTACTCCAATCTTATTAGCGCTTAAAATATAGAATTCAAAATGCGATTGGTGTTGCTCGAATTATGCAGGTTAGAAAACCGAAGTCATCTGTTCACTTTACCTAAGTCTGTATCGAGCTTCTTTTAAGAAGTTCCTACGCCTGCCGTTCCTCTGAAGCCATATCTTGCATGCGTGTTGCGTTTCTATTAAATAAAACCAAGTAAGAATTTCGTCAATATTCATGTCAATTGCGCTGAGATGAAACTTTAGCCCCAGTCGAGTCGTTGTGACGAGAAGGCGGGTTTTTGTCTGGTTTCTTTTAACACAACGCAGGAACTTCTTTCCGATCTGGAGGCAGTTTTTACGTTTTTGTTGGACACAATTAAGATTTTTACTCTCGAACGGTTCAGTGGCCGAGAGTGTTAACTCACAACAGATCATTATCACACGGGGTGAACACTCAGGCTGTATCCTCATATGTCCGATCCATGTAGGCCGCTAATTTATTCAGAGCTGTTCGCGTCTCACCCTGGCTTTCTTTTGACCGAGGCTAGCCTGAGCCTAGTGCGTGCATAAAAATGTAAAGCGAAAATGCAGCGTGGTTTAGCCTGATGCAAAAAAAGACGAATGAGCCATTAGACTTCACTAGTTATAACTAAAGTTCCATGTTTCCAGATAAAAAAAAAAAAAGATTTCCATAAAACAAACGTTAGGACGGATCGCTTGCTGTTGCTCGTCGCACCGCTCGGTTGTAGTAGATTCCTAGTAAACTTCGCTCGTCGCCCGGGAGTCGCTCCCGTGCCATCTTTGGCGCTGCGCCTCGTCGCCCATCAGAAAAATATCGTGTCGGATGTTGGATGCATCGGAATGAGTTACAGCAGACAACCTATGCGTTGGGTAGAAAGTCTAGCGCGAACGAGTAGTCGCTACTTTGCGAGCGCGGTCCGAGAAAAAGTGCTGCCAGTATCGTCCTAAAGATACTCTGCTCGGGTTATTCAGTATGAATCGGTACATCAAAAACGGTACCAATCACGGACAGTCCATAGATGTGAGTGAGTGAAAGCGATGTTTATTTAATTTTTTTTTGGAAAAATCGACTGTTGCTTGTGCACTCAGTGTGCACATGTCCACTGTCGATAGGGAAGGGGATTGGGTGAAAAAGGAAGCAAAGGACCGCGTGATTCCAGACCTCGATGTCGCCACTGCTGCAGTTTTTGTAACCCACTACAAAGTATGTCTCGCTCGTCGGACGCCGTCTACGCGTTCTACTGCGGTCGCTCATCGTCACAAACAGCCCCAAGCGAGGTAACCGGAGTGCAGACGCAGGCCAAAATACAGGCCGGCAATGGCGGCTAGAGTTCCTGTATAGGCTTCGTAGGGAGCCTATACAGGAACTCTATTGGCGGCCTGGGGAGCGCGCCGACTGGTGGAGGCTCGGGTAACTGACACGCTGAAAGCATCTATAGACCCTCTCGTTCTCAGTCACTTGGGTTCGATCTCTAGTATGCGGGACGGAAAAATTATAAAATATTTCAACATGGAATATGCGAGAAACTATAGATCAACTCATGTTTTACAAACAAACGGGAGCGCCCCTAGCGGACGCCACCGGCACCGCGCATGCGCGATGGAGTGTGGGCAAGAAGCTCGCCGTCGCCCGTTAACAAACCATTGAAATACGATGTTGTCGGCGTCAATATGAGTCCCCGTGCTCTTTTCGCGTTGGAATTGTTGTTTCTACCTCTTTCTGGCAATGTCTGACTACTTTAGTTGCCTCAGCGAAATTAACGAGGCTAGTTACACCGCAAACCTTTCCGTGAATAATCTGACATGCATTGATTCATACCGCGTGGACGCCGCAGAATGGACGCTAAAGGCCGAGTCGCATGATGAGATTCTGCTCGCAATTTTCAGTCGCCACGTCGCTCGCGCTGCAAAAGCGTGAACCGTAGCTGAGATGCTCGACTTCGATACTGAAAGTCGCAAGCAGAATCAGACCAAGTGAATCAGGAGTAATAAGTCGATGATGGCCACGGGTAACAATGATCAACATCTCCTTGTATGTATACTGTTTACACCAAACCTGCGTACCCCAAACCAGACTTGTACGCAGTTCAACTACTCTACTCAAGTTACTGTAGTTGAAATGCTTTTCTGAGTAGTTTAGTAACTTTCAATTACATTTTTTTATTTCGGTAATTAGTAGTTTACTTTTAATTACTTTTTCTGAGTGCCTTCCACTCAAAGTACAAATTACTTTTGAATTTTATGGGTTGTTTTGCCTGTCAACGAACATTCCTGTACAAAAAGAGATAAGGGGTTGCAAGATCAGCTGATATTTGCCAAGAGGGGGAATCATGGGGCGTAGGCAGGGGGTGGGGGAAGAAAATAGGTTGCAGAGTCCGAAACCCCCAAATTTTTACGAGCCCCCCACTGCAAAAACACTGCTACGAGACGCGGGGAGGGGACAGACATGTCAGAAGTAGGGAGCAGTATATGCGGGAATAGCGCCGAAGACTGGCATTTCTTGGTGTCCCGCAGCTCAGAGACTTGACGCATTTAAAGAAAGGGTTTGTCCCCGCTTCTCCCCGACGTAGGAACTCTCGTCCACTACAGGAGGTGTACACACTGCATCCTCACAAAGGAGTCAGCAAAATGCAGCACCCGCTCTGAAGACCATCTGGTGCTCCCGTAGTTTGTGCTGTACTCGAAGAATCACGTGCTAAAAGGCGACGCAAAGGTGACCTTTTTGCGTTGCCTTCCTCCCAAAACTCAGAACATGCAGATCTTCAAAGATTCGAAGATCGTTCGAGAAACCTTAGCAATTCTCGCAACGTTTTTATATAAGAAAATCTAAACAAGCAGTGTTAGGAAGTACATGGTACTTAAAGTACTACTGTTATGCCCGCGTCCCACTAGAGCGACAGACAGAGACAAAATACAGCGACAAGCCTCAAACCCATGCAGCGTGCTCGCGATGGTACCTTCGGCAGGCGTTTAGTCGTTCGGTGCTCGTGAAGTAAGCATGAGCGATTGCAAGCCTGCCAAAGATACCCTCGCGTGCATGATGCTCGTGTTTGAGCATAGCCTCCTTTATTCTATAAAGCCTCTCAAATCGCGAAAGACCCTGGTTTGAGGCTTGTCGTTGTCTTTTGTTTCTGTATGTCGCTCTAGTGGGACACGGGCATTAGGAAACTTGTACTTTACTTGAAGTACATTCTCTGAGCATGTACTTGTACTTTACTGAAGTATTTTTTCTGGTACTTACGGAGGAAAGTAAAACTCCCGACTTCAAAGTACGTTCCCCGAATTCGAAAACAAAAAATGGCGTATCGTCGTGTGAAAACGCGCTCTTTCGAGACGTAATCTGGTCATTTCTCTGAGTGAAGTAAGGGCGGCTATAAAACCGACACAATTAAGTGCCTTATAGGTTGATTTTGTCAAATAGCTTGTCAGCGAGAGTAACTACTGTGTGGCGACTTGCCTTTATACAATATTTACTGCCATTTCCGTAAAAAACTTATGCACCTCCGATTACCCCTGGAGCAATGCATACCAGTTAAAAAAAAAAAAAAACACTCTATAGGGAATGAAAAGACATCATGAAAGATTGTGTTAAAAGTACTTATACTTTACCTTGAAATATATAGTATTTATTGTACGTTAATTCAAGTACATTGCAAAGGGTGTACCTACTACTTTACTTGAAATACATAACCTCTTATTTACTTTGTACTTTACTTCTGGTACTTTTTATATGTACTTTACGCAACACTGTAAACAAGCGAACACTGTCTAAAAAATCAAGCTCATTAAGTGCTAAACCTCAATGTAGAAATGATGCATTCGCAGTACATCATTGAGAAAAAAAAAGAAGTTCAAAACAATTAGGCATGCAGGAGCAGAGCCAGCTATTAAAGCATTTCTGTGAAAAAACAAGCCGATTCATATTTTGCTAGCAAAAATTTCGCTAACGGATCAATACCTATGTGCTTTCTTGTTACCATACAAACAATATAAAAGTAACTTCAAAAGTAATTCGCTACTTTTTACGGTAATTAGTAATTTTCTTAATTACTTTTTTGAGTAATTTCTACTCTACTCAAATTACTTTTGAGGTCAATACTCAGTAACTGAACTCAGTCACATTTTTTTAGTAACTTGTGCATGTCTGCCCCAACCAGCCTTCAAACTTAAAAGTCGTTTGAGGTCTGCACTTACTTCTTATCGCAATTACCGGGCCAACGCTTGGTCTACGGGCCGGTGTCGTCTGAAAGAGCAGATGACAAGCAGAAAAGTTTGAAAGAGCAGACGACAGTTCGAACGATTAAATGGCCGTTTGAACTTGAAGACGCACTGAACGTAGTCCGCAGGTGGTTCGTACAACTTGGCGGTTTTCCCGCGTTCATGTTGGAACAAAACAAATAAATCTGATCACCATAAGCATCTGGGCATTCAACCCAAAGTGCTTCCCGCCCAAGCAATCGTGGTCCGACGGCGTTTGGTTTTCCCTTTTCACGGCACATATCCACGTTCTCGGACGAACCGAGATCATAAAAACTGACCTCCGAACCTTTCTCGACTCTTTAGGTATACAGCCCCAGTCGCGTCGTTTCGACGAGAAGGCAGGTCTTTGTCTGGTTTCTTTTAACACAACGCAGGAACGCACGTCTTGCATGGTGACTTCCGCCCACAGCCCTAGACCGGAAGTGCGCTAAACGCCCCACCGCCGCGCCGTGACGTAACAGAGTTGAGTTCGTGTTTTTCGCGTCTCCAGCTCGTTGCTCGGCCTTCCGCGGCGGAAACGGGAAGCGCTCCCTCGTTTCTCTTGCTCAGCGGGCACGGCGGAACTGCTTGCGATCATGGCTCGCGAAATGTCATTTCCGAATGCAAACAACACTCTTCACAGTCGCAACGTAGTGCTGCAGCTGGTATGGGATTGTACCTTACTAGAGAGTTTTAGTATTGCGTATATATGCGCTGTTAAGAATGGAACCTTCGGCAACCTTTTCCGAGTTTCAACGCTGCGGAAGCGAGTCCCGAAACGAGTCCCGACGTGTCAGGACTGCCGGCCACCTGTCGAAGCCTGCCCAAAACGAGTCTCAACGCGTCCGTGACGTCAACGGGACGTGTGTGTGTGTGCGTGTGGGTTCGTGCGCTCCGGAAGGGGAGAGAGGCCTGGCCTAACTGCGGAGAACCATGGCTATGACTCATTTCTGGCTACGACGCGGCGGGCTTTTCTGCTACGCACTTGGCGGTCGCACCTGCTGCCCTGGCGGAGAGTGAGGGAGAAAACGGACCCCTATATAAGGCGGGGCGTGAGGCTGCTGAGTTGTTCTCTCGGATTTGACGACTGTATCGCTGCCATGTAATTAAACCGTTCGTTACGTTACCAATTCTCCCACCTCCACTGGACCCCTGGGTTCTTCACTTCGGGGAATGGTCGTCGTCAAAGGCCAGGAAGCCTCCGGACGTGCGGCCTAAGCCCCGCCTCGAACAACTGGTTGGCAGCGGTTGGGATCGGACCATGCGACATCGTGCTACACCTGTGGGTGAGCGTTTGGACTTTGCTTTGAGATTCGCCAGGCTTCAGATTATGGGTAATTAATTTTGAACTGCTGGGAATCCTTAGTGTTTGACTCGTGCGCTAGGTTTGTGTACAACCTCGCGACAAGTTTTAGAACAAAGCCAAAGCTAAAGAGCAGCGATCATGGATCTGATGAGGTTACTGAGAACAGATTTACTCTGTTTATGTGAAGAATTGGGTGTGGAGGTGGAGCAAAAGATGAAGAAATCTGAGATCAGTAAAGCGATTTCAGAGAGCGCGGAAGCAGAGGAAATTAAAATTGCGTGGGAACTGCTTCAGAACGCTAAGAACGAAGCTGCAGCAAAAGAGGAACAGGCTGCAGCGAAAGAGGAACGAGAGCAAGCTGCAGCGAAAGAGGAACGAGAGCAAGCTGCAGCGAGAGAGGAACGAGCACAGACTGCAGCGACAGAGGAGCGAGCGCTGAGAAGGCTAGAGCTCGAAATTGAACAACAGCGATTAAACTCGCAGAACAGTAGAGTTGGGGCTCCGGTACGAGCAAGTGAGACCGAGTCGTATCAAATGAAGAAGCTCATGCAGCCGTTTAAAGTTGGGGAAGACGTGGGCCTATTCTTAGTTAACTTTGAGAGGACATGTGAGAAGTTGAGCTTCGCCCCAGAAACGTGGCCGCAACGGCTTTTGACTCTGTTGCCCTGTGAGGCTGCAGAGGTTGTCGCGCGCCTTAGTGCTGGAGACGCGGACGACTACGACAAGGTGAAGTCCAGCCTTTTGAAGCGGTACCGCCTTTCTGCCGAGGCGTTCCGTCAAAGGTTTAGAAACGCATCCAAAAAGAGCAGCGAGGGCTGCTCGGAATTCGCGTACGGGCTTAAAACCAACCTGATAGAATGGTTGAAGAGCGAGGAAGTGTACGAAAGCCGAGACAAGGTAGTCGAGTGTGTGTGCCTCGAACAGTTCTTTCGTAGCATTCCGCAGTCAGTCAAGCTCTGGGTGCAGGACAGGGTGGGAGTCGACTCTGTCGAAAGGGCCGCTGAGCTAGCCGAAGAGTACGCAACGCGTAGAAAGCTGAGCGGAGAGGAAAGCGAATCCGGCCGAAGCGATCAGCGCAAGACCTTCCGACAGGGTAACGGCTCGCGAGGAAACGGGCCCGAGAAGCCCGAAGCAGGACAAAAGGTCCCAGAAAAGAGCGCAGAACACTCGAACGGAGACGAGGCGCGGAAAAGCCCAACAGGGCAGTTCGAGGCAAGGAAGCCGTTCCTGTGCTACAACTGTCAGGAGCCGGGACACACAGCGGCCAGATGTAAGAAACCGCGGGTGGTGTTCTCGTACGTGAACGGTAGTGACGAGGACCTGAAGCTCCTTCGTCCCTATCTTCACGAGCTCCAGGTAAACGGAAAGCCGTGCAGGGTGCTTCGTGACAGTGCAGCGACGATGGACGTTGTTCATCCGTCGTATGTAACGCCATCCGATTTTACTGGAAAGGTAGTTTGGATCAAGCAGCTGCTTGAAAAGCACAGTGTCTGTCTGCCTATGGCGACAGTAAGGATAACTGGCCCGTTCGGAGAGCTAGTGACAGAGGCGGCTGTCTCGCAAACAGTCCCGTTGGAGTACCCTTATTTGTTTTCTAACCGGTCAGATTTCCTGCTGCGCAAAAGGGGTCAACAACTGGGAGAAGGGCTAGTTCAGTCATGTACGAGGTCCAAATCGCGTCAGGTCGCCCCTTTGTTGACGAGGTATCCAGAGCCAGAGGCAGCTGACGGGGAGCAAGCACTCCCAGAGTTGGAGGCAGAAAACCGGGATGAGAGGGACCAGGTTGTAGCACAGCCTGACCTCGTAGCACTAGAAAGCGTACGCCGTCCCAACGCGCCGGCGAAAAAGGCGGAGGAAGACGGGATCAGTGAAAGATCTCTCGTAGCTCCGGCGTCGCGTAACTTTGGTCCTCTGCTACAAGTAGACAGAGTGTCTTTGACAGCCGAGCAGAAGAGCGACCCTAGTGTGTCAGGGTTTCGCGATACAGCTCAGGAGATTGCTAGGACCAATGTGACGGGGCATGAAAAAGGCGGATTGTTTTATCGGCGCTATAAGGACCGCATTTTCACGTCTAGAAATCACGTGAAAATCGATCACTATGACTTCAGCGTAAGAAAAAGGAAAGGCAAATTTAACGGCAATGCCGATGGGTTGAGCAGATTTTTCTGACATCACGAAAAATAGTAGGGATGATCTCAGAGGTCTTCGTCATCCACGGGAATGAGGATCTAAGTGTGTGTGGGGGGGGCACTTCGTTGAAACCCCAAAATGACCTCACAAATTGCGAAAAGTTTTTGTCTTTTGTCTTTTGTTCTTAGTGACCTCGTTGGAAAAATGAGTTTTTTTGGCGACAGGGGGTCTCGATACCCGGAATTGTACCAAATTTTGGTAATCCGTAATCCAGTCTGGCGGGTCTTTGGCGAATTCCGAGCGTTTGACTGCGGTGTGGCGTGGTGCTGTGGGGGACGTTTCCGCTGATGCCTCCGTTGTGAGAGGTTTGGGAGTTTGTTTGGTGCTTGCAGCGTCTTCTCAAGGCCTACTCCAAGCCCACCTCTTCAGGCCAGCGATTGTGCCACCGGCCATTCGAGGTTTCCCTGGCCCCGGAGGGGCTGTTAAGAATGGAACCTTCGGCAACCTTTTCCGAGTTTCAACGCTGCGGAAGCGAGTCCCGAAACGAGTCCCGACGTGTCAGGACTGCCGGCCACCTGTCGAAGCCTGCCCAAAACGAGTCTCAACGCGTCCGTGACGTCAACGGGACGTGTGTGTGTGTGCGTGTGGGTTCGTGCGCTCCGGAAGGGGAGAGAGGCCTGGCCTAACTGCGGAGAACCATGGCTATGACTCATTTCTGGCTACGACGCGGCGGGCTTTTCTGCTACGCACTTGGCGGTCGCACCTGCTGCCCTGGCGGAGAGTGAGGGAGAAAACGGACCCCTATATAAGGCGGGGCGTGAGGCTGCTGAGTTGTTCTCTCGGATTTGACGACTGTATCGCTACCATGTAATTAAACCGTTCGTTACGTTACCAATTCTCCCACCTCCACTGGACCCCTGGGTTCTTCACTTCGAGGAATGGTCGTCGTCAAAGGCCAGGAAGCCTCCGGACGTGCGGCCTAAGCCCCGCCTCGAACAGCGCACGCAAGTGGTGTGCGTTTGCGTTAAGGCTGCGTGCACAACGTTGTGCGTGCGCGTCATCGCCATGCGCACATCCAAGACCGCAATTGTGGGTTCCGCGCACGCGCAGTGTGGAACACGCAAAGCCTACGCAAGCGCACAGCGCTTGCGTTCGCTCGTATACGCAATACTAAAACTCACTACTGTTTCACCGGTTTCCAACGCCAACGAAACTTGCTGCAGTGAGCAGACGTGCAATCAAGTAGGCCTTCCTTCGGACTGAAAAGGCTGAGATTGGCAAAACGACGCAGCGTAAAAATGAAAGTAACTGAATGTTATAAAAATAATAATTACATTTTTTTTCGGCATTTGGTTTGGAAGGATCTTGGCGGCGGCGTTGAACGTTTTGCCGATTGTCAAAAGTCGCGTCTTCGATAGCAAAATATACTTCACTCATAATAATGCAATTTTACATAAACTTCTCACATTAGCTGGAATGTTTTTATTGATTTTAGACTATTTTTATTTGATAACTTGGTAATTAAAAATGCTGCAATTGGAACCAGCGATGATAATTAGCACACTTTTGATTGTCATACTTGTTCGCGCGTTTGAAATGAGACCATAAGCAACAAATTATAATCGTGCTTTAAAATAACGTATTAAAATATATTAATTTTAATGTTATTATTAATAATGCACATCGCGACAATTTATATCCTCAATTAGGGTCACGATCACAAAAATATGCCATTTGACCATAAGAGTCTTTCCAGAAAGGTATCACTTTGTTTTATTTTTAGCATATGAAAAACTCTGACATCTTTGTCAAGTATGACAAACAGTCAAACAGTGGATGCAATATAAAGTCCCATGCTTCATGCGTTGCTTTAAGAACACACACACACGTCAGCTGTCTGACTGGGATGCCGTCTTTGTATTTTGTGGTGAGAACAGCGTTTCTTAATTTATACGTTTTGTGAACATATTGTAAAAATTGGATTTATTCTGTTATTGCTGTGCTGGGAATGTTAACGCAATTAATCATATATATTCCCCGAAAATCTATTAGAAGGTCAGTAGTTCATTATTTCACAGGACAATAATCTGAGCGAGAAAAGGCAGCGAGAACGCACATATATCAGCACTGTTTTTTTTTTTTAACAAATACAATATTCTGTTTTTTTTCTAAGCTGTATGAAAGACTCTGTCTTTAAAGGGACACTGAAATCTCAAAATATATTTTGAACTGCTTGGATTGACCACGTGTCACACAATAAAGTTTCCGTGAACAACTTATTTAAAGGGGCACTCAAGCAGTGTTTGGAGAAGCTACTTTTTGGTGTGATGGCGTTAAGGAAGTGTCAGCGAATGAGTATCTTCAGTTTTAGAAGGCAGAACCGCCTATTAATCACGCAGGAATAAAATACGTGCGGACTCTTTTCTGTACTTGCGAGGACCAATGAAATTATCGTATATTCGAAAATTTTGGCGGCCTTTGTAAAGTTTCGCTAAAGAAACAATTTTCAGTTCATTTAAATATGTTGTGCATGATAATTTCAAAAGACGTAAAATATTTCTAGTTTAGAATACGCGATACTGCAATTATCGTTTCACAAACAAGGGACTACGTTTTCTCCTTGCCTTCCTCCGCGGGGGGTGAATTTCCCGCTCCCCCGGGATGCGCACGTATCTGCGCCCGTTCCGGCCCGCGACCGACACGACCGGTCGACGTGGACGGCGTGGTGAAAGCTCATCGTTCCGCGTAAAAGCGCTATCCTTGACTGTGAATTTTCGTCGTGTGTCGCTATGATAACCCAGCACGTACTAAAAGGGAAGATCCACCTACTCGTGCGGCGATGTCGTGGCGGCACTCTCAAGACAGCAGAAACGCCCGTGCCGTCGTGTTTGTTTACTTCGACTACAGTGGTGCTTTCTAAGCATTTGTGTCCTCGAACATCACCCGGATTTCTCATTTGGCGCATTTCATGCGTGTGCTCAAGTTCAAGGTATTACTGGCGCGTACCGTATAAAGGATGCGAATTTTCACGCGTTTTCATCACCGGAGAGAAGTGATTAGTGTTAGCAATCCTGAACGCTCGAAATGTCTATCTGATCACGAAATCATATTTCTACGTTGCTATATCGCTGCTAAGATTACATTGTCTTTTATAATCGTAGAAAAGGCGTGTGGCGATATTTGTACTATTGAAATGTCGTGTATTAGAGTCGTGATCGTCCAAGACGGCCTACTGCATCTTTTTTATTTTCTTTTTTTCATCCACTGTACCCTGCAAGCCTATCAAGAAAAAAAAAATAATAAAGCTTTAGGCTATAGACAACTGTCTGTCTATATTCGGTTACGGCATTGAGTAGCAGTGCGTCCCCTTTTTAGAGGGGCCGCTGAAACAGCTGACGGCCGCGTATAGAAGCGGTCGCCGTGCTGACGACCCGCTGCGCTTGTAGTGGTTGCAGGTGTGTGTACGCGCGGCGCAGAGCGGTCGTTCCGGTCGCAACAAACGCAGTCGTAGGTACGCGCTCGTTGCACATGTCTGAACCAGCCTTTCCCCCGTCCTCCCGAGGCGAAAGGCAACGTGGCGACATCGTTTGACATCACGTACCAGAGGTAACGCTGCGATGTTAAACGTTGGTTCGGTTACGACTTGCCCCAACTGCAAATCGAAGAATGCCCGAAAAGGTCTGCGTTTCGCCGTCCTCGGAACCCGAACATGACTCCGAAGCGCTGCTATCGTCCACATCGCACGTCGAAGTGGCGTCATAGGAAATCATCCCCAGGTCGGCTGTCCGCCGAAGAATTTCAACCTCTAACGGCGTCAGGTCCTCGAGCGTAGAAACTCCGCCATGATCGAAGCTCGAATGACAAAGAGGTTCGGCCGATGCGGCTACCTCGGGATCACTGCGCGACGGAACGTCGTCCAACGCCATTGGCCCGAGATCCTTTTGATAAGCGTGCGAGGACCAATGAGAGTGGTTTCGTTTTCGGGTGGATCCGAGGTTTGGCGGCCTTCAATTACATTTTTATTAAAGAAATAATCACCGTATGACTACACTTTTTGGTTTTTAGGGATACTTAGGGGGTCTAAATTCAGCTGTCATCTTCAAAACACGAACCCAAAAACCACTTGAGTGCCCCTTTAACTAAATAATTACGATGTGAGACACATCTTTAGTTATGAAAGAATCCGAAATTAAGACGTATATCGAGAAATTAAATCCAAAATAGAAGTTCGTTTCGGTTTCGCTCCAGAATTAAAAAGTGCCCCCTGGCGTAAATATTACACAAAACACCGTCTTTGTTTTCAGGATAAAAGCTTGACCTGCGCTCATAACACCCTAGCTTCATCGTATTACCAGAAATATTTTTTGTGTCGCTCAGTGAATCCAACACACTATATATATATAGTCGGATGCAACCTAAGAACAATCTTTTAGCTCCACCCACAAGCGCATTGCGCCCATCTGAAGTGCCTCCGCCGTCGAGAAAGTAGTTCGCTAGCAACGTTGCTTTTTCTTCCTCCAGTAAACGTGTCTTAAACTACTACAATATTTATTTAATTCATTCAGAACGTTTAAATAAGTTAGAATACGTTTTTGTCAACGAAACAGCTGTTTAGTAAAGAAAGAAAGTCATGTCCAATGTACCGTCTTCCCAATTCATTTTCTGTCCAAGATACTGTCTAACATACCGTCTTCCAGCGCCTTCGATTGAGGGAAAGCGGCGAAAACGAAACCAACCTTTCTCTCGCCAAAAAATATTTAGTGATTTACTTAGTTTTGTGGGCTTTGCGCATGAAATGTGTGCCTTTATTTTGTTGGATGAATAGAAAACAAGAATAATTATACTTTTCGTGTTTTTGACAAATCGGCACCCTCCCAAGTCATCGACACCACCACCGCTCCCCGCTAGAGTGCCTTCATACACACGCGCGCTTTTGCTTGAGTGGTGACATCTCAGCCATTTTTACGCCCAATCGTTTTTTTATGCATTTTGAAGTACGCGCAATCCGGTGTCAATCAGCTCGAGCGCGTAGCTTTGGCTAATGTATAGACGCCATTTTAGCGCCCAGGTCACGCAACGAGTGCGCGAGAGCGTCACACGCTGAACATTCAGTGCAACAATGGATGTCTTCACCCTGAGACAAACAGACATGTAGGCACCCTACGCCCCGCTCTCTTTGTCTTCCGTCATGGATCCCACTGAGGTGCACGGCAATCTCAGCTCACCCCGCGGAAACCACAGCGAATTGAAGCAGCGGTGCCGGTACTATGTTGAGTAGCAACGTGGGGCAGAGGCGACAGAAATCCAACGAAGCAGACGTCGTCCGGCGTAGCTTCTCACCTCTCAGCAGTGCTAAGCCTCGCGCCCGCTTCGAAATTTTCGTTGGCGATAGCGTCGCTGGATTCTCACGTTGTCGCGCAAAAACTGCTGCAAACGCGAGCCGATACCATTAAGATTTCGTGGCGTAACCTCGGGCACGTAAAACACGGTGCAAAAAAGCAGAATAATTGTCACGAGAAACTAGCGTCGCGTTGCTAAGGCCAGCAGCCATGTTGAGCTTTTTTTTTTTTTTTTCAAAAGGATCGCGATTGGTCCATGGAATCGAGACGTCATGAAAACGATTGGCTGGCGTTTCTCGGCGTAGGAATACATTTTCCTCTGAGAGGCATATTAGTTTTTTCTTAGCTTGCAATCAACTATAGACCTTTCCAATGTTTACAAAATCACAGTCCAGCGTGCGATCTTCACAGCCCAGCACGTGCGTGTTCGTCGCTTCGGAAAGCGAGCGAAGCACGCGCCATACGCACGAACGCTCACAATGGCACCGGCCACAAGCTCGTTTTTGGAAAGGTCTATAGACAGGCTCAGCAGTGGCACGTATCTCCGACCCTCACTATTATACTTCGTCTCACCTTAGCATGGACTAACCGCGAATGCTGTGCTAGCGCGAGCGGCTAGCCTTGACTGCCTTGTCTAAAGCACTCGCTGCACGAGCGCTCGTGCAGCCGCCGAGGCTTCA